>CM077198.1:37732910-37957910 GCA_039654625.1 Rhinogobio ventralis
TGTGTGCAGAACAAGCATTTAAATGGTTTAAAATAATGTTCTATGAGATCATGCATGGACTGTGTGTGCAGAACAAGCATTTAAATGGTTTAAAATAATGTTCTATGTGATCGCGCATGGGCTGTGTGTGCAGAACAAGCATTTAAATGGTTTAAAATAATGTTCTATGAGATCGCGCATGGACTGTGTGTGCAGAACAAGCATTTAAATGGTTTAAAATAATGTTCTATGAGATCATGCATGGACTGTGTGTGCAGAACAAGCACTTAAATGGTTTAAAATAATGTACTATGTGATCGCGCATGGGCTGTGTGTGCAGAACAAGCATTTAAATGGTTTAAAATAATGTACTATGTGATCGCGCATGGGCTGTGTGTGCAGAACAAGCACTTAAATGGTTTAAAATAATGTTCTATGAGATCGCGCATGGACTGTGTGTGCAGAACAAGCATTTAAATGGTTTAAAATAATGTTCTATGAGATCGCGCATGGACTGTGTGTGCAGAACAAGCATTTAAATGGTTTAAAATAATGTTCTATGAGATCATGCATGGACTGTGTGTGCAGAACAAGCACTTAAATGGTTTAAAATAATGTACTATGTGATCGCGCATGGGCTGTGTGTGCAGAACAAGCATTTAAATGGTTTAAAATAATGTACTATGTGATCGCGCATGGGCTGTGTGTGCAGAACAAGCATTTAAATGGTTTAAAATAATGTTCTATGAGATCATGCATGGACTGTGTGTGAAGAACAAGCATTTAAATGGTTTAAAATAATGTACTATGAGATCATGCATGGACTGTGTGTGCAGAACAAGCATTTAAATGGTTTAAAATAATGTTCTATGAGATCGCGCATGGACTGTGTGTGCAGAACAAGCATTTAAATGGTTTAAAATAATGTTCTATGAGATCATGCATGGTCTGTGTGTGAAGAACAAGCATTTAAATGGTTTAAAATAATGTACTATGAGATCATGCATGGACTGTGTGTGCAGAACAAGCATTTAAATGGTTTAAAATAATGTTCTATGAGATCGCGCATGGACTGTGTGTGCAGAACAAGCATTTAAATGGTTTAAAATAATGTACTATGAGATCATGCATGGACTGTGTGTGCAGAACAAGCATTTAAATGGTTTAAAATAATGTTCTATGAGATCGCGCATGGGCTGTGTGTGCAGAACAAGCATTTAAATGGTTTAAAATAATGTTCTATGAGATCATGCATGGTCTGTGTGTGAAGAACAAGCATTTAAATGGTTTAAAATAATGTACTATGAGATCATGCATGGACTGTGTGTGCAGAACAAGCATTTAAATGGTTTAAAATAATATTCTATGAGATCGCGCATGGACTGTGTGTGCAGAACAAGCATTTAAATGGTTTAAAATAATGTTCTATGAGATCGTGCATGGACTGTGTGTGCAGAACAAGCATTTAAATGGTTTAAAATAATGTTCTATGAGATCGTGCATGGGCTGTGTGTGCAGAACAAGCATTTAAATGGTTTAAAATAATGTTCTATGAGATCGTGCATGGGCTGTGTGTGCAGAACAAGCATTTAAATGGTTTAAAATAATGTTCTATGAGATCGTGCATGGACTGTGTGTGCAGAACAAGCATTTAAATGGTTTAAAATAATGTTCTATGAGATCATGCATGGAATGTGTGTGCAGAACAAGCACTTAAATGGTTTAAAATAATGTTCTATGTGATCGCACATGGGCTGTGTGTGCAGAACAAACATTTAAATGGTTTAAAATAATGTTCTATGAGATCGTGCATGGACTGTGTGTGCAGAACAAGCATTTAAATGGTTTAAAATAATGTTCTATGAGATCGTGCATGGACTGTGTGTGCAGAACAAGCATTTAAATGGTTTAAAATAATGTTCTATGAGATCGTGCATGGACTGTGTGTGCAGAACAAGCATTTAAATGGTTTAAAATAATGTTCTATGAGATCGTGCATGGACTGTGTGTGCAGAACAAGCATTTAAATGGTTTAAAATAATGTTCTATGAGATCGTGCATGGACTGTGTGTGCAGAACAAGCATTTAAATGGTTTAAAATAATGTTCTATGAGATCGTGCATGGACTGTGTGTGCAGAACAAGCATTTAAATGGTTTAAAATAATGTTCTATGAGATCGCGCATGGACTGTGTGTGCAGAACAAGCACTTAAATGGTTTAAAATAATGTTCTATGAGATCGCGCATGGGCTGTGTGTGCAGAACAAGCATTTAAATGGTTTAAAATAATGTTCTATGAGATCGCGCATGGGCTGTGTGTGCAGAACAAGCATTTAAATGGTTTAAAATAATGTTCTATGAGATCGCGCATGGACTGTGTGTGCAGAACAAGCATTTAAATGGTTTAAAATAATGTTCTATGAGATCGCGCATGGGCTGTGTGTGCAGAACAAGCATTTAAATGGTTTAAAATAATGTTCTATGAGATCGTGCATGGACTGTGTGTGCAGAACAAGCATTTAAATGGTTTAAAATAATGTTCTATGAGATCGTGCATGGGCTGTGTGTGCAGAACAAGCATTTAAATGATTTAAAATAATGTACTATGAGATCGTGCATGGGCTGTGTGTGCAGAACAAGCATTTAAATGGTTTAAAATAATGTTCTATGAGATCGTGCATGGGCTGTGTGTGCAGAACAAGCATTTAAATGGTTTAAAATAATGTTCTATGAGATCGTGCATGGACTGTGTGTGCAGAACAAGCATTTAAATGGTTTAAAATAATGTTCTATGAGATCGTGCATGGGCTGTGTGTGCAGAACAAGCATTTAAATGGTTTAAAATAATGTTCTATGAGATCGTGCATGGACTGTGTGTGCAGAACAAGCATTTAAATGGTTTAAAATAATGTTCTATGAGATCGTGCATGGACTGTGTGTGCAGAACAAGCATTTAAATGGTTTAAAATGATGTACTATGAGATCATGCATGGGCTGTGTGTGCAGAACAAGCATTTAAATGGTTTAAAATAATGTTCTATGAGATCATGCATGGAATGTGTGTGCAGAACAAGCACTTAAATGGTTTAAAATAATGTTCTATGTGATCGCACATGGGCTGTGTGTGCAGAACAAACATTTAAATGGTTTAAAATAATGTTCTATGAAATCATGCATCGACTGTGTGTGTAGAACAAGCATTTAAATGGTTTAAAATAATGTTTTATGTGATCATGCATGGAATGTGTGTGTAGAACAAGCACTTAAATGGTTTAAAATAATGTTCTATGAGATCATGCATGGAATGTGTGTGCAGAACAAGCATTTAAATGGTTTAAAATAATGTTCTATGAGATCATGCATGGAATGTGTGTGAAGAACAAGCATTTAAATGGTTTAAAATAATGTTCTATGAGATCATGCATGGAATGTGTGTGAAGAACAAGCATTTAAATGGTTTAAAATAATGTTCTATGAGATCATGCATGGAATGTGTGTGAAGAACAAGCATTTAAATGGTTTAAAATAATGTTCTATGAGATCGCGCATGGGCTGTGTGTGCAGAACAAGCATTTAAATGGTTTAAAATAATGTTCTATGAGATCGCGCATGGACTGTGTGTGCAGAACAAGCATTTAAATGGTTTAAAATAATGTTCTATGAGATCGCGCATGGGCTGTGTGTGCAGAACAAGCATTTAAATGGTTTAAAATAATGTTCTATGAGATCATGCATCGACTGTGTGTGTAGAACAAGCATTTAAATGGTTTAAAATAATGTTCTATGAGATCATGCATGGAATGTGTGTGAAGAACAAGCATTTAAATGGTTTAAAATAATGTTCTATGAGATCGCGCATGGGCTGTGTGTGTAGAACAAGCATTTAAATGGTTTAAAATAATGTTCTATGAGATCATGCATGGAATGTGTGTGAAGAACAAGCATTTAAATGGTTTAAAATAATGTTCTATGAGATCGCGCATGGGCTGTGTGTGCAGAACAAGCATTTAAATGGTTTAAAATAATGTTTTATGTGATCATGCATGGAATGTGTGTGTAGAACAAGCACTTAAATGGTTTAAAATAATGTTCTATGAGATCATGCATGGAATGTGTGTGCAGAACAAGCATTTAAATGGTTTAAAATAATGTTCTATGAGATCATGCATGGAATGTGTGTGAAGAACAAGCATTTAAATGGTTTAAAATAATGTTCTATGAGATCGCGCATGGGCTGTGTGTGCAGAACAAGCATTTAAATGGTTTAAAATAATGTTTTATGTGATCATGCATGGAATGTGTGTGTAGAACAAGCACTTAAATGGTTTAAAATAATGTTCTATGAGATCATGCATGGAATGTGTGTGCAGAACAAGCATTTAAATGGTTTAAAATAATGTTCTATGAGATCATGCATGGAATGTGTGTGAAGAACAAGCATTTAAATGGTTTAAAATAATGTTCTATGAGATCATGCATGGAATGTGTGTGAAGAACAAGCATTTAAATGGTTTAAAATAATGTTCTATGAGATCATGCATGGAATGTGTGTGAAGAACAAGCATTTAAATGGTTTAAAATAATGTTCTATGAGATCGCGCATGGGCTGTGTGTGCAGAACAAGCATTTAAATGGTTTAAAATAATGTACTATGAGATCGCGCATGGACTGTGTGTGCAGAACAAGCATTTAAATGGTTTAAAATAATGTTCTATGAGATCGCGCATGGACTGTGTGTGCAGAACAAGCATTTAAATGGTTTAAAATAATGTTC
This sequence comes from Rhinogobio ventralis, assembly GCA_039654625.1. Lineage (NCBI taxonomy): Eukaryota > Metazoa > Chordata > Actinopteri > Cypriniformes > Gobionidae > Rhinogobio > Rhinogobio ventralis. Next base: position 37,737,664 of record CM077198.1, read on the forward strand.
TATGAGATCATGCATGGACTGTGTGTGCAGAACAAGCATTTAAATGGTTTAAAATAATGTTCTATGTGATCGCGCATGGGCTGTGTGTGCAGAACAAGCATTTAAATGGTTTAAAATAATGTTCTATGAGATCGCGCATGGACTGTGTGTGCAGAACAAGCATTTAAATGGTTTAAAATAATGTTCTATGAGATCATGCATGGACTGTGTGTGCAGAACAAGCACTTAAATGGTTTAAAATAATGTACTATGTGATCGCGCATGGGCTGTGTGTGCAGAACAAGCATTTAAATGGTTTAAAATAATGTACTATGTGATCGCGCATGGGCTGTGTGTGCAGAACAAGCACTTAAATGGTTTAAAATAATGTTCTATGAGATCGCGCATGGACTGTGTGTGCAGAACAAGCATTTAAATGGTTTAAAATAATGTTCTATGAGATCGCGCATGGACTGTGTGTGCAGAACAAGCATTTAAATGGTTTAAAATAATGTTCTATGAGATCATGCATGGACTGTGTGTGCAGAACAAGCACTTAAATGGTTTAAAATAATGTACTATGTGATCGCGCATGGGCTGTGTGTGCAGAACAAGCATTTAAATGGTTTAAAATAATGTACTATGTGATCGCGCATGGGCTGTGTGTGCAGAACAAGCATTTAAATGGTTTAAAATAATGTTCTATGAGATCATGCATGGACTGTGTGTGAAGAACAAGCATTTAAATGGTTTAAAATAATGTACTATGAGATCATGCATGGACTGTGTGTGCAGAACAAGCATTTAAATGGTTTAAAATAATGTTCTATGAGATCGCGCATGGACTGTGTGTGCAGAACAAGCATTTAAATGGTTTAAAATAATGTTCTATGAGATCATGCATGGTCTGTGTGTGAAGAACAAGCATTTAAATGGTTTAAAATAATGTACTATGAGATCATGCATGGACTGTGTGTGCAGAACAAGCATTTAAATGGTTTAAAATAATGTTCTATGAGATCGCGCATGGACTGTGTGTGCAGAACAAGCATTTAAATGGTTTAAAATAATGTACTATGAGATCATGCATGGACTGTGTGTGCAGAACAAGCATTTAAATGGTTTAAAATAATGTTCTATGAGATCGCGCATGGGCTGTGTGTGCAGAACAAGCATTTAAATGGTTTAAAATAATGTTCTATGAGATCATGCATGGTCTGTGTGTGAAGAACAAGCATTTAAATGGTTTAAAATAATGTACTATGAGATCATGCATGGACTGTGTGTGCAGAACAAGCATTTAAATGGTTTAAAATAATATTCTATGAGATCGCGCATGGACTGTGTGTGCAGAACAAGCATTTAAATGGTTTAAAATAATGTTCTATGAGATCGTGCATGGACTGTGTGTGCAGAACAAGCATTTAAATGGTTTAAAATAATGTTCTATGAGATCGTGCATGGGCTGTGTGTGCAGAACAAGCATTTAAATGGTTTAAAATAATGTTCTATGAGATCGTGCATGGGCTGTGTGTGCAGAACAAGCATTTAAATGGTTTAAAATAATGTTCTATGAGATCGTGCATGGACTGTGTGTGCAGAACAAGCATTTAAATGGTTTAAAATAATGTTCTATGAGATCATGCATGGAATGTGTGTGCAGAACAAGCACTTAAATGGTTTAAAATAATGTTCTATGTGATCGCACATGGGCTGTGTGTGCAGAACAAACATTTAAATGGTTTAAAATAATGTTCTATGAAATCATGCATCGACTGTGTGTGTAGAACAAGCATTTAAATGGTTTAAAATAATGTTCTATGAGATCATGCATCGACTGTGTGTGTAGAACAAGCATTAAAATGGTTTAAAATAATGTTTTATGTGATCATGCATGGAATGTGTGTGTAGAACAAGCATTTAAATGGTTTAAAATAATGTTCTATGAGATCATGCATGGAATGTGTGTGCAGAACAAGCATTTAAATGGTTTAAAATAATGTTCTATGAGATCATGCATGGAATGTGTGTGAAGAACTAGCATTTAAATGGTTTAAAATAATGTTCTATGAGATCATGCATGGAATGTGTGTGAAGAACAAGCATTTAAATGGTTTAAAATAATGTTCTATGAGATCGCGCATGGAATGTGTGTGAAGAACAAGCATTTAAATGGTTTAAAATAATGTTCTATGAGATCATGCATGGAATGTGTGTGAAGAACAAGCATTTAAATGGTTTAAAATAATGTTCTATGAGATCGCGCATGGGCTGTGTGTGCAGAACAAGCATTTAAATGGTTTAAAATAATGTACTATGAGATCGCGCATGGACTGTGTGTGCAGAACAAGCATTTAAATGGTTTAAAATAATGTTCTATGTGATCATGCATGGACTGTGTGTGCAGAACAAGCATTTAAATGGTTTAAAATAATGTACTATGAGATCGCGCATGGACTGTGTGTGCAGAACAAGCATTTAAATGGTTTAAAATAATGTTCTATGAGATCGCGCATGGACTGTGTGTGCAGAACAAGCATTTAAATGGTTTAAAATAATGTTCTATGAGATCGCGCATGGACTGTGTGTGCAGAACAAGCATTTAAATGGTTAAAAATAATGTTCTATGAGATCATGCATGGACTGTGTGTGCAGAACAAGCATTTAAATGGTTTAAAATAATGTTCTATGTGATCGCGCATGGGCTGTGTGTGCAGAACAAGCATTTAAATGGTTTAAAATAATGTTCTATGAGATCGCGCATGGACTGTGTGTGCAGAACAAGCATTTAAATGGTTTAAAATAATGTTCTATGAGATCATGCATGGACTGTGTGTGCAGAACAAGCACTTAAATGGTTTAAAATAATGTACTATGTGATCGCGCATGGGCTGTGTGTGCAGAACAAGCATTTAAATGGTTTAAAATAATGTACTATGTGATCGCGCATGGACTGTGTGTGCAGAACAAGCACTTAAATGGTTTAAAATAATGTTCTATGAGATCGCGCATGGACTGTGTGTGCAGAACAAGCATTTAAATGGTTTAAAATAATGTTCTATGAGATCGCGCATGGACTGTGTGTGCAGAACAAGCATTTAAATGGTTTAAAATAATGTTCTATGAGATCATGCATGGACTGTGTGTGCAGAACAAGCACTTAAATGGTTTAAAATAATGTACTATGTGATCGCGCATGGGCTGTGTGTGCAGAACAAGCATTTAAATGGTTTAAAATAATGTACTATGTGATTGCGCATGGGCTGTGTGTGCAGAACAAGCACTTAAATGGTTTAAAATAATGTACTATGTGATCGCGCATGGACTGTGTGTGCAGAACAAGCATTTAAATGGTTTAAAATAATGTTCTATGAGATCGTGCATGGGCTGTGTGTGCAGAACAAGCATTTAAATGGTTTAAAATAATGTTCTATGAGATCGTGCATGGACTGTGTGTGCAGAACAAGCATTTAAATGGTTTAAAATAATGTTCTATGAGATCGTGCATGGGCTGTGTGTGCAGAACAAGCATTTAAATGGTTTAAAATAATGTTCTATGAGATCGTGCATGGACTGTGTGTGCAGAACAAGCATTTAAATGGTTTAAAATAATGTTCTATGAGATCGTGCATGGACTGTGTGTGCAGAACAAACATTTAAATGGTTTAAAATAATGTTCTATGAGATCATGCATCGACTGTGTGTGTAGAACAAGCATTTAAATGGTTTAAAATAATGTTTTATGTGATCATGCATGGAATGTGTGTGTAGAACAAGCACTTAAATGGTTTAAAATAATGTTCTATGAGATCATGCATGGAATGTGTGTGTAGAACAAGCATTTAAATGGTTTAAAATAATGTTCTATGAGATCATGCATGGAATGTGTGTGAAGAACAAGCATTTAAATGGTTTAAAATAATGTTCTATGAGATCGTGCATGGGCTGTTTGTGAAGAACAAGCATTTAAATGGTTTAAAATAATGTTCTATGAGATCATGCATGGAATGTGTGTGAAGAACAAGCATTTAAATGGTTTAAAATAATGTTCTATGAGATCATGCATGGAATGTGTGTGAAGAACAAGCATTTAAATGGTTTAAAATAATGTTCTATGAGATCGCGCATGGGCTGTGTGTGCAGAACAAGCATTTAAATGGTTTAAAATAATGTTCTATGAGATCGCGCATGGACTGTGTGTGCAGAACAAGCATTTAAATGGTTTAAAATAATGTTCTATGAGATCGCGCATGGGCTGTGTGTGCAGAACAAGCATTTAAATGGTTTAAAATAATGTTCTATGAGATCATGCATCGACTGTGTGTGTAGAACAAGCATTTAAATGGTTTAAAATAATGTTCTATGAGATCATGCATGGAATGTGTGTGAAGAACAAGCATTTAAATGGTTTAAAATAATGTTCTATGAGATCGCGCATGGGCTGTGTGTGCAGAACAAGCATTTAAATGGTTTAAAATAATGTTTTATGTGATCATGCATGGAATGTGTGTGTAGAACAAGCACTTAAATGGTTTAAAATAATGTTCTATGAGATCATGCATGGAATGTGTGTGAAGAACAAGCATTTAAATGGTTTAAAATAATGTTCTATGAGATCATGCATGGAATGTGTGTGAAGAACAAGCATTTAAATGGTTTAAAATAATGTTCTATGAGATCGCGCATGGGCTGTGTGTGCAGAACAAGCATTTAAATGGTTTAAAATAATGTACTATGAGATCGCGCATGGACTGTGTGTGCAGAACAAGCATTTAAATGGTTTAAAATAATGTTCTATGAGATCGCGCATGGACTGTGTGTGCAGAACAAGCATTTAAATGGTTTAAAATAATGTTCTATGTGATCATGCATGGACTGTGTGTGCAGAACAAGCATTTAAATGGTTTAAAATAATGTACTATGAGATCGCGCATGGACTGTGTGTGCAGAACAAGCATTTAAATGGTTTAAAATAATGTTCTATGAGATCGCGCATGGACTGTGTGTGCAGAACAAGCATTTAAATGGTTTAAAATAATGTTCTATGAGATCATGCATGGACTGTGTGTGCAGAACAAGCATTTAAATGGTTTAAAATAATGTTCTATGTGATCGCGCATGGGCTGTGTGTGCAGAACAAGCATTTAAATGGTTTAAAATAATGTTCTATGAGATCGCGCATGGACTGTGTGTGCAGAACAAGCATTTAAATGGTTTAAAATAATGTTCTATGAGATCATGCATGGACTGTGTGTGCAGAACAAGCACTTAAATGGTTTAAAATAATGTACTATGTGATCGCGCATGGGCTGTGTGTGCAGAACAAGCATTTAAATGGTTTAAAATAATGTACTATGTGATCGCGCATGGGCTGTGTGTGCAGAACAAGCACTTAAATGGTTTAAAATAATGTTCTATGAGATCGCGCATGGACTGTGTGTGCAGAACAAGCATTTAAATGGTTTAAAATAATGTTCTATGAGATCGCGCATGGACTGTGTGTGCAGAACAAGCATTTAAATGGTTTAAAATAATGTTCTATGAGATCATGCATGGACTGTGTGTGCAGAACAAGCACTTAAATGGTTTAAAATAATGTACTATGTGATCGCGCATGGGCTGTGTGTGCAGAACAAGCACTTAAATGGTTTAAAATAATGTTCTATGTGATCGCGCATGGGCTGTGTGTGCAGAACAAGCATTTAAATGGTTTAAAATAATGTTCTATGTGATCGCGCATGGGCTGTGTGTGCAGAACAAGCATTTAAATGGTTTAAAATAATGTTCTATGAGATCATGCATGGGCTGTGTGTGCAGAACAAGCATTTAAATGGTTTAAAATAATGTACTATGTGATCGCGCATGGGCTGTGTGTGCAGAACAAGCATTTAAATGGTTTAAAATAATGTACTATGTGATCGCGCATGGGCTGTGTGTGCAGAACAAGCATTTAAATGGTTTAAAATAATGTACTATGTGATCGCGCATGGGCTGTTTGTGAAGAACAAGCATTTAAATGGTTTAAAATAATGTACTATGAGATCATGCATGGACTGTGTGTGCAGAACAAGCATTTAAATGGTTTAAAATAATGTACTATGAGATCATGCATGGACTGTGTGTGCAGAACAAGCATTTAAATGGTTTAAAATAATGTTCTATGAGATCGCGCATGGACTGTGTGTGCAGAACAAGCATTTAAATGGTTTAAAATAATGTACTATGAGATCATGCATGGACTGTGTGTGCAGAACAAGCATTTAAATGGTTTAAAATAATGTTCTATGAGATCGCGCATGGACTGTGTGTGCAGAACAAGCATTTAAATGGTTTAAAATAATGTACTATGAGATCGCGCATGGGCTGTGTGTGCAGAACAAGCATTTAAATGGTTTAAAATAATGTTCTATGAGATCGTGCATGGACTGTGTGTGCAGAACAAGCATTTAAATGGTTTAAAATAATGTACTATGTGATCGCGCATGGGCTGTTTGTGAAGAACAAGCATTTAAATGGTTTAAAATAATGTTCTATGAGATCATGCATGGTCTGTGTGTGAAGAACAAGCATTTAAATGGTTTAAAATAATGTACTATGAGATCATGCATGGACTGTGTGTGCAGAACAAGCATTTAAATGGTTTAAAATAATGTTCTATGAGATCGCGCATGGACTGTGTGTGCAGAACAAGCATTTAAATGGTTTAAAATAATGTACTATGAGATCATGCATGGACTGTGTGTGCAGAACAAGCATTTAAATGGTTTAAAATAATGTTCTATGAGATCGTGCATGGGCTGTGTGTGCAGAACAAGCATTTAAATGGTTTAAAATAATGTTCTATGAGATCGTGCATGGACTGTGTGTGCAGAACAAGCATTTAAATGGTTTAAAATAATGTTCTATGAGATCGTGCATGGGCTGTGTGTGCAGAACAAGCATTTAAATGGTTTAAAATAATGTTCTATGAGATCGTGCATGGACTGTGTGTGCAGAACAAGCATTTAAATGGTTTAAAATAATGTTCTATGAGATCGTGCATGGACTGTGTGTGCAGAACAAACATTTAAATGGTTTAAAATAATGTTCTATGAGATCATGCATCGACTGTGTGTGTAGAACAAGCATTTAAATGGTTTAAAATAATGTTTTATGTGATCATGCATGGAATGTGTGTGTAGAACAAGCACTTAAATGGTTTAAAATAATGTTCTATGAGATCATGCATGGAATGTGTGTGTAGAACAAGCATTTAAATGGTTTAAAATAATGTTCTATGAGATCATGCATGGAATGTGTGTGAAGAACAAGCATTTAAATGGTTTAAAATAATGTTCTATGAGATCGCGCATGGGCTGTTTGTGAAGAACAAGCATTTAAATGGTTTAAAATAATGTTCTATGAGATCATGCATGGAATGTGTGTGAAGAACAAGCATTTAAATGGTTTAAAATAATGTTCTATGAGATCATGCATGGAATGTGTGTGAAGAACAAGCATTTAAATGGTTTAAAATAATGTTCTATGAGATCGCGCATGGGCTGTGTGTGCAGAACAAGCATTTAAATGGTTTAAAATAATGTTCTATGAGATCGCGCATGGACTGTGTGTGCAGAACAAGCATTTAAATGGTTTAAAATAATGTTCTATGAGATCGCGCATGGGCTGTGTGTGCAGAACAAGCATTTAAATGGTTTAAAATAATGTTCTATGAGATCATGCATCGACTGTGTGTGTAGAACAAGCATTTAAATGGTTTAAAATAATGTTCTATGAGATCATGCATGGAATGTGTGTGAAGAACAAGCATTTAAATGGTTTAAAATAATGTTCTATGAGATCGCGCATGGGCTGTGTGTGCAGAACAAGCATTTAAATGGTTTAAAATAATGTTTTATGTGATCATGCATGGAATGTGTGTGTAGAACAAGCACTTAAATGGTTTAAAATAATGTTCTATGAGATCATGCATGGAATGTGTGTGAAGAACAAGCATTTAAATGGTTTAAAATAATGTTCTATGAGATCGCGCATGGGCTGTGTGTGCAGAACAAGCATTTAAATGGTTTAAAATAATGTTTTATGTGATCATGCATGGAATGTGTGTGTAGAACAAGCACTTAAATGGTTTAAAATAATGTTCTATGAGATCATGCATGGAATGTGTGTGAAGAACAAGCATTTAAATGGTTTAAAATAATGTTCTATGAGATCATGCATGGAATGTGTGTGAAGAACAAGCATTTAAATGGTTTAAAATAATGTTCTATGAGATCGCGCATGGGCTGTGTGTGCAGAACAAGCATTTAAATGGTTTAAAATAATGTACTATGAGATCGCGCATGGACTGTGTGTGCAGAACAAGCATTTAAATGGTTTAAAATAATGTTCTATGAGATCGCGCATGGACTGTGTGTGCAGAACAAGCATTTAAATGGTTTAAAATAATGTTCTATGAGATCGCGCATTGGCTGTTTGTGAAGAACAAGCATTTAAATGGTTTAAAATAATGTTCTATGAGATCATGCATGGAATGTGTGTGAAGAACAAGCATTTAAATGGTTTAAAATAATGTTCTATGAGATCTTGCATGGAATGTGTGTGAAGAACAAGCATTTAAATGGTTTAAAATAATGTTCTATGAGATCGCGCATGGACTGTGTGTGCAGAACAAGCATTTAAATGGTTTAAAATAATGTTCTATGAGATCGCGCATGGACTGTGTGTGCAGAACAAGCATTTAAATGGTTTAAAATAATGTTCTATGTGATCATGCATGGACTGTGTGTGCAGAACAAGCATTTAAATGGTTTAAAATAATGTACTATGAGATCGCGCATGGACTGTGTGTGCAGAACAAGCATTTAAATGGTTTAAAATAATGTTCTATGAGATCGCGCATGGACTGTGTGTGCAGAACAAGCATTTAAATGGTTTAAAATAATGTTCTATGAGATCATGCATGGACTGTGTGTGCAGAACAAGCATTTAAATGGTTTAAAATAATGTTCTATGTGATCGCGCATGGGCTGTGTGTGCAGAACAAGCATTTAAATGGTTTAAAATAATGTTCTATGAGATCGCGCATGGACTGTGTGTGCAGAACAAGCATTTAAATGGTTTAAAATAATGTTCTATGAGATCATGCATGGACTGTGTGTGCAGAACAAGCACTTAAATGGTTTAAAATAATGTACTATGTGATCGCGCATGGGCTGTGTGTGCAGAACAAGCATTTAAATGGTTTAAAATAATGTACTATGTGATCGCGCATGGGCTGTGTGTGCAGAACAAGCACTTAAATGGTTTAAAATAATGTTCTATGAGATCGCGCATGGACTGTGTGTGCAGAACAAGCATTTAAATGGTTTAAAATAATGTTCTATGAGATCATGCATGGGCTGTGTGTGCAGAACAAGCATTTAAATGGTTTAAAATAATGTACTATGTGATCGCGCATGGGCTGTGTGTGCAGAACAAGCATTTAAATGGTTTAAAATAATGTACTATGTGATCGCGCATGGGCTGTGTGTGCAGAACAAGCATTTAAATGGTTTAAAATAATGTACTATGTGATCGCGCATGGGCTGTTTGTGAAGAACAAGCATTTAAATGGTTTAAAATAATGTACTATGAGATCATGCATGGACTGTGTGTGCAGAACAAGCATTTAAATGGTTTAAAATAATGTTCTATGAGATCGCGCATGGACTGTGTGTGCAGAACAAGCATTTAAATGGTTTAAAATAATGTACTATGAGATCGCGCATGGGCTGTGTGTGCAGAACAAGCATTTAAATGGTTTAAAATAATGTTCTATGAGATCATGCATGGTCTGTGTGTGAAGAACAAGCATTTAAATGGTTTAAAATAATGTACTATGAGATCATGCATGGACTGTGTGTGCAGAACAAGCATTTAAATGGTTTAAAATAATGTTCTATGAGATCGCGCATGGACTGTGTGTGCAGAACAAGCATTTAAATGGTTTAAAATAATGTACTATGAGATCATGCATGGACTGTGTGTGCAGAACAAGCATTTAAATGGTTTAAAATAATGTTCTATGAGATCGCGCATGGACTGTGTGTGCAGAACAAGCATTTAAATGGTTTAAAATAATGTTCTATGAGATCGCGCATGGACTGTGTGTGCAGAACAAGCATTTAAATGGTTTAAAATAATGTTCTATGAGATCGTGCATGGGCTGTGTGTGCAGAACAAGCATTTAAATGGTTTAAAATAATGTTCTATGAGATCGTGCATGGGCTGTGTGTGCAGAACAAGCATTTAAATGGTTTAAAATAATGTTCTATGAGATCGTGCATGGACTGTGTGTGCAGAACAAGCATTTAAATGGTTTAAAATAATGTTCTATGAGATCGTGCATGGACTGTGTGTGCAGAACAAGCATTTAAATGGTTTAAAATGATGTACTATGAGATCATGCATGGGCTGTGTGTGCAGAACAAGCATTTAAATGGTTTAAAATAATGTTCTATGAGATCATGCATGGAATGTGTGTGCAGAACAAGCATTTAAATGGTTTAAAATAATGTTCTATGAGATCATGCATGGGCTGTGTGTGCAGAACAAGCATTTAAATGGTTTAAAATAATGTTCTATGAGATCGTGCATGGGCTGTGTGTGCAGAACAAACATTTAAATGGTTTAAAATAATGTTCTATGAAATCATGCATCGACTGTGTGTGTAGAACAAGCATTTAAATGGTTTAAAATAATGTTCTATGAGATCATGCATCGACTGTGTGTGTAGAACAAGCATTTAAATGGTTTAAAATAATGTTTTATGTGATCATGCATGGAATGTGTGTGTAGAACAAGCATTTAAATGGTTTAAAATAATGTTCTATGAGATCATGCATGGAATGTGTGTGCAGAACAAGCATTTAAATGGTTTAAAATAATGTTCTATGAGATCATGCATGGAATGTGTGTGAAGAACAAGCATTTAAATGGTTTAAAATAATGTTCTATGAGATCATGCATGGAATGTGTGTGAAGAACAAGCATTTAAATGGTTTAAAATAATGTTCTATGAGATCGCGCATGGGCTGTGTGTGCAGAACAAGCATTTAAATGGTTTAAAATAATGTACTATGAGATCGCGCATGGACTGTGTGTGCAGAACAAGCATTTAAATGGTTTAAAATAATGTTCTATGAGATCGCGCATGGACTGTGTGTGCAGAACAAGCATTTAAATGGTTTAAAATAATGTACTATGAGATCGCGCATGGACTGTGTGTGCAGAACAAGCATTTAAATGGTTTAAAATAATGTTCTATGAGATCGCGCATGGACTGTGTGTGCAGAACAAGCATTTAAATGGTTTAAAATAATGTTCTATGAGATCGCGCATGGACTGTGTGTGCAGAACAAGCATTTAAATGGTTTAAAATAATGTTCTATGAGATCGCGCATGGACTGTGTGTGCAGAACAAGCATTTAAATGGTTTAAAATAATGTTCTATGTGATCGCGCATGGGCTGTGTGTGCAGAACAAGCATTTAAATGGTTTAAAATAATGTTCTATGAGATCGCGCATGGACTGTGTGTGCAGAACAAGCATTTAAATGGTTTAAAATAATGTTCTATGAGATCATGCATGGACTGTGTGTGCAGAACAAGCACTTAAATGGTTTAAAATAATGTACTATGTGATCGCGCATGGGCTGTGTGTGCAGAACAAGCATTTAAATGGTTTAAAATAATGTACTATGTGATCGCGCATGGGCTGTGTGTGCAGAACAAGCACTTAAATGGTTTAAAATAATGTACTATGTGATCGCGCATGGACTGTGTGTGCAGAACAAGCATTTAAATGGTTTAAAATAATGTTCTATGAGATCGTGCATGGGCTGTGTGTGCAGAACAAGCATTTAAATGGTTTAAAATAATGTTCTATGTGATCGCGCATGGGCTGTGTGTGCAGAACAAGCATTTAAATGGTTTAAAATAATGTTATATGAGATCGCGCATGGGCTGTGTGTGCAGAACAAGCATTTAAATGGTTTAAAATAATGTTCTATGAGATCATGCATGGGCTGTGTGTGCAGAACAAGCATTTAAATGGTTTAAAATAATGTTCTATGAGATCATGCATGGAATGTGTGTGCAGAACAAGCACTTAAATGGTTTAAAATAATGTTCTATGTGATCGCGCATGGGCTGTGTGTGAAGAACAAGCATTTAAATGGTTTAAAATAATGTTCTATGAGATCGCGCATGGGCTGTGTGTGTAGAACAAGCATTTAAATGGTTTAAAATAATGTTCTATGAGATCATGCATGGAATGTGTGTGAAGAACAAGCATTTAAATGGTTTAAAATAATGTTCTATGAGATCGCGCATGGGCTGTGTGTGCAGAACAAGCATTTAAATGGTTTAAAATAATGTTTTATGTGATCATGCATGGAATGTGTGTGTAGAACAAGCACTTAAATGGTTTAAAATAATGTTCTATGAGATCATGCATCGACTGTGTGTGTAGAACAAGCATTTAAATGGTTTAAAATAATGTTCTATGAGATCATGCATGGAATGTGTGTGAAGAACAAGCATTTAAATGGTTTAAAATAATGTTCTATGAGATCGTGCATGGACTGTGTGTGCAGAACAAGCATTTAAATGGTTTAAAATAATGTTCTATGTGATCATGCATGGACTGTGTGTGCAGAACAAGCATTTAAATGGTTTAAAATAATGTACTATGAGATCGCGCATGGACTGTGTGTGCAGAACAAGCATTTAAATGGTTTAAAATAATGTTCTATGAGATCGCGCATGGACTGTGTGTGCAGAACAAGCATTTAAATGGTTTAAAATAATGTTCTATGAGATCATGCATGGACTGTGTGTGCAGAACAAGCATTTAAATGGTTTAAAATAATGTTCTATGTGATCGCGCATGGGCTGTGTGTGCAGAACAAGCATTTAAATGGTTTAAAATAATGTTCTATGAGATCGCGCATGGACTGTGTGTGCAGAACAAGCATTTAAATGGTTTAAAATAATGTTCTATGAGATCATGCATGGACTGTGTGTGCAGAACAAGCACTTAAATGGTTTAAAATAATGTACTATGTGATCGCGCATGGGCTGTGTGTGCAGAACAAGCATTTAAATGGTTTAAAATAATGTACTATGTGATCGCGCATGGGCTGTGTGTGCAGAACAAGCACTTAAATGGTTTAAAATAATGTTCTATGAGATCGCGCATGGACTGTGTGTGCAGAACAAGCATTTAAATGGTTTAAAATAATGTTCTATGAGATCGCGCATGGACTGTGTGTGCAGAACAAGCATTTAAATGGTTTAAAATAATGTTCTATGAGATCATGCATGGACTGTGTGTGCAGAACAAGCACTTAAATGGTTTAAAATAATGTACTATGTGATCGCGCATGGGCTGTGTGTGCAGAACAAGCACTTAAATGGTTTAAAATAATGTTCTATGTGATCGCGCATGGGCTGTGTGTGCAGAACAAGCATTTAAATGGTTTAAAATAATGTTCTATGAGATCATGCATGGGCTGTGTGTGCAGAACAAGCATTTAAATGGTTTAAAATAATGTACTATGTGATCGCGCATGGGCTGTGTGTGCAGAACAAGCATTTAAATGGTTTAAAATAATGTACTATGTGATCGCGCATGGGCTGTGTGTGCAGAACAAGCATTTAAATGGTTTAAAATAATGTACTATGTTATCGCGCATGGGCTGTTTGTGAAGAACAAGCATTTAAATGGTTTAAAATAATGTACTATGAGATCATGCATGGACTGTGTGTGCAGAACAAGCATTTAAATGGTTTAAAATAATGTTCTATGAGATCGCGCATGGACTGTGTGTGCAGAACAAGCATTTAAATGGTTTAAAATAATGTACTATGAGATCATGCATGGACTGTGTGTGCAGAACAAGCATTTAAATGGTTTAAAATAATGTTCTATGAGATCGCGCATGGACTGTGTGTGCAGAACAAGCATTTAAATGGTTTAAAATAATGTACTATGAGATCGCGCATGGGCTGTGTGTGCAGAACAAGCATTTAAATGGTTTAAAATAATGTTCTATGAGATCGTGCATGGACTGTGTGTGCAGAACAAGCATTTAAATGGTTTAAAATAATGTACTATGTGATCGCGCATGGGCTGTTTGTGAAGAACAAGCATTTAAATGGTTTAAAATAATGTTCTATGAGATCATGCATGGTCTGTGTGTGAAGAACAAGCATTTAAATGGTTTAAAATAATGTACTATGAGATCATGCATGGACTGTGTGTGCAGAACAAGCATTTAAATGGTTTAAAATAATGTTCTATGAGATCGTGCATGGGCTGTGTGTGCAGAACAAGCATTTAAATGGTTTAAAATAATGTTCTATGAGATCGTGCATGGACTGTGTGTGCAGAACAAGCATTTAAATGGTTTAAAATAATGTTCTATGAGATCATGCATGGACTGTGTGTGCAGAACAAGCACTTAAATGGTTTAAAATAATGTACTATGTGATCGCGCATGGGCTGTGTGTGCAGAACAAGCACTTAAATGGTTTAAAATAATGTTCTATGTGATCGCGCATGGGCTGTGTGTGCAGAACAAGCATTTAAATGGTTTAAAATAATGTTCTATGTGATCGCGCATGGGCTGTGTGTGCAGAACAAGCATTTAAATGGTTTAAAATAATGTTCTATGAGATCATGCATGGGCTGTGTGTGCAGAACAAGCATTTAAATGGTTTAAAATAATGTACTATGTGATCGCGCATGGGCTGTGTGTGCAGAACAAGCATTTAAATGGTTTAAAATAATGTACTATGTGATCGCGCATGGGCTGTGTGTGCAGAACAAGCATTTAAATGGTTTAAAATAATGTACTATGTTATCGCGCATGGGCTGTTTGTGAAGAACAAGCATTTAAATGGTTTAAAATAATGTACTATGAGATCATGCATGGACTGTGTGTGCAGAACAAGCATTTAAATGGTTTAAAATAATGTTCTATGAGATCGCGCATGGACTGTGTGTGCAGAACAAGCATTTAAATGGTTTAAAATAATGTACTATGAGATCATGCATGGACTGTGTGTGCAGAACAAGCATTTAAATGGTTTAAAATAATGTTCTATGAGATCGCGCATGGACTGTGTGTGCAGAACAAGCATTTAAATGGTTTAAAATAATGTACTATGAGATCGCGCATGGGCTGTGTGTGCAGAACAAGCATTTAAATGGTTTAAAATAATGTTCTATGAGATCGTGCATGGACTGTGTGTGCAGAACAAGCATTTAAATGGTGTAAAATAATGTACTATGTGATCGCGCATGGGCTGTTTGTGAAGAACAAGCATTTAAATGGTTTAAAATAATGTTCTATGAGATCATGCATGGTCTGTGTGTGAAGAACAAGCATTTAAATGGTTTAAAATAATGTACTATGAGATCATGCATGGACTGTGTGTGCAGAACAAGCATTTAAATGGTTTAAAATAATGTTCTATGAGATCGTGCATGGGCTGTGTGTGCAGAACAAGCATTTAAATGGTTTAAAATAATGTTCTATGAGATCGTGCATGGACTGTGTGTGCAGAACAAGCATTTAAATGGTTTAAAATAATGTTCTATGAGATCGTGCATGGGCTGTGTGTGCAGAACAAGCATTTAAATGGTTTAAAATAATGTTCTATGAGATCGTGCATGGACTGTGTGTGCAGAACAAGCATTTAAATGGTTTAAAATAATGTTCTATGAGATCGTGCATGGACTGTGTGTGCAGAACAAACATTTAAATGGTTTAAAATAATGTTCTATGAGATCATGCATCGACTGTGTGTGCAGAACAAGCATTTAAATGGTTTAAAATAATGTTTTATGTGATCATGCATGGAATGTGTGTGTAGAACAAGCACTTAAATGGTTTAAAATAATGTTCTATGAGATCATGCATGGAATGTGTGTGTAGAACAAGCATTTAAATGGTTTAAAATAATGTTCTATGAGATCATGCATGGAATGTGTGTGAAGAACAAGCATTTAAATGGTTTAAAATAATGTTCTATGAGATCGCGCATGGGCTGTTTGTGAAGAACAAGCATTTAAATGGTTTAAAATAATGTTCTATGAGATCATGCATGGAATGTGTGTGAAGAACAAGCATTTAAATGGTTTAAAATAATGTTCTATGAGATCATGCATGGAATGTGTGTGAAGAACAAGCATTTAAATGGTTTAAAATAATGTTCTATGAGATCGCGCATGGGCTGTGTGTGCAGAACAAGCATTTAAATGGTTTAAAATAATGTTCTATGAGATCGCGCATGGACTGTGTGTGCAGAACAAGCATTTAAATGGTTTAAAATAATGTTCTATGAGATCGCGCATGGGCTGTGTGTGCAGAACAAGCATTTAAATGGTTTAAAATAATGTTCTATGAGATCATGCATCGACTGTGTGTGTAGAACAAGCATTTAAATGGTTTAAAATAATGTTCTATGAGATCATGCATGGAATGTGTGTGAAGAACAAGCATTTAAATGGTTTAAAATAATGTTCTATGAGATCGCGCATGGGCTGTGTGTGCAGAACAAGCATTTAAATGGTTTAAAATAATGTTTTATGTGATCATGCATGGAATGTGTGTGTAGAACAAGCACTTAAATGGTTTAAAATAATGTTCTATGAGATCATGCATGGAATGTGTGTGAAGAACAAGCATTTAAATGGTTTAAAATAATGTTCTATGAGATCGCGCATGGGCTGTGTGTGCAGAACAAGCATTTAAATGGTTTAAAATAATGTTTTATGTGATCATGCATGGAATGTGTGTGTAGAACAAGCACTTAAATGGTTTAAAATAATGTTCTATGAGATCATGCATGGAATGTGTGTGAAGAACAAGCATTTAAATGGTTTAAAATAATGTTCTATGAGATCATGCATGGAATGTGTGTGCAGAACAAGCATTTAAATGGTTTAAAATAATGTACTATGAGATCGCGCATGGACTGTGTGTGCAGAACAAGCATTTAAATGGTTTAAAATAATGTTCTATGAGATCGCGCATGGACTGTGTGTGCAGAACAAGCATTTAAATGGTTTAAAATAATGTTCTATGAGATCGCGCATTGGCTGTTTGTGAAGAACAAGCATTTAAATGGTTTAAAATAATGTTCTATGAGATCATGCATGGAATGTGTGTGAAGAACAAGCATTTAAATGGTTTAAAATAATGTTCTATGAGATCTTGCATGGAATGTGTGTGAAGAACAAGCATTTAAATGGTTTAAAATAATGTTCTATGAGATCGCGCATGGGCTGTGTGTGCAGAACAAGCATTTAAATGGTTTAAAATAATGTTCTATGAGATCGCGCATGGACTGTGTGTGCAGAACAAGCATTTAAATGGTTTAAAATAATGTTCTATGAGATCATGCATGGACTGTGTGTGCAGAACAAGCATTTAAATGGTTTAAAATAATGTACTATGAGATCGCGCATGGACTGTGTGTGCAGAACAAGCATTTAAATGGTTTAAAATAATGTTCTATGTGATCATGCATGGACTGTGTGTGCAGAACAAGCATTTAAATGGTTTAAAATAATGTACTATGAGATCGCGCATGGACTGTGTGTGCAGAACAAGCATTTAAATGGTTTAAAATAATGTTCTATGTGATCGCGCATGGGCTGTGTGTGCAGAACAAGCATTTAAATGGTTTAAAATAATGTTCTATGAGATCGCGCATGGACTGTGTGTGCAGAACAAGCATTTAAATGGTTTAAAATAATGTTCTATGAGATCATGCATGGACTGTGTGTGCAGAACAAGCATTTAAATGGTTTAAAATAATGTTCTATGTGATCGCGCATGGGCTGTGTGTGCAGAACAAGCATTTAAATGGTTTAAAATAATGTTCTATGAGATCATGCATGGACTGTGTGTGCAGAACAAGCACTTAAATGGTTTAAAATAATGTACTATGTGATCGCGCATGGGCTGTGTGTGCAGAACAAGCATTTAAATGGTTTAAAATAATGTTCTATGAGATCATGCATGGACTGTGTGTGCAGAACAAGCACTTAAATGGTTTAAAATAATGTTCTATGAGATCATGCATGGACTGTGTGTGCAGAACAAGCACTTAAATGGTTTAAAATAATGTTCTATGAGATCATGCATGGACTGTGTGTGCAGAACAAGCACTTAAATGGTTTAAAATAATGTACTATGTGATCGCGCATGGGCTGTGTGTGCAGAACAAGCATTTAAATGGTTTAAAATAATGTACTATGTGATCGCGCATGGGCTGTGTGTGCAGAACAAGCACTTAAATGGTTTAAAATAATGTTCTATGAGATCGCGCATGGACTGTGTGTGCAGAACAAGCATTTAAATGGTTTAAAATAATGTTCTATGAGATCATGCATGGACTGTGTGTGCAGAACAAGCACTTAAATGGTTTAAAATAATGTACTATGTGATCGCGCATGGGCTGTGTGTGCAGAACAAGCACTTAAATGGTTTAAAATAATGTTCTATGAGATCGCGCATGGACTGTGTGTGCAGAACAAGCATTTAAATGGTTTAAAATAATGTTCTATGAGATCGCGCATGGACTGTGTGTGCAGAACAAGCATTTAAATGGTTTAAAATAATGTTCTATGAGATCGTGCATGGACTGTGTGTGCAGAACAAGCATTTAAATGGTTTAAAATAATGTTCTATGAGATCGTGCATGGGCTGTGTGTGCAGAACAAGCATTTAAATGGTTTAAAATAATGTTCTATGAGATCGTGCATGGGCTGTGTGTGCAGAACAAGCATTTAAATGGTTTAAAATAATGTTCTATGAGATCGTGCATGGACTGTGTGTGCAGAACAAGCATTTAAATGGTTTAAAATAATGTTCTATGAGATCGTGCATGGACTGTGTGTGCAGAACAAGCATTTAAATGGTTTAAAATGATGTACTATGAGATCATGCATGGGCTGTGTGTGCAGAACAAGCATTTAAATGGTTTAAAATAATGTTCTATGAGATCATGCATGGAATGTGTGTGCAGAACAAGCATTTAAATGGTTTAAAATAATGTTCTATGAGATCGTGCATGGACTGTGTGTGCAGAACAAGCATTTAAATGGTTTAAAATAATGTTCTATGAGATCGTGCATGGGCTGTGTGTGCAGAACAAACATTTAAATGGTTTAAAATAATGTTCTATGAAATCATGCATCGACTGTGTGTGTAGAACAAGCATTTAAATGGTTTAAAATAATGTTCTATGAGATCATGCATCGACTGTGTGTGTAGAACAAGCATTTAAATGGTTTAAAATAATGTTTTATGTGATCATGCATGGAATGTGTGTGTAGAACAAGCATTTAAATGGTTTAAAATAATGTTCTATGAGATCATGCATGGAATGTGTGTGCAGAACAAGCATTTAAATGGTTTAAAATAATGTTCTATGAGATCATGCATGGAATGTGTGTGAAGAACAAGCATTTAAATGGTTTAAAATAATGTTCTATGAGATCATGCATGGAATGTGTGTGAAGAACAAGCATTTAAATGGTTTAAAATAATGTTCTATGAGATCATGCATGGAATGTGTGTGAAGAACAAGCATTTAAATGGTTTAAAATAATGTTCTATGAGATCGCGCATGGGCTGTGTGTGCAGAACAAGCATTTAAATGGTTTAAAATAATGTACTATGAGATCGCGCATGGACTGTGTGTGCAGAACAAGCATTTAAATGGTTTAAAATAATGTTCTATGAGATCGCGCATGGACTGTGTGTGCAGAACAAGCATTTAAATGGTTTAAAATAATGTACTATGAGATCGCGCATGGACTGTGTGTGCAGAACAAGCATTTAAATGGTTTAAAATAATGTACTATGAGATCGCGCATGGACTGTGTGTGCAGAACAAGCATTTAAATGGTTTAAAATAATGTTCTATGAGATCGCGCATGGACTGTGTGTGCAGAACAAGCATTTAAATGGTTTAAAATAATGTACTATGAGATCGCGCATGGACTGTGTGTGCAGAACAAGCATTTAAATGGTTTAAAATAATGTTCTATGAGATCATGCATGGACTGTGTGTGCAGAACAAGCATTTAAATGGTTTAAAATAATGTTCTATGTGATCATGCATGGACTGTGTGTGCAGAACAAGCATTTAAATGGTTTAAAATAATGTACTATGAGATCGCGCATGGGCTGTGTGTGCAGAACAAGCATTTAAATGGTTTAAAATAATGTTCTATGTGATCATGCATGGACTGTGTGTGCAGAACAAGCATTTAAATGGTTTAAAATAATGTTCTATGAGATCGCGCATGGACTGTGTGTGCAGAACAAGCATTTAAATGGTTTAAAATAATGTTCTATGAGATCGCGCATGGACTGTGTGTGCAGAACAAGCATTTAAATGGTTTAAAATAATGTTCTATGTGATCGCGCATGGGCTGTGTGTGCAGAACAAGCATTTAAATGGTTTAAAATAATGTTCTATGAGATCGCGCATGGACTGTGTGTGCAGAACAAGCATTTAAATGGTTTAAAATAATGTTCTATGAGATCATGCATGGACTGTGTGTGCAGAACAAGCACTTAAATGGTTTAAAATAATGTACTATGTGATCGCGCATGGGCTGTGTGTGCAGAACAAGCATTTAAATGGTTTAAAATAATGTACTATGTGATCGCGCATGGGCTGTGTGTGCAGAACAAGCACTTAAATGGTTTAAAATAATGTTCTATGAGATCGCGCATGGACTGTGTGTGCAGAACAAGCATTTAAATGGTTTAAAATAATGTTCTATGAGATCGCGCATGGACTGTGTGTGCAGAACAAGCATTTAAATGGTTTAAAATAATGTTCTATGAGATCATGCATGGACTGTGTGTGCAGAACAAGCACTTAAATGGTTTAAAATAATGTACTATGTGATCGCGCATGGGCTGTGTGTGCAGAACAAGCATTTAAATGGTTTAAAATAATGTACTATGTGATCGCGCATGGGCTGTGTGTGCAGAACAAGCACTTAAATGGTTTAAAATAATGTACTATGTGATCGCGCATGGACTGTGTGTGCAGAACAAGCATTTAAATGGTTTAAAATAATGTTCTATGTGATCGCGCATGGGCTGTGTGTGCAGAACAAGCATTTAAATGGTTTAAAATAATGTTCTATGAGATCATGCATGGGCTGTGTGTGCAGAACAAGCATTTAAATGGTTTAAAATAATGTTCTATGAGATCGTGCATGGACTGTGTGTGCAGAACAAGCATTTAAATGGTTTAAAATGATGTACTATGAGATCATGCATGGGCTGTGTGTGCAGAACAAGCATTTAAATGGTTTAAAATAATGTTCTATGAGATCATGCATGGAATGTGTGTGCAGAACAAGCACTTAAATGGTTTAAAATAATGTTCTATGTGATCGCACATGGGCTGTGTGTGCAGAACAAACATTTAAATGGTTTAAAATAATGTTCTATGAAATCATGCATCGACTGTGTGTGTAGAACAAGCATTTAAATGGTTTAAAATAATGTTCTATGAAATCATGCATCGACTGTGTGTGTAGAACAAGCATTTAAATGGTTTAAAATAATGTTCTATGAGATCATGCATGGAATGTGTGTGCAGAACAAGCATTTAAATGGTTTAAAATAATGTTCTATGAGATCGCGCATGGGCTGTGTGTGCAGAACAAGCATTTAAATGGTTTAAAATAATGTTTTATGTGATCATGCATGGAATGTGTGTGTAGAACAAGCACTTAAATGGTTTAAAATAATGTTCTATGAGATCATGCATGGAATGTGTGTGCAGAACAAGCATTTAAATGGTTTAAAATAATGTTCTATGAGATCGCGCATGGTCTGTGTGTGAAGAACAAGCATTTAAATGGTTTAAAATAATGTTCTATGAGATCGCGCATGGTCTGTGTGTGAAGAACAAGCATTTAAATGGTTTAAAATAATGTTCTATAAGATCATGCATGGAATGTGTGTGCAGAACAAGCATTTAAATGGTTTAAAATAATGTTCTATGAGATCATGCATGGTCTGTGTGTGAAGAACAAGCATTTAAATGGTTTAAAATAATGTTCTATGAGATCATGCATGGAATGTGTGTGCAGAACAAGTATTTAAATGGTTTAAAATAATGTTCTATGTGATCGCGCATGGGCTGTGTGTGAAGAACAAGCATTTAAATGGTTTAAAATAATGTTCTATGTGATCGCGCATGGGCTGTGTGTGAAGAACAAGCATTTAAATGGTTTAAAATAATGTTCTATGAGATCGCGCATGGGCTGTGTGTGTAGAACAAGCATTTAAATGGTTTAAAATAATGTTCTATGAGATCATGCATGGAATGTGTGTGAAGAACAAGCATTTAAATGGTTTAAAATAATGTTCTATGAGATCGCGCATGGGCTGTGTGTGCAGAACAAGCATTTAAATGGTTTAAAATAATGTTTTATGTGATCATGCATGGAATGTGTGTGTAGAACAAGCACTTAAATGGTTTAAAATAATGTTCTATGAGATCATGCATCGACTGTGTGTGTAGAACAAGCATTTAAATGGTTTAAAATAATGTTCTATGAGATCATGCATGGAATGTGTGTGAAGAACAAGCATTTAAATGGTTTAAAATAATGTTCTATGAGATCGTGCATGGACTGTGTGTGCAGAACAAGCATTTAAATGGTTTAAAATAATGTTCTATGTGATCGCGCATGGTCTGTGTGTGAAGAACAAGCATTTAAATGGTTTAAAATAATGTACTATGAGATCATGCATGGGCTGTGTGTGCAGAACAAGCATTTAAATGGTTTAAAATAATGTTCTATGAGATCATGCATGGGCTGTGTGTGCAGAACAAGCATTTAAATGGTTTAAAATAATGTTTTATGTGATCATGCATGGAATGTGTGTGTAGAACAAGCACTTAAATGGTTTAAAATAATGTTCTATGAGATCATGCATTGACTGTGTGTGCAGAACAAGCATTTAAATGGTTTAAAATAATGTTCTATGAGATCGCGCATGGGCTGTGTGTGCAGAACAAGCATTTAAATGGTTTAAAATAATGTTCTATGTGATCGCGCATGGTCTGTGTGTGAAGAACAAGCATTTAAATGGTTTAAAATGATGTACTATGAAATCATGCATGGAATGTGTGTGCAGAACAAGCACTTAAATGGTTTAAAATAATGTTCTATGAGATCATGCATCGACTGTGTGTGTAGAACAAGCATTTAAATGGTTTAAGATAATGTTCTATGAGATCATGCATCGACTGTGTGTGTAGAACAAGCATTTAAATGGTTTAAAATAATGTTCTATGAGATCATGCATGGAATGTGTGTGAAGAACAAGCATTTAAATGGTTTAAAATAATGTTCTATGAGATCATGCATGGAGTGTGTGTGCAGAACAAGCATTTAAATGGTTTAAAATAATGTTCTATGAGATCGCGCATGGGCTGTGTGTGCAGAACAAGCATTTAAATGGTTTAAAATAATGTTCTATGAGATCATGCATCGACTGTGTGTGTAGAACAAGCACTTAAATGGTTTAAAATAATGTTCTATGAGATCATGCATCGACTGTGTGTGTAGAACAAGCATTTAAATGGTTTAAGATAATGTTCTATGAGATCATGCATCGACTGTGTGTGTAGAACAAGCATTTAAATGGTTTAAAATAATGTTCTATGAGATCGCGCATGGGCTGTGTGTGCAGAACAAGCATTTAAATGGTTTAAAATAATGTTCTATGAGATCATGCATGGAGTGTGTGTGCAGAACAAGCATTTAAATGGTTTAAAATAATGTTCTATGAGATCGCGCATGGGCTGTGTGTGCAGAACAAGCATTTAAATGGTTTAAAATAATGTTCTATGAGATCATGCATGGAGTGTGTGTGCAGAACAAGCATTTAAATGGTTTAAAATAATGTTCTATGAGATCGCGCATGGGCTGTGTGTGCAGAACAAGCATTTAAATGGTTTAAAATAATGTTCTATGAGATCATGCATCGACTGTGTGTGCAGAACAAGCATTTAAATGGTTTAAAATAATGTTCTATGTGATCATGCATCGACTGTGTGTGCAGAACAAGCATTTAAATGGTTTAAAATAATGTTCTATGTGATCATGCATGGAATGTGTGTGCAGAACAAGCATTTAAATGGTTTAAAATAATGTTCTATGTGATCATGCATGGAATGTGTGTGAAGAACAAGCACTTAAATGGTTTAAAATAATGTTCTATGTGATCATGCATCGACTGTGTGTGCAGAACAAGCATTTAAATGGTTTAAAATAATGTTCTATGTGATCATGCATCGACTGTGTGTGCAGAACAAGCATTTAAATGGTTTAAAATAATGTTCTATGTGATCATGCATCGACTGTGTGTGCAGAACAAGCATTTAAATGGTTTAAAATTAGATTAGATTCAACTTTATTGTCATTACACAAGTACAGGTACGAGGCAACGAAATGCAGTTTGGGTCTAACCAGAAGTGCAATAGCAGCAAGTGCAGGACATGAATATGTACTGAATAAATATAAAGATGGCTATTACTATAAATAGAATTTACAGATAGATATGTATAGAATATAATATACAGATGGATGTTGCTATAAACAGTTTGCAGATAGATATATACTGGACAGAATTTACAGATAGATATGTACTGAATATATATATACAGATGGCTATTATTGTAAACAGAATTTACAGATAGATAGATATATACTGAATATATATACAGATGGATATTACTATAAACAGAATTTACAGGGTAGATATGTACTGAATATATATACAGATGGCTATTACTATAAGCATAATTTACAGATAGATGTATATAATGATATGTTAGCTAAGATGGGCAGTATAGCAATGAACGATATAGTGCAAATGAGCATATTCTAGTTAGGTAGTAGTGCAAGATGCATATATGTTCTATGTTCTATGTTCTATGTGATCACATGTTCTATGTGATCACATGTTCTATGTGATCATGCATCGACTGTGTGTGCAGAACAAGCATTTAAATGGTTTAAAATAATGTTCTATGAGATCATGCATGGAATGTGTGTGCAGAACAAGCATTTAAATGGTTTAAAATAATGTTCTATGAGATCATGCATCGACTGTGTGTGCAGAACAAGCATTTAAATGGTTTAAAATAATGTTCTATGAGATCGCGCATCGACTGTGTGTGCAGAACAAGCATTTAAATGGTTTAAAATAATGTTCTATGTGATCATGCATCGACTGTGTGTGCAGAACAAGCATTTAAATGGTTTAAAATAATGTTCTATGAGATCATGCATGGAATGTGTGTGACGAACAAGCACTTAAATGGTTTAAAATAATGTTTTATGAGATCATGCATGGAATGTGTGTGTAGAACAAGCACTTAAATGGTTTAAAATAATGTTCTATGAGATCATGCATGGAATGTGTGTGAAGAACAAGCACTTAAATGGTTTAAAATAATGTTCTATGAGATCATACATGGAGTGTGTGTGCAGAACAAGCACTTAAATGGTTTAAAATAATGTTCTATGAGATCATGCATCGACTGTGTGTGTAGAACAAGTATTTAAATGGTTTAAAATAATGTTCTATGAGATCATGCATGGAGTGTGTGTGTAGAACAAACATTTAAATGGTTTAAAATAATGTTCTATGAGATCATGCATGGAGTGTGTGTGTAGAACAAGCATTTAAATGGTTTAAAATAATGTTCTATGAGATCGCGCATGGGCTGTGTGTGTAGAACAAGCATTTAAATGGTTTAAAATAATGTTCTATGAGATCATGCATGGAGTGTGTGTGTAGAACAAGCATTTAAATGGTTTAAAATAATGTTCTATGAGATCATGCATGGAGTGTGTGTGTAGAACAAGCATTTAAATGGTTTAAAATAATGTTCTATGAGATCATGCATGGAGTGTGTGTGTAGAACAAACATTTAAATGGTTTAAAATAATGTTCTATGAGATCATGCATGGAGTGTGTGTGTAGAACAAGCATTTAAATGGTTTAAAATAATGTTCTATGAGATCATACATGGAGTGTGTGTGTAGAACAAGCACTTAAATGGTTTAAAATAATGTTCTATGAGATCATGCATGGAGTGTGTGTGTAGAACAAACATTTAAATGGTTTAAAATAATGTTCTATGAGATCATGCATGGAGTGTGTGTGTAGAACAAGCATTTAAATGGTTTAAAATAATGTTCTATGAGATCATACATGGAGTGTGTGTGTAGAACAAGCATTTAAATGGTTTAAAATAATGTTCTATGAGATCATGCATGGACTGTGTGTGCAGAACAAGCACTTAAATGGTTTAAAATAATGTACTATGTGATCGCGCATGGGCTGTGTGTGCAGAACAAGCATTTAAATGGTTTAAAATAATGTTCTATGTGATCGCGCATGGGCTGTGTGTGCAGAACAAGCATTTAAATGGTTTAAAATAATGTTCTATGAGATCGCGCATGGACTGTGTGTGCAGAACAAGCATTTAAATGGTTTAAAATAATGTTCTATGAGATCGCGCATGGACTGTGTGTGCAGAACAAGCATTTAAATGGTTTAAAATAATGTACTATGAGATCGCGCATGGACTGTGTGTGCAGAACAAGCATTTAAATGGTTTAAAATAATGTTCTATGAGATCGCGCATGGACTGTGTGTGCAGAACAAGCATTTAAATGGTTTAAAATAATGTACTATGAGATCATGCATGGACTGTGTGTGCAGAACAAGCATTTAAATGGTTTAAAATAATGTACTATGAGATCGCGCATGGACTGTGTGTGCAGAACAAGCATTTAAATGGTTTAAAATAATGTACTATGAGATCATGCATGGACTGTGTGTGCAGAACAAGCATTTAAATGGTTTAAAATAATGTACTATGAGATCATGCATGGACTGTGTGTGCAGAACAAGCATTTAAATGGTTTAAAATAATGTTCTATGAGATCGCGCATGGACTGTGTGTGTAGAACAAGCATTTAAATGGTTTAAAATAATGTACTATGAGATCATGCATGGGCTGTGTGTGCAGAACAAGCATTTAAATGGTTTAAAATAATGTTCTATGAGATCGCGCATGGACTGTGTGTGTAGAACAAGCATTTAAATGGTTTAAAATAATGTTCTATGTGATCGCGCATGGACTGTGTGTGTAGAACAAGCATTTAAATGGTTTAAAATAATGTTCTATGAGATCGCGCATGGACTGTGTGTGCAGAACAAGCATTTAAATGGTTTAAAATAATGTTCTATGAGATCGCGCATGGACTGTGTGTGTAGAACAAGCATTTAAATGGTTTAAAATAATGTACTATGAGATCGCGCATGGACTGTGTGTGTAGAACAAGCATTTAAATGGTTTAAAATAATGTTCTATGAGATCGCGCATGGACTGTGTGTGTAGAACAAGCATTTAAATGGTTTAAAATAATGTACTATGAGATCGCGCATGGAGTGTGTGTGTAGAACAAGCATTTAAATGGTTTAAAATAATGTTCTATGTGATCGCACATGGGCTGTGTGTGCAGAACAAACATTTAAATGGTTTAAAATAATGTTCTATGAAATCATGCATCGACTGTGTGTGTAGAACAAGCATTTAAATGGTTTAAAATAATGTTCTATGAAATCATGCATCGACTGTGTGTGTAGAACAAGCATTTAAATGGTTTAAAATAATGTTCTATGAGATCATGCATGGAATGTGTGTGCAGAACAAGCATTTAAATGGTTTAAAATAATGTTCTATGAGATCGCGCATGGGCTGTGTGTGCAGAACAAGCATTTAAATGGTTTAAAATAATGTTCTATGAGATCGCGCATGGACTGTGTGTGTAGAACAAGCATTTAAATGGTTTAAAATAATGTACTATGAGATCGCGCATGGAGTGTGTGTGTAGAACAAGCATTTAAATGGTTTAAAATAATGTTCTATGTGATCGCACATGGGCTGTGTGTGCAGAACAAACATTTAAATGGTTTAAAATAATGTTCTATGAAATCATGCATCGACTGTGTGTGTAGAACAAGCATTTAAATGGTTTAAAATAATGTTCTATGAAATCATGCATCGACTGTGTGTGTAGAACAAGCATTTAAATGGTTTAAAATAATGTTCTATGAGATCATGCATGGAATGTGTGTGCAGAACAAGCATTTAAATGGTTTAAAATAATGTTTTATGTGATCATGCATGGAATGTGTGTGTAGAACAAGCACTTAAATGGTTTAAAATAATGTTCTATGAGATCATGCATGGAATGTGTGTGCAGAACAAGCATTTAAATGGTTTAAAATAATGTTCTATGAGATCGCGCATGGTCTGTGTGTGAAGAACAAGCATTTAAATGGTTTAAAATAATGTTCTATGAGATCGCGCATGGGCTGTGTGTGCAGAACAAGCATTTAAATGGTTTAAAATAATGTTCTATGAGATCGCGCATGGTCTGTGTGTGAAGAACAAGCATTTAAATGGTTTAAAATAATGTTCTATAAGATCATGCATGGAATGTGTGTGCAGAACAAGCATTTAAATGGTTTAAAATAATGTTCTATGAGATCATGCATGGTCTGTGTGTGAAGAACAAGCATTTAAATGGTTTAAAATAATGTTCTATGAGATCATGCATGGAATGTGTGTGCAGAACAAGTATTTAAATGGTTTAAAATAATGTTCTATGTGATCGCGCATGGGCTGTGTGTGAAGAACAAGCATTTAAATGGTTTAAAATAATGTTCTATGTGATCGCGCATGGGCTGTGTGTGAAGAACAAGCATTTAAATGGTTTAAAATAATGTTCTATGAGATCGCGCATGGGCTGTGTGTGTAGAACAAGCATTTAAATGGTTTAAAATAATGTTCTATGAGATCATGCATGGAATGTGTGTGAAGAACAAGCATTTAAATGGTTTAAAATAATGTTCTATGAGATCGCGCATGGGCTGTGTGTGCAGAACAAGCATTTAAATGGTTTAAAATAATGTTTTATGTGATCATGCATGGAATGTGTGTGTAGAACAAGCACTTAAATGGTTTAAAATAATGTTCTATGAGATCATGCATCGACTGTGTGTGTAGAACAAGCATTTAAATGGTTTAAAATAATGTTCTATGAGATCATGCATGGACTGTGTGTGCAGAACAAGCATTTAAATGGTTTAAAATAATGTTCTATGAGATCGTGCATGGACTGTGTGTGCAGAACAAGCATTTAAATGGTTTAAAATAATGTTCTATGTGATCGCGCATGGTCTGTGTGTGAAGAACAAGCATTTAAATGGTTTAAAATAATGTACTATGAGATCATGCATGGGCTGTGTGTGCAGAACAAGCATTTAAATGGTTTAAAATAATGTTCTATGAGATCATGCATGGGCTGTGTGTGCAGAACAAGCATTTAAATGGTTTAAAATAATGTTTTATGTGATCATGCATGGAATGTGTGTGTAGAACAAGCACTTAAATGGTTTAAAATAATGTTCTATGAGATCATGCATTGACTGTGTGTGCAGAACAAGCATTTAAATGGTTTAAAATAATGTTCTATGAGATCGCGCATGGGCTGTGTGTGCAGAACAAGCATTTAAATGGTTTAAAATAATGTTCTATGTGATCGCGCATGGTCTGTGTGTGAAGAACAAGCATTTAAATGGTTTAAAATGATGTACTATGAAATCATGCATGGAATGTGTGTGCAGAACAAGCACTTAAATGGTTTAAAATAATGTTCTATGAGATCATGCATCGACTGTGTGTGTAGAACAAGCATTTAAATGGTTTAAGATAATGTTCTATGAGATCATGCATCGACTGTGTGTGTAGAACAAGCATTTAAATGGTTTAAAATAATGTTCTATGAGATCATGCATGGAATGTGTGTGAAGAACAAGCATTTAAATGGTTTAAAATAATGTTCTATGAGATCATGCATGGAGTGTGTGTGCAGAACAAGCATTTAAATGGTTTAAAATAATGTTCTATGAGATCGCGCATGGGCTGTGTGTGCAGAACAAGCATTTAAATGGTTTAAAATAATGTTCTATGAGATCATGCATCGACTGTGTGTGTAGAACAAGCACTTAAATGGTTTAAAATAATGTTCTATGAGATCATGCATCGACTGTGTGTGTAGAACAAGCATTTAAATGGTTTAAGATAATGTTCTATGAGATCATGCATCGACTGTGTGTGTAGAACAAGCATTTAAATGGTTTAAAATAATGTTCTATGAGATCGCGCATGGGCTGTGTGTGCAGAACAAGCATTTAAATGGTTTAAAATAATGTTCTATGAGATCATGCATGGAGTGTGTGTGCAGAACAAGCATTTAAATGGTTTAAAATAATGTTCTATGAGATCGCGCATGGGCTGTGTGTGCAGAACAAGCATTTAAATGGTTTAAAATAATGTTCTATGAGATCATGC
This sequence comes from Rhinogobio ventralis, assembly GCA_039654625.1. Lineage (NCBI taxonomy): Eukaryota > Metazoa > Chordata > Actinopteri > Cypriniformes > Gobionidae > Rhinogobio > Rhinogobio ventralis. The sequence goes on from CM077198.1 coordinate 37,768,188, forward strand.
ATGGAGTGTGTGTGCAGAACAAGCATTTAAATGGTTTAAAATAATGTTCTATGAGATCGCGCATGGGCTGTGTGTGCAGAACAAGCATTTAAATGGTTTAAAATAATGTTCTATGAGATCATGCATCGACTGTGTGTGCAGAACAAGCATTTAAATGGTTTAAAATAATGTTCTATGTGATCATGCATCGACTGTGTGTGCAGAACAAGCATTTAAATGGTTTAAAATAATGTTCTATGTGATCATGCATGGAATGTGTGTGAAGAACAAGCATTTAAATGGTTTAAAATAATGTTCTATGAGATCATGCATGGAATGTGTGTGCAGAACAAGCATTTAAATGGTTTAAAATAATGTTCTATGAGATCATGCATGGAGTGTGTGTGCAGAACAAGCATTTAAATGGTTTAAAATAATGTTCTATGAGATCGCGCATGGGCTGTGTGTGCAGAACAAGCATTTAAATGGTTTAAAATAATGTTCTATGAGATCATGCATGGAATGTGTGTGAAGAACAAGCACTTAAATGGTTTAAAATAATGTTCTATGTGATCATGCATCGACTGTGTGTGCAGAACAAGCATTTAAATGGTTTAAAATAATGTTCTATGTGATCATGCATCGACTGTGTGTGCAGAACAAGCATTTAAATGGTTTAAAATAATGTTCTATGTGATCATGCATCGACTGTGTGTGCAGAACAAGCATTTAAATGGTTTAAAATTAGATTAGATTCAACTTTATTGTCATTACACAAGTACAGGTACGAGGCAACGAAATGCAGTTTGGGTCTAACCAGAAGTGCAATAGCAGCAAGTGCAGGACATGAATATGTACTGAATAAATATAAAGATGGCTATTACTATAAATAGAATTTACAGATAGATATGTATAGAATATAATATACAGATGGATGTTGCTATAAACAGTTTGCAGATAGATATATACTGGACAGAATTTACAGATAGATATGTACTGAATATATATATACAGATGGCTATTATTGTAAACAGAATTTACAGATAGATAGATATATACTGAATATATATACAGATGGATATTACTATAAACAGAATTTACAGGGTAGATATGTACTGAATATATATACAGATGGCTATTACTATAAGCATAATTTACAGATAGATGTATATAATGATATGTTAGCTAAGATGGGCAGTATAGCAATGAACGATATAGTGCAAATGAGCATATTCTAGTTAGGTAGTAGTGCAAGATGCATATATGTTCTATGTTCTATGTTCTATGTGATCACATGTTCTATGTGATCACATGTTCTATGTGATCATGCATCGACTGTGTGTGCAGAACAAGCATTTAAATGGTTTAAAATAATGTTCTATGAGATCATGCATGGAATGTGTGTGCAGAACAAGCATTTAAATGGTTTAAAATAATGTTCTATGAGATCATGCATCGACTGTGTGTGCAGAACAAGCATTTAAATGGTTTAAAATAATGTTCTATGTGATCATGCATCGACTGTGTGTGCAGAACAAGCATTTAAATGGTTTAAAATAATGTTCTATGAGATCATGCATGGAATGTGTGTGTAGAACAAGCACTTAAATGGTTTAAAATAATGTTTTATGAGATCATGCATGGAATGTGTGTGTAGAACAAGCACTTAAATGGTTTAAAATAATGTTCTATGAGATCATGCATGGAATGTGTGTGAAGAACAAGCACTTAAATGGTTTAAAATAATGTTCTATGAGATCATACATGGAGTGTGTGTGCAGAACAAGCACTTAAATGGTTTAAAATAATGTTCTATGAGATCATGCATCGACTGTGTGTGTAGAACAAGTATTTAAATGGTTTAAAATAATGTTCTATGAGATCATGCATGGAGTGTGTGTGTAGAACAAACATTTAAATGGTTTAAAATAATGTTCTATGAGATCATGCATGGAGTGTGTGTGTAGAACAAGCATTTAAATGGTTTAAAATAATGTTCTATGAGATCGCGCATGGGCTGTGTGTGTAGAACAAGCATTTAAATGGTTTAAAATAATGTTCTATGAGATCATGCATGGAGTGTGTGTGTAGAACAAGCATTTAAATGGTTTAAAATAATGTTCTATGAGATCATGCATGGAGTGTGTGTGTAGAACAAGCATTTAAATGGTTTAAAATAATGTTCTATGAGATCATGCATGGAGTGTGTGTGTAGAACAAACATTTAAATGGTTTAAAATAATGTTCTATGAGATCATGCATGGAGTGTGTGTGTAGAACAAGCATTTAAATGGTTTAAAATAATGTTCTATGAGATCATACATGGAGTGTGTGTGTAGAACAAGCACTTAAATGGTTTAAAATAATGTTCTATGAGATCATGCATGGAGTGTGTGTGTAGAACAAACATTTAAATGGTTTAAAATAATGTTCTATGAGATCATGCATGGAGTGTGTGTGTAGAACAAGCATTTAAATGGTTTAAAATAATGTTCTATGAGATCATACATGGAGTGTGTGTGTAGAACAAGCATTTAAATGGTTTAAAATAATGTTCTATGAGATCATGCATGGACTGTGTGTGCAGAACAAGCACTTAAATGGTTTAAAATAATGTACTATGTGATCGCGCATGGGCTGTGTGTGCAGAACAAGCATTTAAATGGTTTAAAATAATGTTCTATGTGATCGCGCATGGGCTGTGTGTGCAGAACAAGCATTTAAATGGTTTAAAATAATGTTCTATGAGATCGCGCATGGACTGTGTGTGCAGAACAAGCATTTAAATGGTTTAAAATAATGTTCTATGAGATCGCGCATGGACTGTGTGTGCAGAACAAGCATTTAAATGGTTTAAAATAATGTACTATGAGATCGCGCATGGACTGTGTGTGCAGAACAAGCATTTAAATGGTTTAAAATAATGTACTATGAGATCATGCATGGACTGTGTGTGCAGAACAAGCACTTAAATGGTTTAAAATAATGTTCTATGAGATCATGCATCGACTGTGTGTGTAGAACAAGCATTTAAATGGTTTAAGATAATGTTCTATGAGATCATGCATCGACTGTGTGTGTAGAACAAGCATTTAAATGGTTTAAAATAATGTTCTATGAGATCATGCATGGAATGTGTGTGAAGAACAAGCATTTAAATGGTTTAAAATAATGTTCTATGAGATCATGCATGGAGTGTGTGTGCAGAACAAGCATTTAAATGGTTTAAAATAATGTTCTATGAGATCGCGCATGGGCTGTGTGTGCAGAACAAGCATTTAAATGGTTTAAAATAATGTTCTATGAGATCATGCATCGACTGTGTGTGTAGAACAAGCACTTAAATGGTTTAAAATAATGTTCTATGAGATCATGCATCGACTGTGTGTGTAGAACAAGCATTTAAATGGTTTAAGATAATGTTCTATGAGATCATGCATCGACTGTGTGTGTAGAACAAGCATTTAAATGGTTTAAAATAATGTTCTATGAGATCGCGCATGGGCTGTGTGTGCAGAACAAGCATTTAAATGGTTTAAAATAATGTTCTATGAGATCATGCATGGAGTGTGTGTGCAGAACAAGCATTTAAATGGTTTAAAATAATGTTCTATGAGATCGCGCATGGGCTGTGTGTGCAGAACAAGCATTTAAATGGTTTAAAATAATGTTCTATGAGATCATGCATGGAGTGTGTGTGCAGAACAAGCATTTAAATGGTTTAAAATAATGTTCTATGAGATCGCGCATGGGCTGTGTGTGCAGAACAAGCATTTAAATGGTTTAAAATAATGTTCTATGAGATCGCGCATGGACTGTGTGTGCAGAACAAGCATTTAAATGGTTTAAAATAATGTACTATGAGATCATGCATGGACTGTGTGTGCAGAACAAGCACTTAAATGGTTTAAAATAATGTTCTATGAGATCATGCATCGACTGTGTGTGTAGAACAAGCATTTAAATGGTTTAAGATAATGTTCTATGAGATCATGCATCGACTGTGTGTGTAGAACAAGCATTTAAATGGTTTAAAATAATGTTCTATGAGATCATGCATGGAATGTGTGTGAAGAACAAGCATTTAAATGGTTTAAAATAATGTTCTATGAGATCATGCATGGAGTGTGTGTGCAGAACAAGCATTTAAATGGTTTAAAATAATGTTCTATGAGATCGCGCATGGGCTGTGTGTGCAGAACAAGCATTTAAATGGTTTAAAATAATGTTCTATGAGATCATGCATCGACTGTGTGTGTAGAACAAGCACTTAAATGGTTTAAAATAATGTTCTATGAGATCATGCATCGACTGTGTGTGTAGAACAAGCATTTAAATGGTTTAAGATAATGTTCTATGAGATCATGCATCGACTGTGTGTGTAGAACAAGCATTTAAATGGTTTAAAATAATGTTCTATGAGATCGCGCATGGGCTGTGTGTGCAGAACAAGCATTTAAATGGTTTAAAATAATGTTCTATGAGATCATGCATGGAGTGTGTGTGCAGAACAAGCATTTAAATGGTTTAAAATAATGTTCTATGAGATCGCGCATGGGCTGTGTGTGCAGAACAAGCATTTAAATGGTTTAAAATAATGTTCTATGAGATCATGCATGGAGTGTGTGTGCAGAACAAGCATTTAAATGGTTTAAAATAATGTTCTATGAGATCGCGCATGGGCTGTGTGTGCAGAACAAGCATTTAAATGGTTTAAAATAATGTTCTATGAGATCATGCATCGACTGTGTGTGCAGAACAAGCATTTAAATGGTTTAAAATAATGTTCTATGTGATCATGCATCGACTGTGTGTGCAGAACAAGCATTTAAATGGTTTAAAATAATGTTCTATGTGATCATGCATGGAATGTGTGTGAAGAACAAGCATTTAAATGGTTTAAAATAATGTTCTATGAGATCATGCATGGAATGTGTGTGCAGAACAAGCATTTAAATGGTTTAAAATAATGTTCTATGAGATCATGCATGGAGTGTGTGTGCAGAACAAGCATTTAAATGGTTTAAAATAATGTTCTATGAGATCGCGCATGGGCTGTGTGTGCAGAACAAGCATTTAAATGGTTTAAAATAATGTTCTATGTGATCATGCATGGAATGTGTGTGAAGAACAAGCATTTAAATGGTTTAAAATAATGTTCTATGAGATCGCGCATCGACTGTGTGTGCAGAACAAGCATTTAAATGGTTTAAAATAATGTTCTATGTGATCATGCATCGACTGTGTGTGCAGAACAAGCATTTAAATGGTTTAAAATAATGTTCTATGAGATCATGCATGGAATGTGTGTGACGAACAAGCACTTAAATGGTTTAAAATAATGTTTTATGAGATCATGCATGGAATGTGTGTGTAGAACAAGCACTTAAATGGTTTAAAATAATGTTCTATGAGATCATGCATGGAATGTGTGTGAAGAACAAGCACTTAAATGGTTTAAAATAATGTTCTATGAGATCATACATGGAGTGTGTGTGCAGAACAAGCACTTAAATGGTTTAAAATAATGTTCTATGAGATCATGCATCGACTGTGTGTGTAGAACAAGTATTTAAATGGTTTAAAATAATGTTCTATGAGATCATGCATGGAGTGTGTGTGTAGAACAAACATTTAAATGGTTTAAAATAATGTTCTATGAGATCATGCATGGAGTGTGTGTGTAGAACAAGCATTTAAATGGTTTAAAATAATGTTCTATGAGATCGCGCATGGGCTGTGTGTGTAGAACAAGCATTTAAATGGTTTAAAATAATGTTCTATGAGATCATGCATGGAGTGTGTGTGTAGAACAAGCATTTAAATGGTTTAAAATAATGTTCTATGAGATCATGCATGGAGTGTGTGTGTAGAACAAGCATTTAAATGGTTTAAAATAATGTTCTATGAGATCATGCATGGAGTGTGTGTGTAGAACAAACATTTAAATGGTTTAAAATAATGTTCTATGAGATCATGCATGGAGTGTGTGTGTAGAACAAGCATTTAAATGGTTTAAAATAATGTTCTATGAGATCATACATGGAGTGTGTGTGTAGAACAAGCACTTAAATGGTTTAAAATAATGTTCTATGAGATCATGCATGGAGTGTGTGTGTAGAACAAACATTTAAATGGTTTAAAATAATGTTCTATGAGATCATGCATGGAGTGTGTGTGTAGAACAAGCATTTAAATGGTTTAAAATAATGTTCTATGAGATCATACATGGAGTGTGTGTGTAGAACAAGCATTTAAATGGTTTAAAATAATGTTCTATGAGATCATGCATGGACTGTGTGTGCAGAACAAGCACTTAAATGGTTTAAAATAATGTACTATGTGATCGCGCATGGGCTGTGTGTGCAGAACAAGCATTTAAATGGTTTAAAATAATGTTCTATGAGATCGCGCATGGACTGTGTGTGCAGAACAAGCATTTAAATGGTTTAAAATAATGTTCTATGAGATCGCGCATGGACTGTGTGTGCAGAACAAGCATTTAAATGGTTTAAAATAATGTACTATGAGATCGCGCATGGACTGTGTGTGCAGAACAAGCATTTAAATGGTTTAAAATAATGTTCTATGAGATCGCGCATGGACTGTGTGTGCAGAACAAGCATTTAAATGGTTTAAAATAATGTACTATGAGATCATGCATGGACTGTGTGTGCAGAACAAGCACTTAAATGGTTTAAAATAATGTACTATGTGATCGCGCATGGGCTGTGTGTGCAGAACAAGCATTTAAATGGTTTAAAATAATGTACTATGAGATCGCGCATGGACTGTGTGTGCAGAACAAGCATTTAAATGGTTTAAAATAATGTACTATGAGATCATGCATGGACTGTGTGTGCAGAACAAGCATTTAAATGGTTTAAAATAATGTACTATGAGATCGCGCATGGACTGTGTGTGCAGAACAAGCATTTAAATGGTTTAAAATAATGTACTATGAGATCATGCATGGACTGTGTGTGCAGAACAAGCATTTAAATGGTTTAAAATAATGTACTATGAGATCATGCATGGACTGTGTGTGCAGAACAAGCATTTAAATGGTTTAAAATAATGTTCTATGAGATCGCGCATGGACTGTGTGTGTAGAACAAGCATTTAAATGGTTTAAAATAATGTACTATGAGATCATGCATGGGCTGTGTGTGCAGAACAAGCATTTAAATGGTTTAAAATAATGTTCTATGAGATCGCGCATGGACTGTGTGTGTAGAACAAGCATTTAAATGGTTTAAAATAATGTTCTATGAGATCGCGCATGGACTGTGTGTGTAGAACAAGCATTTAAATGGTTTAAAATAATGTTTTATGTGATCGCGCATGGACTGTGTGTGTAGAACAAGCATTTAAATGGTTTAAAATAATGTTCTATGAGATCGCGCATGGACTGTGTGTGTAGAACAAGCATTTAAATGGTTTAAAATAATGTTCTATGAGATCGCGCATGGACTGTGTGTGCAGAACAAGCATTTAAATGGTTTAAAATAATGTACTATGAGATCATGCATGGGCTGTGTGTGCAGAACAAGCATTTAAATGGTTTAAAATAATGTACTATGAGATCGCGCATGGACTGTGTGTGTAGAACAAGCATTTAAATGGTTTAAAATAATGTTCTATGTGATCGCGCATGGGCTGTGTGTGCAGAACAAGCATTTAAATGGTTTAAAATAATGTTCTATGAGATCGCGCATGGACTGTGTGTGCAGAACAAGCATTTAAATGGTTTAAAATAATGTTCTATGAGATCGCGCATGGACTGTGTGTGCAGAACAAGCATTTAAATGGTTTAAAATAATGTACTATGAGATCGCGCATGGACTGTGTGTGCAGAACAAGCATTTAAATGGTTTAAAATAATGTTCTATGAGATCGCGCATGGACTGTGTGTGCAGAACAAGCATTTAAATGGTTTAAAATAATGTACTATGAGATCATGCATGGACTGTGTGTGCAGAACAAGCACTTAAATGGTTTAAAATAATGTACTATGTGATCGCGCATGGGCTGTGTGTGCAGAACAAGCATTTAAATGGTTTAAAATAATGTACTATGAGATCGCGCATGGACTGTGTGTGCAGAACAAGCATTTAAATGGTTTAAAATAATGTACTATGAGATCATGCATGGACTGTGTGTGCAGAACAAGCATTTAAATGGTTTAAAATAATGTACTATGAGATCGCGCATGGACTGTGTGTGCAGAACAAGCATTTAAATGGTTTAAAATAATGTACTATGAGATCATGCATGGACTGTGTGTGCAGAACAAGCATTTAAATGGTTTAAAATAATGTACTATGAGATCATGCATGGACTGTGTGTGCAGAACAAGCATTTAAATGGTTTAAAATAATGTTCTATGAGATCGCGCATGGACTGTGTGTGTAGAACAAGCATTTAAATGGTTTAAAATAATGTTCTATGAGATCGCGCATGGACTGTGTGTGTAGAACAAGCATTTAAATGGTTTAAAATAATGTACTATGAGATCATGCATGGGCTGTGTGTGCAGAACAAGCATTTAAATGGTTTAAAATAATGTTCTATGAGATCGCGCATGGACTGTGTGTGTAGAACAAGCATTTAAATGGTTTAAAATAATGTTCTATGAGATCGCGCATGGACTGTGTGTGTAGAACAAGCATTTAAATGGTTTAAAATAATGTTTTATGTGATCGCGCATGGACTGTGTGTGTAGAACAAGCATTTAAATGGTTTAAAATAATGTTCTATGAGATCGCGCATGGACTGTGTGTGTAGAACAAGCATTTAAATGGTTTAAAATAATGTTCTATGAGATCGCGCATGGACTGTGTGTGCAGAACAAGCATTTAAATGGTTTAAAATAATGTACTATGAGATCATGCATGGGCTGTGTGTGCAGAACAAGCATTTAAATGGTTTAAAATAATGTACTATGAGATCGCGCATGGACTGTGTGTGTAGAACAAGCATTTAAATGGTTTAAAATAATGTTCTATGAGATCGCGCATGGACTGTGTGTGTAGAACAAGCATTTAAATGGTTTAAAATAATGTACTATGAGATCGCGCATGGAGTGTGTGTGTAGAACAAGCATTTAAATGGTTTAAAATAATGTACTATGAGATCGCGCATGGAGTGTGTGTGTAGAACAAGCATTTAAATGGTTTAAAATAATGTTCTATGAGATCATGCATGGGCTGTGTGTGCAGAACAAACATTTAAATGGTTTAAAATAATGTTCTATGAGATCATGCATGGACTGTGTGTGTAGAACAAGCATTTAAATGGTTTAAAATAATGTTCTATGAGATCGCGCATGGACTGTGTGTGCAGAACAAGCATTTAAATGGTTTAAAATAATGTTCTATGAGATCGCGCATGGACTGTGTGTGTAGAACAAGCATTTAAATGGTTTAAAATAATGTTCTATGAGATCATGCATGGGCTGTGTGTGCAGAACAAACATTTAAATGGTTTAAAATAATGTTCTATGAGATCGCGCATGGACTGTGTGTGCAGAACAAGCATTTAAATGGTTTAAAATAATGTTCTATGAGATCATGCATGGGCTGTGTGTGCAGAACAAGCATTTAAATGGTTTAAAATAATGTTCTATGTGATCATGCATGGGCTGTGTGTGCAGAACAAACATTTAAATGGTTTAAAATAATGTTCTATGAGATCGCGCATGGACTGTGTGTGCAGAACAAGCATTTAAATGGTTTAAAATAATGTTCTATGAGATCATGCATGGGCTGTGTGTGCAGAACAAACATTTAAATGGTTTAAAATAATGTTCTATGAGATCGCGCATGGGCTGTGTGTGCAGAACAAGCATTTAAATGGTTTAAAATAATGTTCTATGAGATCATGCATCGACTGTGTGTGCAGAACAAGCACTTAAATGGTTTAAAATAATGTTCTATGAGATCGCGCATGGACTGTGTGTGCAGAACAAGCATTTAAATGGTTTAAAATAATGTTCTATGAGATCATGCATGGAATGTGTGTGTAGAACAAGCATTTAAATGGTTTAAAATAATGTTCTATGAGATCGCGCATGGACTGTGTGTGCAGAACAAGCATTTAAATGGTTTAAAATAATGTTCTATGAGATCATGCATGGAATGTGTGTGTAGAACAAGCATTTAAATGGTTTAAAATAATGTTCTATGAGATCGCGCATGGTCTGTGTGTGAAGAACAAGCATTTAAATGGTTTAAAATAATGTTCTATGTGATCGCGCATGGTCTGTGTGTGAAGAACAAGCATTTAAATGGTTTAAAATAATGTACTATGAGATCATGCATGGGCTGTGTGTGAAGAACAAGCATTTAAATGGTTTAAAATAATGTTCTATGAGATCATGCATGGAATGTGTGTCCAGAACAAGCATTTAAATGGTTTAAAATAATGTTCTATGTGATCGCGCATGGGCTGTGTGTGAAGAACAAGCATTTAAATGGTTTAAAATAATGTTCTATGTGATCGCGCATGGGCTGTGTGTGAAGAACAAGCATTTAAATGGTTTAAAATAATGTTCTATGTGATCGCGCATGGGCTGTGTGTGAAGAACAAGCACTTAAATGGTTTAAAATAATGTTCTATGAGATCATGCATGGAATGTGTGTGAAGAACAAGCACTTAAATGGTTTAAAATAATGTTCTATGAGATCATGCATGGAATGTGTGTGAAGAACAAGCATTTAAATGGTTTAAAATAATGTTCTATGAGATCATGCATGGAATGTGTGTGAAGAACAAGCATTTAAATGGTTTAAAATAATGTTCTATGTGATCGCGCATGGGCTGTGTGTGAAGAACAAGCATTTAAATGGTTTAAAATAATGTTCTATGTGATCGCGCATGGGCTGTGTGTGAAGAACAAGCATTTAAATGGTTTAAAATAATGTTCTATGTGATCGCGCATGGGCTGTGTGTGAAGAACAAGCATTTAAATGGTTTAAAATAATGTTCTATGTGATCGCGCATGGGCTGTGTGTGAAGAACAAGCACTTAAATGGTTTAAAATAATGTTCTATGAGATCATGCATGGAATGTGTGTGAAGAACAAGCACTTAAATGGTTTAAAATAATGTTCTATGAGATCATGCATGGAATGTGTGTGAAGAACAAGCATTTAAATGGTTTAAAATAATGTTCTATGAGATCATGCATGGAATGTGTGTGAAGAACAAGCATTTAAATGGTTTAAAATAATGTTCTATGTGATCGCGCATGGGCTGTGTGTGAAGAACAAGCATTTAAATGGTTTAAAATAATGTTCTATGAGATCATGCATGGAATGTGTGTGAAGAACAAGCATTTAAATGGTTTAAAATAATGTTCTATGAGATCGCGCATGGGCTGTGTGTGTAGAACAAGCATTTAAATGGTTTAAAATAATGTTCTATGAGATCATGCATGGAATGTGTGTGAAGAACAAGCATTTAAATGGTTTAAAATAATGTTCTATGAGATCATGCATGGAATGTGTGTGCAGAACAAGCATTTAAATGGTTTAAAATAATGTTCTATGTGATCGCGCATGGGCTGTGTGTGAAGAACAAGCACTTAAATGGTTTAAAATAATGTTCTATGAGATCATGCATGGAATGTGTGTGAAGAACAAGCATTTAAATGGTTTAAAATAATGTTCTATGAGATCATGCATGGAATGTGTGTGAAGAACAAGCATTTAAATGGTTTAAAATAATGTTCTATGAGATCATGCATGGTCTGTGTGTGAAGAACAAGCATTTAAATGGTTTAAAATAATGTTCTATGAGATCATGCATGGAATGTGTGTGAAGAACAAGCATTTAAATGGTTTAAAATAATGTACTATGAGATCATGCATGGACTGTGTGTGCAGAACAAGCATTTAAATGGTTTAAAATAATGTACTATGAGATCGCGCATGGACTGTGTGTGCAGAACAAGCATTTAAATGGTTTAAAATAATGTACTATGAGATCATGCATGGACTGTGTGTGCAGAACAAGCATTTAAATGGTTTAAAATAATGTACTATGAGATCGCGCATGGACTGTGTGTGCAGAACAAGCATTTAAATGGTTTAAAATAATGTTCTATGAGATCGCGCATGGACTGTGTGTGCAGAACAAGCATTTAAATGGTTTAAAATAATGTTCTATGTGATCGCGCATGGGCTGTGTGTGCAGAACAAGCATTTAAATGGTTTAAAATAATGTTCTATGAGATCATGCATGGACTGTGTGTGCAGAACAAGCACTTAAATGGTTTAAAATAATGTTCTATGAGATCGCGCATGGACTGTGTGTGCAGAACAAGCATTTAAATGGTTTAAAATAATGTACTATGTGATCGCGCATGGGCTGTGTGTGCAGAACAAGCATTTAAATGGTTTAAAATAATGTACTATGTGATCGCGCATGGGCTGTGTGTGCAGAACAAGCACTTAAATGGTTTAAAATAATGTACTATGTGATCGCGCATGGGCTGTGTGTGCAGAACAAGCATTTAAATGGTTTAAAATAATGTACTATGTGATCGCGCATGGGCTGTGTGTGCAGAACAAGCACTTAAATGGTTTAAAATAATGTACTATGTGATCGCGCATGGTCTGTGTGTGAAGAACAAGCATTTAAATGGTTTAAAATAATGTTCTATGAGATCATGCATCGACTGTGTGTGTAGAACAAGCATTTAAATGGTTTAAGATAATGTTCTATGAGATCATGCATCGACTGTGTGTGTAGAACAAGCATTTAAATGGTTTAAAATAATGTTCTATGAGATCATGCATGGAATGTGTGTGAAGAACAAGCATTTAAATGGTTTAAAATAATGTTCTATGAGATCGCGCATGGGCTGTGTGTGTAGAACAAGCATTTAAATGGTTTAAAATAATGTTCTATGAGATCATGCATGGAGTGTGTGTGCAGAACAAGCATTTAAATGGTTTAAAGTAATGTTCTATGAGATCGCGCATGGGCTGTGTGTGCAGAACAAGCATTTAAATGGTTTAAAATAATGTTCTATGTGATCATGCATCGACTGTGTGTGCAGAACAAGCATTTAAATGGTTTAAAATAATGTTCTATGTGATCATGCATCGACTGTGTGTGCAGAACAAGCATTTAAATGGTTTAAAATTAGATTAGATTCAACTTTATTGTCATTACACAAGTACAGGTACGAGGCAACGAAATGCAGTTTGGGTCTAACCAGAAGTGCAATAGCAGCAAGTGCAGGACATGAATATGTACTGAATAAATATAAAGATGGCTATTACTATAAATAGAATTTACAGATAGATATGTATAGAATATAATATACAGATGGATGTTGCTATAAACAGTTTGCAGATAGATATATACTGGACAGAATTTACAGATAGATATGTACTGAATATATATATACAGATGGCTATTATTGTAAACAGAATTTACAGATAGATAGATATATACTGAATGTAATATACGGATGGATATTACTATAAACAGAATTTACAGGGTAGATATGTACTGAATATATATACAGATGGATATTACTATAAACAGAATTTACAGGGTAGATATGTACTGAATATATATACAGATGGCTATTACTATAAGCATAATTTACAGATAGATGTATATAATGATATGTTAGCTAAGATGGGCAGTATAGCAATGAACGATATAGTGCAAATGAGCATATTCTAGTTAGGTAGTAGTGCAAGATGCATATATGTTCTATGTTCTATGTTCTATGTGATCACATGTTCTATGTGATCACATGTTCTATGTGATCATGCATCGACTGTGTGTGCAGAACAAGCATTTAAATGGTTTAAAATAATGTTCTATGAGATCATGCATGGAATGTGTGTGCAGAACAAGCATTTAAATGGTTTAAAATAATGTTCTATGAGATCATGCATCGACTGTGTGTGCAGAACAAGCATTTAAATGGTTTAAAATAATGTTCTATGAGATCGCGCATCGACTGTGTGTGCAGAACAAGCATTTAAATGGTTTAAAATAATGTTCTATGTGATCATGCATCGACTGTGTGTGCAGAACAAGCATTTAAATGGTTTAAAATAATGTTCTATGAGATCGCGCATCGACTGTGTGTGCAGAACAAGCATTTAAATGGTTTAAAATAATGTTCTATGAGATCATGCATGGAATGTGTGTGACGAACAAGCACTTAAATGGTTTAAAATAATGTTTTATGAGATCATGCATGGAATGTGTGTGTAGAACAAGCACTTAAATGGTTTAAAATAATGTTCTATGAGATCATGCATGGAATGTGTGTGAAGAACAAGCACTTAAATGGTTTAAAATAATGTTCTATGAGATCATACATGGAGTGTGTGTGCAGAACAAGCACTTAAATGGTTTAAAATAATGTTCTATGAGATCATGCATCGACTGTGTGTGTAGAACAAACATTTAAATGGTTTAAAATAATGTTCTATGAGATCGCGCATGGGCTGTGTGTGTAGAACAAGCATTTAAATGGTTTAAAATAATGTTCTATGAGATCATGCATGGAGTGTGTGTGTAGAACAAACATTTAAATGGTTTAAAATAATGTTCTATGAGATCATGCATGGAGTGTGTGTGTAGAACAAGCATTTAAATGGTTTAAAATAATGTTCTATGAGATCATACATGGAGTGTGTGTGTAGAACAAGCACTTAAATGGTTTAAAATAATGTTCTATGAGATCATGCATGGAGTGTGTGTGTAGAACAAACATTTAAATGGTTTAAAATAATGTTCTATGAGATCATGCATGGAGTGTGTGTGTAGAACAAGCATTTAAATGGTTTAAAATAATGTTCTATGAGATCATACATGGAGTGTGTGTGTAGAACAAGCATTTAAATGGTTTAAAATAATGTTCTATGAGATCATGCATGGACTGTGTGTGCAGAACAAGCACTTAAATGGTTTAAAATAATGTACTATGTGATCGCGCATGGGCTGTGTGTGCAGAACAAGCATTTAAATGGTTTAAAATAATGTTCTATGTGATCGCGCATGGGCTGTGTGTGCAGAACAAGCATTTAAATGGTTTAAAATAATGTTCTATGAGATCGCGCATGGACTGTGTGTGCAGAACAAGCATTTAAATGGTTTAAAATAATGTTCTATGAGATCGCGCATGGACTGTGTGTGCAGAACAAGCATTTAAATGGTTTAAAATAATGTACTATGAGATCGCGCATGGACTGTGTGTGCAGAACAAGCATTTAAATGGTTTAAAATAATGTACTATGAGATCATGCATGGACTGTGTGTGCAGAACAAGCATTTAAATGGTTTAAAATAATGTACTATGAGATCGCGCATGGACTGTGTGTGCAGAACAAGCATTTAAATGGTTTAAAATAATGTACTATGAGATCATGCATGGACTGTGTGTGCAGAACAAGCATTTAAATGGTTTAAAATAATGTACTATGAGATCATGCATGGACTGTGTGTGCAGAACAAGCATTTAAATGGTTTAAAATAATGTACTATGAGATCATGCATGGACTGTGTGTGCAGAACAAGCATTTAAATGGTTTAAAATAATGTACTATGAGATCGCGCATGGACTGTGTGTGCAGAACAAGCATTTAAATGGTTTAAAATAATGTACTATGAGATCATGCATGGACTGTGTGTGCAGAACAAGCATTTAAATGGTTTAAAATAATGTACTATGAGATCATGCATGGGCTGTGTGTGCAGAACAAGCATTTAAATGGTTTAAAATAATGTACTATGAGATCATGCATGGGCTGTGTGTGCAGAACAAGCATTTAAATGGTTTAAAATAATGTTCTATGAGATCGCGCATGGACTGTGTGTGTAGAACAAGCATTTAAATGGTTTAAAATAATGTACTATGAGATCGCGCATGGACTGTGTGTGCAGAACAAGCATTTAAATGGTTTAAAATAATGTACTATGAGATCGCGCATGGACTGTGTGTGCAGAACAAGCATTTAAATGGTTTAAAATAATGTACTATGAGATCGCGCATGGAGTGTGTGTGTAGAACAAGCATTTAAATGGTTTAAAATAATGTACTATGAGATCGCGCATGGACTGTGTGTGTAGAACAAGCATTTAAATGGTTTAAAATAATGTTCTATGAGATCGCGCATGGACTGTGTGTGTAGAACAAGCATTTAAATGGTTTAAAATAATGTACTATGAGATCGCGCATGGAGTGTGTGTGTAGAACAAGCATTTAAATGGTTTAAAATAATGTTCTATGAGATCATGCATGGGCTGTGTGTGCAGAACAAACATTTAAATGGTTTAAAATAATGTTCTATGAGATCATGCATGGACTGTGTGTGTAGAACAAGCATTTAAATGGTTTAAAATAATGTTCTATGAGATCGCGCATGGACTGTGTGTGCAGAACAAGCATTTAAATGGTTTAAAATAATGTTCTATGAGATCATGCATGGGCTGTGTGTGCAGAACAAACATTTAAATGGTTTAAAATAATGTTCTATGAGATCATGCATGGGCTGTGTGTGCAGAACAAGCATTTAAATGGTTTAAAATAATGTTCTATGAGATCGCGCATGGACTGTGTGTGCAGAACAAGCATTTAAATGGTTTAAAATAATGTTCTATGAGATCATGCATGGGCTGTGTGTGCAGAACAAGCATTTAAATGGTTTAAAATAATGTTCTATGAGATCATGCATGGGCTGTGTGTGCAGAACAAACATTTAAATGGTTTAAAATAATGTTCTATGAGATCATGCATGGGCTGTGTGTGCAGAACAAACATTTAAATGGTTTAAAATAATGTTCTATGAGATCATGCATGGGCTGTGTGTGCAGAACAAGCATTTAAATGGTTTAAAATAATGTTCTATGAGATCATGCATCGACTGTGTGTGCAGAACAAGCATTTAAATGGTTTAAAATAATGTTCTATGAGATCGCGCATGGTCTGTGTGTGAAGAACAAGCATTTAAATGGTTTAAAATAATGTACTATGAGATCATGCATGGGCTGTGTGTGAAGAACAAGCACTTAAATGGTTTAAAATAATGTTCTATGAGATCGCGCATGGGCTGTGTGTGAAGAACAAGCATTTAAATGGTTTAAAATAATGTTCTATGTGATCGCGCATGGGCTGTGTGTGAAGAACAAGCATTTAAATGGTTTAAAATAATGTTCTATGTGATCGCGCATGGGCTGTGTGTGAAGAACAAGCACTTAAATGGTTTAAGATAATGTTCTATGAGATCATGCATGGAATGTGTGTGAAGAACAAGCACTTAAATGGTTTAAAATAATGTTCTATGAGATCATGCATGGAATGTGTGTGAAGAACAAGCACTTAAATGGTTTAAAATAATGTTCTATGAGATCGCGCATGGGCTGTGTGTGAAGAACAAGCATTTAAATGGTTTAAAATAATGTTCTATGTGATCGCGCATGGGCTGTGTGTGAAGAACAAGCATTTAAATGGTTTAAAATAATGTTCTATGTGATCGCGCATGGGCTGTGTGTGAAGAACAAGCACTTAAATGGTTTAAGATAATGTTCTATGAGATCATGCATGGAATGTGTGTGAAGAACAAGCACTTAAATGGTTTAAAATAATGTTCTATGAGATCATGCATGGAATGTGTGTGAAGAACAAGCATTTAAATGGTTTAAAATAATGTTCTATGAGATCATGCATGGGCTGTGTGTGAAGAACAAGCATTTAAATGGTTTAAAATAATGTTCTATGAGATCATGCATGGAATGTGTGTGAAGAACAAGCATTTAAATGGTTTAAAATAATGTTCTATGAGATCGCGCATGGGCTGTGTGTGTAGAACAAGCATTTAAATGGTTTAAAATAATGTTCTATGAGATCATGCATGGAATGTGTGTGAAGAACAAGCATTTAAATGGTTTAAAATAATGTTCTATGAGATCGCGCATGGGCTGTGTGTGTAGAACAAGCATTTAAATGGTTTAAAATAATGTTCTATGAGATCATGCATGGAATGTGTGTGAAGAACAAGCATTTAAATGGTTTAAAATAATGTTCTATGAGATCATGCATGGTCTGTGTGTGAAGAACAAGCATTTAAATGGTTTAAAATAATGTTCTATGAGATCATGCATGGAATGTGTGTGAAGAACAAGCATTTAAATGGTTTAAAATAATGTACTATGAGATCATGCATGGACTGTGTGTGCAGAACAAGCATTTAAATGGTTTAAAATAATGTACTATGAGATCATGCATGGAATGTGTGTGAAGAACAAGCATTTAAATGGTTTAAAATAATGTACTATGAGATCATGCATGGACTGTGTGTGCAGAACAAGCATTTAAATGGTTTAAAATAATGTTCTATGAGATCATGCATGGAATGTGTGTGAAGAACAAGCATTTAAATGGTTTAAAATAATGTACTATGAGATCGCGCATGGACTGTGTGTGCAGAACAAGCATTTAAATGGTTTAAAATAATGTACTATGAGATCATGCATGGACTGTGTGTGCAGAACAAGCATTTAAATGGTTTAAAATAATGTACTATGAGATCGCGCATGGACTGTGTGTGCAGAACAAGCATTTAAATGGTTTAAAATAATGTTCTATGAGATCGCGCATGGACTGTGTGTGCAGAACAAGCATTTAAATGGTTTAAAATAATGTTCTATGTGATCGCGCATGGGCTGTGTGTGCAGAACAAGCATTTAAATGGTTTAAAATAATGTTCTATGAGATCATGCATGGACTGTGTGTGCAGAACAAGCATTTAAATGGTTTAAAATAATGTTCTATGAGATCATGCATGGACTGTGTGTGCAGAACAAGCACTTAAATGGTTTAAAATAATGTTCTATGAGATCGCGCATGGACTGTGTGTGCAGAACAAGCATTTAAATGGTTTAAAATAATGTACTATGTGATCGCGCATGGGCTGTGTGTGCAGAACAAGCATTTAAATGGTTTAAAATAATGTACTATGTGATCGCGCATGGGCTGTGTGTGCAGAACAAGCACTTAAATGGTTTAAAATAATGTACTATGTGATCGCGCATGGGCTGTGTGTGCAGAACAAGCATTTAAATGGTTTAAAATAATGTTCTATGAGATCATGCATGGACTGTGTGTGCAGAACAAGCATTTAAATGGTTTAAAATAATGTACTATGTGATCGCGCATGGGCTGTGTGTGCAGAACAAGCACTTAAATGGTTTAAAATAATGTACTATGTGATCGCGCATGGGCTGTGTGTGCAGAACAAGCATTTAAATGGTTTAAAATAATGTTCTATGAGATCATGCATGGACTGTGTGTGCAGAACAAGCACTTAAATGGTTTAAAATAATGTTCTATGAGATCGCGCATGGGCTGTGTGTGCAGAACAAGCATTTAAATGGTTTAAAATAATGTTCTATGAGATCATGCATGGACTGTGTGTGCAGAACAAGCACTTAAATGGTTTAAAATAATGTACTATGTGATCGCGCATGGGCTGTGTGTGCAGAACAAGCATTTAAATGGTTTAAAATAATGTACTATGTGATCGCGCATGGGCTGTGTGTGCAGAACAAGCACTTAAATGGTTTAAAATAATGTACTATGTGATCGCGCATGGGCTGTGTGTGCAGAACAAGCATTTAAATGGTTTAAAATAATGTACTATGTGATCGCGCATGGGCTGTGTGTGCAGAACAAGCATTTAAATGGTTTAAAATAATGTACTATGTGATCGCGCATGGGCTGTGTGTGCAGAACAAGCATTTAAATGGTTTAAAATAATGTTCTATGAGATCATGCATGGGCTGTGTGTGCAGAACAAGCATTTAAATGGTTTAAAATAATGTTCTATGAGATCGCGCATGGACTGTGTGTGCAGAACAAGCATTTAAATGGTTTAAAATAATGTTCTATGAGATCATGCATGGGCTGTGTGTGCAGAACAAGCATTTAAATGGTTTAAAATAATGTTCTATGAGATCATGCATGGGCTGTGTGTGCAGAACAAGCACTTAAATGGTTTAAAATAATGTACTATGTGATCGCGCATGGGCTGTGTGTGCAGAACAAGCATTTAAATGGTTTAAAATAATGTACTATGTGATCGCGCATGGGCTGTGTGTGCAGAACAAGCACTTAAATGGTTTAAAATAATGTACTATGTGATCGCGCATGGGCTGTGTGTGCAGAACAAGCATTTAAATGGTTTAAAATAATGTACTATGTGATCGCGCATGGGCTGTGTGTGCAGAACAAGCATTTAAATGGTTTAAAATAATGTTCTATGTGATCGCGCATGGACTGTGTGTGCAGAACAAGCATTTAAATGGTTTAAAATAATGTACTATGAGATCGCGCATGGACTGTGTGTGCAGAACAAGCATTTAAATGGTTTAAAATAATGTTCTATGAGATCGCGCATGGACTGTGTGTGCAGAACAAGCATTTAAATGGTTTAAAATAATGTTCTATGTGATCGCGCATGGGCTGTGTGTGCAGAACAAGCATTTAAATGGTTTAAAATAATGTTCTATGAGATCATGCATGGACTGTGTGTGCAGAACAAGCATTTAAATGGTTTAAAATAATGTTCTATGAGATCATGCATGGACTGTGTGTGCAGAACAAGCATTTAAATGGTTTAAAATAATGTTCTATGTGATCGCGCATGGGCTGTGTGTGCAGAACAAGCATTTAAATGGTTTAAAATAATGTTCTATGTGATCGCGCATGGGCTGTGTGTGCAGAACAAGCATTTAAATGGTTTAAAATAATGTTCTATGAGATCATGCATGGGCTGTGTGTGCAGAACAAGCATTTAAATGGTTTAAAATAATGTACTATGTGATCGCGCATGGGCTGTGTGTGAAGAACAAGCATTTAAATGGTTTAAAATAATGTTCTATGTGATCGCGCATGGGCTGTGTGTGAAGAACAAGCACTTAAATGGTTTAAAATAATGTTCTATGAGATCATGCATGGAATGTGTGTGAAGAACAAGCATTTAAATGGTTTAAAATAATGTTCTATGAGATCGCGCATGGGCTGTGTGTGTAGAACAAGCATTTACATGGTTTAAAATAATGTTCTATGAGATCATGCATGGAATGTGTGTGAAGAACAAGCATTTAAATGGTTTAAAATAATGTACTATGAGATCATGCATGGACTGTGTGTGCAGAACAAGCATTTAAATGGTTTAAAATAATGTACTATGAGATCGCGCATGGACTGTGTGTGCAGAACAAGCATTTAAATGGTTTAAAATAATGTACTATGAGATCGCGCATGGACTGTGTGTGCAGAACAAGCATTTAAATGGTTTAAAATAATGTTCTATGAGATCGCGCATGGACTGTGTGTGCAGAACAAGCATTTAAATGGTTTAAAATAATGTTCTATGTGATCGCGCATGGGCTGTGTGTGCAGAACAAGCATTTAAATGGTTTAAAATAATGTTCTATGATATCATGCATGGACTGTGTGTGCAGAACAAGCATTTAAATGGTTTAAAATAATGTTCTATGAGATCGCGCATGGACTGTGTGTGCAGAACAAGCATTTAAATGGTTTAAAATAATGTTCTATGAGATCATGCATGGACTGTGTGTGCAGAACAAGCATTTAAATGGTTTAAAATAATGTTCTATGTGATCGCGCATGGGCTGTGTGTGCAGAACAAGCATTTAAATGGTTTAAAATAATGTTCTATGAGATCATGCATGGACTGTGTGTGCAGAACAAGCATTTAAATGGTTTAAAATAATGTTCTATGTGATCGCGCATGGACTGTGTGTGCAGAACAAGCATTTAAATGGTTTAAAATAATGTTCTATGAGATCATGCATGGACTGTGTGTGCAGAACAAGCATTTAAATGGTTTAAAATAATGTTCTATGAGATCATGCATGGACTGTGTGTGCAGAACAAGCATTTAAATGGTTTAAAATAATGTTCTATGAGATCATGCATGGACTGTGTGTGCAGAACAAGCATTTAAATGGTTTAAAATAATGTTCTATGTGATCGCGCATGGGCTGTGTGTGCAGAACAAGCATTTAAATGGTTTAAAATAATGTTCTATGTGATCGCGCATGGGCTGTGTGTGCAGAACAAGCATTTAAATGGTTTAAAATAATGTTCTATGAGATCATGCATGGACTGTGTGTGCAGAACAAGCATTTAAATGGTTTAAAATAATGTTCTATGAGATCATGCATGGACTGTGTGTGCAGAACAAGCATTTAAATGGTTTAAAATAATGTACTATGAGATCGCGCATGGACTGTGTGTGCAGAACAAGCATTTAAATGGTTTAAAATAATGTTCTATGAGATCGCGCATGGACTGTGTGTGCAGAACAAGCATTTAAATGGTTTAAAATAATGTACTATGAGATCATGCATGGACTGTGTGTGCAGAACAAGCATTTAAATGGTTTAAAATAATGTACTATGAGATCGCGCATGGACTGTGTGTGCAGAACAAGCATTTAAATGGTTTAAAATAATGTACTATGAGATCATGCATGGACTGTGTGTGCAGAACAAGCATTTAAATGGTTTAAAATAATGTACTATGAGATCATGCATGGACTGTGTGTGCAGAACAAGCATTTAAATGGTTTAAAATAATGTACTATGAGATCGCGCATGGACTGTGTGTGCAGAACAAGCATTTAAATGGTTTAAAATAATGTACTATGAGATCATGCATGGACTGTGTGTGCAGAACAAGCATTTAAATGGTTTAAAATAATGTACTATGAGATCATGCATGGACTGTGTGTGCAGAACAAGCATTTAAATGGTTTAAAATAATTTTCTATGAGATCGCGCATGGGCTGTGTGTGCAGAACAAACATTTAAATGGTTTAAAATAATGTTCTATGAGATCGCGCATGGACTGTGTGTGCAGAACAAGCATTTAAATGGTTTAAAATAATGTTCTATGAGATCGCGCATGGACTGTGTGTGCAGAACAAACATTTAAATGGTTTAAAATAATGTACTATGAGATCGCGCATGGACTGTGTGTGCAGAACAAGCATTTAAATGGTTTAAAATAATGTTCTATGTGATCGCGCATGGAATGTGTGTGCAGAACAAACATTTAAATGGTTTAAAATAATTTTCTATGAGATCGCGCATGGGCTGTGTGTGCAGAACAAACATTTAAATGGTTTAAAATAATGTTCTATGAGATCGCGCATGGACTGTGTGTGCAGAACAAGCATTTAAATGGTTTAAAATAATTTTCTATGAGATCGCGCATGGAATGTGTGTGCAGAACAAGCATTTAAATGGTTTAAAATAATGTTCTATGAGATCGCGCATGGACTGTGTGTGCAGAACAAGCATTTAAATGGTTTAAAATAATGTTCTATGTGATCGCGCATGGAATGTGTGTGCAGAACAAACATTTAAATGGTTTAAAATAATTTTCTATGAGATCGCGCATGGGCTGTGTGTGCAGAACAAGCATTTAAATGGTTTAAAATAATGTTCTATGAGATCGCGCATGGACTGTGTGTGCAGAACAAGCATTTAAATGGTTTAAAATAATGTTCTATGTGATCATGCATGGAATGTGTGTGCAGAACAAACATTTAAATGGTTTAAAATAATGTTCTATGAGATCGCGCATGGACTGTGTGTGCAGAACAAGCATTTAAATGGTTTAAAATAATGTTCTATGTGATCGCGCATGGAATGTGTGTGCAGAACAAGCATTTAAATGGTTTAAAATAATGTTCTATGTGATCATGCATGGAATGTGTGTGCAGAACAAGCATTTAAATGGTTTAAAATAATTTTCTATGAGATCGCGCATGGGCTGTGTGTGCAGAACAAACATTTAAATGGTTTAAAATAATGTTCTATGAGATCGCGCATGGACTGTGTGTGCAGAACAAGCATTTAAATGGTTTAAAATAATGTTCTATGAGATCGCGCATGGAATGTGTGTGCAGAACAAACATTTAAATGGTTTAAAATAATTTTCTATGAGATCGCGCATGGGCTGTGTGTGCAGAACAAACATTTAAATGGTTTAAAATAATGTTCTATGAGATCGCGCATGGACTGTGTGTGCAGAACAAGCATTTAAATGGTTTAAAATAATGTTCTATGTGATCGCGCATGGGCTGTGTGTGCAGAACAAACATTTAAATGGTTTAAAATAATGTACTATGAGATCGCGCATGGACTGTGTGTGCAGAACAAGCATTTAAATGGTTTAAAATAATGTACTATGAGATCATGCATGGACTGTGTGTGCAGAACAAGCATTTAAATGGTTTAAAATAATGTACTATGAGATCGCGCATGGACTGTGTGTGCAGAACAAGCATTTAAATGGTTTAAAATAATGTACTATGAGATCATGCATGGACTGTGTGTGCAGAACAAGCATTTAAATGGTTTAAAATAATGTTCTATGAGATCGCGCATGGACTGTGTGTGCAGAACAAGCATTTAAATGGTTTAAAATAATGTTCTATGTGATCGCGCATGGGCTGTGTGTGCAGAACAAGCATTTAAATGGTTTAAAATAATGTACTATGAGATCATGCATGGACTGTGTGTGCAGAACAAGCATTTAAATGGTTTAAAATAATGTTCTATGAGATCGCGCATGGACTGTGTGTGCAGAACAAGCATTTAAATGGTTTAAAATAATGTACTATGAGATCATGCATGGACTGTGTGTGCAGAACAAGCATTTAAATGGTTTAAAATAATGTACTATGAGATCATGCATGGGCTGTGTGTGCAGAACAAACATTTAAATGGTTTAAAATAATGTACTATGAGATCGCGCATGGACTGTGTGTGCAGAACAAGCATTTAAATGGTTTAAAATAATGTTCTATGAGATCGCGCATGGACTGTGTGTGTAGAACAAGCATTTAAATGGTTTAAAATAATGTTCTATGAGATCGCGCATGGACTGTGTGTGCAGAACAAGCATTTAAATGATTTAAAATAATGTTCTATGTGATCGCGCATGGGCTGTGTGTGCAGAACAAGCATTTAAATGGTTTAAAATAATGTACTATGTGATCGCGCATGGGCTGTGTGTGCAGAACAAACATTTAAATGGTTTAAAATAATGTTCTATGTGATCGCGCATGGGCTGTGTGTGCAGAACAAGCATTTAAATGGTTTAAAATAATGTACTATGTGATCGCGCATGGGCTGTGTGTGCAGAACAAGCATTTAAATGGTTTAAAATAATGTACTATGTGATCGCGCATGGGCTGTGTGTGCAGAACAAGCATTTAAATGGTTTAAAATAATGTACTATGTGATCGCGCATGGGCTGTGTGTGCAGAACAAACATTTAAATGGTTTAAAATAATGTACTATGTGATCGCGCATGGGCTGTGTGTGCAGAACAAGCATTTAAATGGTTTAAAATAATGTACTATGTGATCGCGCATGGGCTGTGTGTGCAGAACAAGCATTTAAATGGTTTAAAATAATGTACTATGTGATCGCGCATGGGCTGTGTGTGCAGAACAAACATTTAAATGGTTTAAAATAATGTTCTATGTGATCGCGCATGGGCTGTGTGTGCAGAACAAGCATTTAAATGGTTTAAAATAATGTTCTATGAGATCGCGCATGGACTGTGTGTGCAGAACAAGCATTTAAATGGTTTAAAATAATGTACTATGTGATCGCGCATGGGCTGTGTGTGCAGAACAAACATTTAAATGGTTTAAAATAATGTTCTATGTGATCGCGCATGGGCTGTGTGTGCAGAACAAGCATTTAAATGGTTTAAAATAATGTACTATGTGATCGCGCATGGGCTGTGTGTGCAGAACAAACATTTAAATGGTTTAAAATAATGTTCTATGTGATCGCGCATGGGCTGTGTGTGCAGAACAAGCATTTAAATGGTTTAAAATAATGTTCTATGAGATCGTGCATGGAATGTGTGTGTAGAACAAGCACTTAAATGGTTTAAAATAATGTTCTATGAGATCGTGCATGGGCTGTGTGTGAAGAACAAGCATTTAAATGGTTTAAAATAATGTACTATGTGATCGCGCATGGGCTGTGTGTGCAGAACAAGCATTTAAATGGTTTAAAATAATGTACTATGTGATCGCGCATGGGCTGTGTGTGCAGAACAAGCATTTAAATGGTTTAAAATAATGTACTATGTGATCGCGCATGGGCTGTGTGTGCAGAACAAGCATTTAAATGGTTTAAAATAATGTACTATGTGATCGCGCATGGGCTGTGTGTGCAGAACAAGCATTTAAATGGTTTAAAATAATGTTCTATGAGATCGTGCATGGAATGTGTGTGTAGAACAAGCACTTAAATGGTTTAAAATAATGTTCTATGAGATCGTGCATGGGCTGTGTGTGAAGAACAAGCATTTAAATGGTTTAAAATAATGTACCATGAGATCATGCATGGAATGTGTGTGTAGAACAAGCACTTAAATGGTTTAAAATAATGTTCTATGAGATCGTGCATGGGCTGTGTGTGCAGAACAAGCATTTAAATGGTTTAAAATAATGTTCTATGAGATCGTGCATGGACTGTGTGTGCAGAACAAGCATTTAAATGGTTTAAAATAATGTTCTATGAGATCGTGCATGGGCTGTGTGTGCAGAACAAGCATTTAAATGGTTTAAAATAATGTTCTATGAGATCGTGCATGGGCTGTGTGTGCAGAACAAGCATTTAAATGATTTAAAATAATGTACTATGAGATCGTGCATGGGCTGTGTGTGCAGAACAAGCATTTAAATGGTTTAAAATAATGTTCTATGAGATCGTGCATGGGCTGTGTGTGCAGAACAAGCATTTAAATGGTTTAAAATAATGTTCTATGAGATCGTGCATGGACTGTGTGTGCAGAACAAGCATTTAAATGGTTTAAAATAATGTTCTATGAGATCGTGCATGGGCTGTGTGTGCAGAACAAGCATTTAAATGGTTTAAAATAATGTTCTATGAGATCGTGCATGGACTGTGTGTGCAGAACAAGCATTTAAATGGTTTAAAATAATGTTCTATGAGATCGTGCATGGACTGTGTGTGCAGAACAAGCATTTAAATGGTTTAAAATGATGTACTATGAGATCATGCATGGGCTGTGTGTGCAGAACAAGCATTTAAATGGTTTAAAATAATGTTCTATGAGATCATGCATGGAATGTGTGTGTAGAACAAGCATTTAAATGGTTTAAAATAATGTTCTATGAGATCATGCATGGGCTGTGTGTGCAGAACAAACATTTAAATGGTTTAAAATAATGTTCTATGAAATCATGCATCGACTGTGTGTGTAGAACAAGCATTTAAATGGTTTAAAATAATGTTCTATGAGATCATGCATCGACTGTGTGTGTAGAACAAGCATTTAAATGGTTTAAAATAATGTTCTATGTGATCGCGCATGGGCTGTGTGTGAAGAACAAGCATTTAAATGGTTTAAAATAATGTTCTATGTGATCGCGCATGGGCTGTGTGTGAAGAACAAGCATTTAAATGGTTTAAAATAATGTTCTATGTGATCGCGCATGGGCTGTGTGTGAAGAACAAGCACTTAAATGGTTTAAAATAATGTTCTATGAGATCATGCATGGTCTGTGTGTGAAGAACAAGCATTTAAATGGTTTAAAATAATGTTCTATGAGATCATGCATGGAATGTGTGTGAAGAACAAGCATTTAAATGGTTTAAAATAATGTTCTATGAGATCATGCATGGAATGTGTGTGCAGAACAAGCATTTAAATGGTTTAAAATAATGTACTATGAGATCATGCATGGTCTGTGTGTGAAGAACAAGCATTTAAATGGTTTAAAATAATGTTCTATGAGATCATGCATGGTCTGTGTGTGAAGAACAAGCATTTAAATGGTTTAAATTAATGTTCTATGAGATCATGCATGGAATGTGTGTGAAGAACAAGCACTTAAATGGTTTAAAATAATGTTCTATGAGATCATGCATGGAATGTGTGTGAAGAACAAGCATTTAAATGGTTTAAAATAATGTACTATGAGATCGCGCATGGAATGTGTGTGAAGAACAAGCACTTAAATGGTTTAAAATAATGTTCTATGAGATCATGCATGGTCTGTGTGTGAAGAACAAGCATTTAAATGGTTTAAAATAATGTTCTATGAGATCATGCATGGTCTGTGTGTGAAGAACAAGCATTTAAATGGTTTAAAATAATGTTCTATGAGATCATGCATGGAATGTGTGTGAAGAACAAGCACTTAAATGGTTTAAAATAATGTTCTATGAGATCATGCATGGTCTGTGTGTGAAGAACAAGCATTTAAATGGTTTAAAATAATGTTCTATGAGATCATGCATGGAATGTGTGTGCAGAACAAGCATTTAAATGGTTTAAAATAATGTACTATGAGATCGCGCATAGACTGTGTGTGCAGAACAAGCATTTAAATGGTTTAAAATAATGTACTATGAGATCATGCATGGACTGTGTGTGCAGAACAAGCATTTAAATGGTTTAAAATAATGTACTATGAGATCGTGCATGGACTGTGTGTGCAGAACAAGCATTTAAATGGTTTAAAATAATGTTCTATGAGATCGCGCATGGACTGTGTGTGCAGAACAAGCATTTAAATGGTTTAAAATAATGTTCTATGAGATCGCGCATGGGCTGTGTGTGCAGAACAAGCATTTAAATGGTTTAAAATAATGTTCTATGAGATCGCGCATGGGCTGTGTGTGCAGAACAAGCATTTAAATGGTTTAAAATAATGTTCTATGAGATCATGCATGGACTGTGTGTGCAGAACAAGCATTTAAATGGTTTAAAATAATGTTCTATGAGATCGCGCATGGACTGTGTGTGCAGAACAAGCATTTAAATGGTTTAAAATAATGTTCTATGAGATCATGCATGGACTGTGTGTGCAGAACAAGCATTTAAATGGTTTAAAATAATGTTCTATGAGATCGCGCATGGACTGTGTGTGCAGAACAAGCATTTAAATGGTTTAAAATAATGTTCTATGAGATCATGCATGGACTGTGTGTGCAGAACAAGCATTTAAATGGTTTAAAATAATGTTCTATGTGATCGCGCATGGGCTGTGTGTGCAGAACAAACATTTAAATGGTTTAAAATAATGTTCTATGAGATCATGCATGGACTGTGTGTGCAGAACAAGCACTTAAATGGTTTAAAATAATGTACTATGTGATCGCGCATGGGCTGTGTGTGCAGAACAAGCATTTAAATGGTTTAAAATAATGTTCTATGTGATCGCGCATGGGCTGTGTGTGCAGAACAAGCATTTAAATGGTTTAAAATAATGTTCTATGAGATCATGCATGGACTGTGTGTGCAGAACAAGCATTTAAATGGTTTAAAATAATGTTCTATGAGATCATGCATGGACTGTGTGTGCAGAACAAGCACTTAAATGGTTTAAAATAATGTTCTATGAGATCGCGCATGGACTGTGTGTGCAGAACAAGCATTTAAATGGTTTAAAATAATGTACTATGTGATCGCGCATGGGCTGTGTGTGCAGAACAAGCATTTAAATGGTTTAAAATAATGTTCTATGAGATCATGCATGGACTGTGTGTGCAGAACAAGCACTTAAATGGTTTAAAATAATGTACTATGTGATCGCGCATGGGCTGTGTGTGCAGAACAAGCATTTAAATGGTTTAAAATAATGTACTATGTGATCGCGCATGGGCTGTGTGTGCAGAACAAGCACTTAAATGGTTTAAAATAATGTACTATGTGATCGCGCATGGGCTGTGTGTGCAGAACAAGCATTTAAATGGTTTAAAATAATGTACTATGTGATCGCGCATGGGCTGTGTGTGCAGAACAAGCATTTAAATGGTTTAAAATAATGTTCTATGAGATCATGCATGGGCTGTGTGTGCAGAACAAGCATTTAAATGGTTTAAAATAATGTTCTATGAGATCGCGCATGGGCTGTGTGTGCAGAACAAGCATTTAAATGGTTTAAAATAATGTTCTATGAGATCATGCATGGACTGTGTGTGCAGAACAAGCACTTAAATGGTTTAAAATAATGTACTATGTGATCGCGCATGGGCTGTGTGTGCAGAACAAGCATTTAAATGGTTTAAAATAATGTACTATGTGATCGCGCATGGGCTGTGTGTGCAGAACAAGCACTTAAATGGTTTAAAATAATGTACTATGTGATCGCGCATGGGCTGTGTGTGCAGAACAAGCATTTAAATGGTTTAAAATAATGTACTATGTGATCGCGCATGGGCTGTGTGTGCAGAACAAGCATTTAAATGGTTTAAAATAATGTTCTATGAGATCATGCATGGGCTGTGTGTGCAGAACAAGCATTTAAATGGTTTAAAATAATGTTCTATGAGATCGCGCATGGACTGTGTGTGCAGAACAAGCATTTAAATGGTTTAAAATAATGTTCTATGAGATCATGCATGGACTGTGTGTGCAGAACAAGCACTTAAATGGTTTAAAATAATGTACTATGTGATCGCGCATGGGCTGTGTGTGCAGAACAAGCATTTAAATGGTTTAAAATAATGTACTATGTGATCGCGCATGGGCTGTGTGTGCAGAACAAGCATTTAAATGGTTTAAAATAATGTTCTATGAGATCATGCATGGGCTGTGTGTGCAGAACAAGCATTTAAATGATTTAAAATAATGTACTATGTGATCGCGCATGGGCTGTGTGTGCAGAACAAGCATTTAAATGGTTTAAAATAATGTACTATGAGATCGCGCATGGACTGTGTGTGCAGAACAAGCATTTAAATGGTTTAAAATAATGTACTATGAGATCATGCATGGACTGTGTGTGCAGAACAAGCATTTAAATGGTTTAAAATAATGTACTATGAGATCGCGCATGGACTGTGTGTGCAGAACAAGCATTTAAATGGTTTAAAATAATGTTCTATGAGATCGCGCATGGGCTGTGTGTGCAGAACAAGCATTTAAATGGTTTAAAATAATGTTCTATGAGATCGCGCATGGGCTGTGTGTGCAGAACAAGCATTTAAATGGTTTAAAATAATGTTCTATGAGATCGCGCATGGACTGTGTGTGCAGAACAAGCATTTAAATGGTTTAAAATAATGTTCTATGTGATCGCGCATGGGCTGTGTGTGCAGAACAAGCATTTAAATGGTTTAAAATAATGTTCTATGAGATCGCGCATGGACTGTGTGTGCAGAACAAGCATTTAAATGGTTTAAAATAATGTACTATGAGATCGCGCATGGACTGTGTGTGCAGAACAAGCATTTAAATGGTTTAAAATAATGTTCTATGAGATCGCGCATGGACTGTGTGTGCAGAACAAGCATTTAAATGGTTTAAAATAATGTACTATGAGATCATGCATGGACTGTGTGTGCAGAACAAGCATTTAAATGGTTTAAAATAATGTACTATGAGATCGCGCATGGACTGTGTGTGCAGAACAAGCATTTAAATGGTTTAAAATAATGTACTATGAGATCGCGCATGGACTGTGTGTGCAGAACAAGCATTTAAATGGTTTAAAATAATGTACTATGAGATCATGCATGGACTGTGTGTGCAGAACAAGCATTTAAATGGTTTAAAATAATGTACTATGAGATCATGCATGGACTGTGTGTGCAGAACAAGCATTTAAATGGTTTAAAATAATGTTCTATGTGATCGCGCATGGGCTGTGTGTGCAGAACAAGCATTTAAATGGTTTAAAATAATGTTCTATGAGATCATGCATGGACTGTGTGTGCAGAACAAGCATTTAAATGGTTTAAAATAATGTTCTATGTGATCGCGCATGGGCTGTGTGTGCAGAACAAACATTTAAATGGTTTAAAATAATGTTCTATGAGATCGCGCATGGACTGTGTGTGCAGAACAAGCATTTAAATGGTTTAAAATAATGTACTATGAGATCATGCATGGACTGTGTGTGCAGAACAAGCATTTAAATGGTTTAAAATAATGTTCTATGTGATCGCGCATGGGCTGTGTGTGCAGAACAAGCATTTAAATGGTTTAAAATAATGTACTATGAGATCATGCATGGACTGTGTGTGCAGAACAAGCATTTAAATGGTTTAAAATAATGTTCTATGTGATCGCGCATGGGCTGTGTGTGCAGAACAAGCATTTAAATGGTTTAAAATAATGTTCTATGAGATCATGCATGGACTGTGTGTGCAGAACAAGCATTTAAATGGTTTAAAATAATGTTCTATGTGATCGCGCATGGGCTGTGTGTGCAGAACAAACATTTAAATGGTTTAAAATAATGTTCTATGAGATCGCGCATGGACTGTGTGTGCAGAACAAGCATTTAAATGGTTTAAAATAATGTTCTATGTGATCGCGCATGGGCTGTGTGTGCAGAACAAGCATTTAAATGGTTTAAAATAATGCTCTATGTGATCGCGCATGGGCTGTGTGTGCAGAACAAGCATTTAAATGGTTTAAAATAATGTACTATGTGATCGCGCATGGGCTGTGTGTGCAGAACAAGCATTTAAATGGTTTAAAATAATGCTCTATGTGATCGCGCATGGGCTGTGTGTGCAGAACAAGCATTTAAATGGTTTAAAATAATGTTCTATGTGATCGCGCATGGGCTGTGTGTGCAGAACAAGCATTTAAATGGTTTAAAATAATGTACTATGTGATCGCGCATGGGCTGTGTGTGCAGAACAAGCACTTAAATGGTTTAAAATAATGTACTATGTGATCGCGCATGGGCTGTGTGTGCAGAACAAGCATTTAAATGGTTTAAAATAATGTTCTATGTGATCGCGCATGGGCTGTGTGTGCAGAACAAGCATTTAAATGGTTTAAAATAATGTACTATGTGATCGCGCATGGGCTGTGTGTGCAGAACAAGCATTTAAATGGTTTAAAATAATGTTCTATGAGATCATGCATGGGCTGTGTGTGCAGAACAAGCATTTAAATGGTTTAAAATAATGTACTATGTGATCGCGCATGGGCTGTGTGTGCAGAACAAGCATTTAAATGGTTTAAAATAATGTTCTATGAGATCATGCATGGAATGTGTGTGAAGAACAAGCATTTAAATGGTTTAAAATAATGTTCTATGAGATCGCGCATGGACTGTGTGTGCAGAACAAGCATTTAAATGGTTTAAAATAATGTACTATGAGATCATGCATGGACTGTGTGTGCAGAACAAGCATTTAAATGGTTTAAAATAATGTACTATGAGATCGCGCATGGACTGTGTGTGCAGAACAAGCATTTAAATGGTTTAAAATAATGTACTATGAGATCGCGCATGGACTGTGTGTGCAGAACAAGCATTTAAATGGTTTAAAATAATGTTCTATGAGATCGCGCATGGACTGTGTGTGCAGAACAAGCATTTAAATGGTTTAAAATAATGTTCTATGAGATCGCGCATGGGCTGTGTGTGCAGAACAAGCATTTAAATGGTTTAAAATAATGTTCTATGAGATCGCGCATGGACTGTGTGTGCAGAACAAGCATTTAAATGGTTTAAAATAATGTACTATGAGATCGCGCATGGACTGTGTGTGCAGAACAAGCATTTAAATGGTTTAAAATAATGTTCTATGAGATCGCGCATGGACTGTGTGTGCAGAACAAGCATTTAAATGGTTTAAAATAATGTACTATGAGATCATGCATGGACTGTGTGTGCAGAACAAGCATTTAAATGGTTTAAAATAATGTACTATGAGATCATGCATGGACTGTGTGTGCAGAACAAGCATTTAAATGGTTTAAAATAATGTTCTATGAGATCGCGCATGGACTGTGTGTGCAGAACAAGCATTTAAATGGTTTAAAATAATGTTCTATGAGATCATGCATGGACTGTGTGTGCAGAACAAGCATTTAAATGGTTTAAAATAATGTTCTATGTGATCGCGCATGGGCTGTGTGTGCAGAACAAGCATTTAAATGGTTTAAAATAATGTACTATGTGATCGCGCATGGGCTGTGTGTGCAGAACAAGCATTTAAATGGTTTAAAATAATGTACTATGAGATCGCGCATGGACTGTGTGTGCAGAACAAGCATTTAAATGGTTTAAAATAATGTACTATGAGATCATGCATGGACTGTGTGTGCAGAACAAGCATTTAAATGGTTTAAAATAATGTACTATGAGATCATGCATGGACTGTGTGTGCAGAACAAGCATTTAAATGGTTTAAAATAATGTTCTATGTGATCGCGCATGGGCTGTGTGTGCAGAACAAGCATTTAAATGGTTTAAAATAATGTTCTATGAGATCATGCATGGACTGTGTGTGCAGAACAAGCATTTAAATGGTTTAAAATAAAGTTCTATGTGATCGCGCATGGGCTGTGTGTGCAGAACAAACATTTAAATGGTTTAAAATAATGTTCTATGAGATCGCGCATGGACTGTGTGTGCAGAACAAGCATTTAAATGGTTTAAAATAATGTTCTATGTGATCGCGCATGGGCTGTGTGTGCAGAACAAGCATTTAAATGGTTTAAAATAATGCTCTATGTGATCGCGCATGGGCTGTGTGTGCAGAACAAGCATTTAAATGGTTTAAAATAATGTTCTATGTGATCGCGCATGGGCTGTGTGTGCAGAACAAGCATTTAAATGGTTTAAAATAATGTACTATGTGATCGCGCATGGGCTGTGTGTGCAGAACAAGCACTTAAATGGTTTAAAATAATGTACTATGTGATCGCGCATGGGCTGTGTGTGCAGAACAAGCATTTAAATGGTTTAAAATAATGTTCTATGTGATCGCGCATGGGCTGTGTGTGCAGAACAAGCATTTAAATGGTTTAAAATAATGTACTATGTGATCGCGCATGGGCTGTGTGTGCAGAACAAGCATTTAAATGGTTTAAAATAATGTTCTATGAGATCATGCATGGAATGTGTGTGAAGAACAAGCATTTAAATGGTTTAAAATAATGTTCTATGAGATCGCGCATGGACTGTGTGTGCAGAACAAGCATTTAAATGGTTTAAAATAATGTACTATGAGATCATGCATGGACTGTGTGTGCAGAACAAGCATTTAAATGGTTTAAAATAATGTACTATGAGATCGCGCATGGACTGTGTGTGCAGAACAAGCATTTAAATGGTTTAAAATAATGTACTATGAGATCGCGCATGGACTGTGTGTGCAGAACAAGCATTTAAATGGTTTAAAATAATGTTCTATGAGATCGCGCATGGACTGTGTGTGCAGAACAAGCATTTAAATGGTTTAAAATAATGTACTATGAGATCATGCATGGACTGTGTGTGCAGAACAAGCATTTAAATGGTTTAAAATAATGTACTATGAGATCATGCATGGACTGTGTGTGCAGAACAAGCATTTAAATGGTTTAAAATAATGTTCTATGAGATCATGCATGGACTGTGTGTGCAGAACAAGCATTTAAATGGTTTAAAATAATGTTCTATGAGATCATGCATGGACTGTGTGTGCAGAACAAGCATTTAAATGGTTTAAAATAATGTTCTATGTGATCGCGCATGGGCTGTGTGTGCAGAACAAACATTTAAATGGTTTAAAATAATGTACTATGAGATCATGCATGGACTGTGTGTGCAGAACAAGCATTTAAATGGTTTAAAATAATGTACTATGAGATCATGCATGGACTGTGTGTGCAGAACAAGCATTTAAATGGTTTAAAATAATGTTCTATGAGATCATGCATGGACTGTGTGTGCAGAACAAGCATTTAAATGGTTTAAAATAATGTTCTATGAGATCATGCATGGACTGTGTGTGCAGAACAAGCATTTAAATGGTTTAAAATAATGTTCTATGTGATCGCGCATGGGCTGTGTGTGCAGAACAAACATTTAAATGGTTTAAAATAATGTTCTATGAGATCGCGCATGGACTGTGTGTGCAGAACAAGCATTTAAATGGTTTAAAATAATGTTCTATGAGATCATGCATGGACTGTGTGTGCAGAACAAGCACTTAAATGGTTTAAAATAATGTACTATGTGATCGCGCATGGGCTGTGTGTGCAGAACAAGCATTTAAATGGTTTAAAATAATGTTCTATGTGATCGCGCATGGGCTGTGTGTGCAGAACAAGCATTTAAATGGTTTAAAATAATGTTCTATGAGATCATGCATGGGCTGTGTGTGCAGAACAAGCATTTAAATGGTTTAAAATAATGTACTATGTGATCGCGCATGGGCTGTGTGTGCAGAACAAGCATTTAAATGGTTTAAAATAATGTACTATGTGATCGCGCATGGGCTGTGTGTGCAGAACACGCATTTAAATGGTTTAAAATAATGTTCTATGTGATCGCGCATGGGCTGTGTGTGCAGAACAAGCATTTAAATGGTTTAAAATAATGTTCTATGAGATCGTGCATGGGCTGTGTGTGCAGAACAAGCATTTAAATGGTTTAAAATAATGTTCTATGAGATCGCGCATGGACTGTGTGTGCAGAACAAGCACTTAAATGGTTTAAAATAATGTACTATGAGATCGTGCATGGGCTGTGTGTGCAGAACAAGCATTTAAATGGTTTAAAATAATGTTCTATGAGATCATGCATGGACTGTGTGTGCAGAACAAGCACTTAAATGGTTTAAAATAATGTACTATGTGATCGCGCATGGGCTGTGTGTGCAGAACAAACATTTAAATGGTTTAAAATAATGTTCTATGAGATCGCGCATGGACTGTGTGTGCAGAACAAGCATTTAAATGGTTTAAAATAATGTTCTATGAGATCATGCATGGACTGTGTGTGCAGAACAAGCACTTAAATGGTTTAAAATAATGTACTATGTGATCGCGCATGGGCTGTGTGTGCAGAACAAGCATTTAAATGGTTTAAAATAATGTACTATGTGATCGCGCATGGGCTGTGTGTGCAGAACAAGCACTTAAATGGTTTAAAATAATGTACTATGTGATCGCGCATGGGCTGTGTGTGCAGAACAAGCATTTAAATGGTTTAAAATAATGTTCTATGAGATCATGCATGGGCTGTGTGTGCAGAACAAGCATTTAAATGGTTTAAAATAATGTTCTATGAGATCATGCATGGGCTGTGTGTGCAGAACAAGCATTTAAATGGTTTAAAATAATGTACTATGTGATCGCGCATGGGCTGTGTGTGCAGAACAAGCATTTAAATGGTTTAAAATAATGTTCTATGTGATCGCGCATGGGCTGTGTGTGCAGAACAAGCATTTAAATGGTTTAAAATAATGTTCTATGAGATCATGCATGGGCTGTGTGTGCAGAACAAGCATTTAAATGGTTTAAAATAATGTACTATGTGATCGCGCATGGGCTGTGTGTGCAGAACAAGCATTTAAATGGTTTAAAATAATGTACTATGTGATCGCGCATGGGCTGTGTGTGCAGAACAAGCATTTAAATGGTTTAAAATAATGTTCTATGTGATCGCGCATGGGCTGTGTGTGCAGAACAAGCATTTAAATGGTTTAAAATAATGTTCTATGAGATCGTGCATGGACTGTGTGTGCAGAACAAGCATTTAAATGGTTTAAAATAATGTTCTATGAGATCGTGCATGGACTGTGTGTGCAGAACAAGCATTTAAATGGTTTAAAATAATGTTCTATGAGATCGTGCATGGACTGTGTGTGCAGAACAAGCATTTAAATGGTTTAAAATAATGTTCTATGAGATCGTGCATGGACTGTGTGTGCAGAACAAGCATTTAAATGGTTTAAAATAATGTTCTATGTGATCGCGCATGGGCTGTGTGTGCAGAACAAGCATTTAAATGGTTTAAAATAATGTTCTATGTGATCGCGCATGGGCTGTGTGTGCAGAACAAGCATTTAAATGGTTTAAAATAATGTTCTATGAGATCATGCATGGACTGTGTGTGCAGAACAAGCATTTAAATGGTTTAAAATAATGTTCTATGTGATCGCGCATGGGCTGTGTGTGCAGAACAAACATTTAAATGGTTTAAAATAATGTTCTATGAGATCGCGCATGGACTGTGTGTGCAGAACAAGCATTTAAATGGTTTAAAATAATGTTCTATGTGATCGCGCATGGGCTGTGTGTGCAGAACAAACATTTAAATGGTTTAAAATAATGTTCTATGTGATCGCGCATGGGCTGTGTGTGCAGAACAAGCATTTAAATGGTTTAAAATAATGTTCTATGTGATCGCGCATGGGCTGTGTGTGCAGAACAAGCATTTAAATGGTTTAAAATAATGCTCTATGTGATCATGCATCGACTGTGTGTGCAGAACAAGCATTTAAATGGTTTAAAATAATGTTCTATGAGATCGTGCACGGGCTGTGTGTGCAGAACAAACATTTAAATGGTTTAAAATAATGTTCTATGTGATCGCGCATGGGCTGTGTGTGCAGAACAAACATTTAAATGGTTTAAAATAATGTTCTATGAGATCGCGCATGGGCTGTGTGTGCAGAACAAACATTTAAATGGTTTAAAATAATGTTCTATGTGATCGCGCATGGGCTGTGTGTGCAGAACAAACATTTAAATGGTTTAAAATAATGTTCTATGAGATCGCGCATGGACTGTGTGTGCAGAACAAGCATTTAAATGGTTTAAAATAATGTTCTATGTGATCGCGCATGGGCTGTGTGTGCAGAACAAGCATTTAAATGGTTTAAAATAATGCTCTATGTGATCATGCATCGACTGTGTGTGCAGAACAAGCATTTAAATGGTTTAAAATAATGTTCTATGAGATCGTGCACGGGCTGTGTGTGCAGAACAAGCATTTAAATGGTTTAAAATAATGTTCTATGTGATCGCGCATGGGCTGTGTGTGCAGAACAAGCATTTAAATGGTTTAAAATAATGTTCTATGAGATCATGCATGGAATGTGTGTGAAGAACAAGCATTTAAATGGTTTAAAATAATGTTCTATGAGATCGCGCATGGACTGTGTGTGCAGAACAAGCATTTAAATGGTTTAAAATAATGTACTATGAGATCGCGCATGGACTGTGTGTGCAGAACAAGCATTTAAATGGTTTAAAATAATGTACTATGAGATCGCGCATGGACTGTGTGTGCAGAACAAGCATTTAAATGGTTTAAAATAATGTACTATGAGATCGCGCATGGACTGTGTGTGCAGAACAAGCATTTAAATGGTTTAAAATAATGTACTATGAGATCGCGCATGGACTGTGTGTGCAGAACAAGCATTTAAATGGTTTAAAATAATGTACTATGAGATCGCGCATGGACTGTGTGTGCAGAACAAGCATTTAAATGGTTTAAAATAATGTTCTATGTGATCGCGCATGGGCTGTGTGTGCAGAACAAGCATTTAAATGGTTTAAAATAATGTTCTATGAGATCGCGCATGGACTGTGTGTGCAGAACAAGCATTTAAATGGTTTAAAATAATGTACTATGAGATCGCGCATGGACTGTGTGTGCAGAACAAGCATTTAAATGGTTTAAAATAATGTTCTATGAGATCGCGCATGGACTGTGTGTGCAGAACAAGCATTTAAATGGTTTAAAATAATGTACTATGAGATCATGCATGGACTGTGTGTGCAGAACAAGCATTTAAATGGTTTAAAATAATGTTCTATGAGATCGCGCATGGACTGTGTGTGCAGAACAAGCATTTAAATGGTTTAAAATAATGTTCTATGAGATCGCGCATGGACTGTGTGTGCAGAACAAGCATTTAAATGGTTTAAAATAATGTTCTATGAGATCGCGCATGGACTGTGTGTGCAGAACAAGCATTTAAATGGTTTAAAATAATGTTCTATGAGATCATGCATGGACTGTGTGTGCAGAACAAGCATTTAAATGGTTTAAAATAATGTTCTATGTGATCGCGCATGGGCTGTGTGTGCAGAACAAACATTTAAATGGTTTAAAATAATGTTCTATGAGATCGCGCATGGACTGTGTGTGCAGAACAAGCACTTAAATGGTTTAAAATAATGTACTATGTGATCGCGCATGGGCTGTGTGTGCAGAACAAGCATTTAAATGGTTTAAAATAATGTTCTATGAGATCATGCATGGACTGTGTGTGCAGAACAAGCACTTAAATGGTTTAAAATAATGTACTATGTGATCGCGCATGGGCTGTGTGTGCAGAACAAGCATTTAAATGGTTTAAAATAATGTACTATGTGATCGCGCATGGGCTGTGTGTGCAGAACAAGCATTTAAATGGTTTAAAATAATGTTCTATGTGATCGCGCATGGGCTGTGTGTGCAGAACAAGCATTTAAATGGTTTAAAATAATGTTCTATGAGATCATGCATGGGCTGTGTGTGCAGAACAAGCATTTAAATGGTTTAAAATAATGTACTATGTGATCGCGCATGGGCTGTGTGTGCAGAACAAGCATTTAAATGGTTTAAAATAATGTACTATGTGATCGCGCATGGGCTGTGTGTGCAGAACAAGCATTTAAATGGTTTAAAATAATGTTCTATGTGATCGCGCATGGGCTGTGTGTGCAGAACAAGCATTTAAATGGTTTAAAATAATGTTTTATGTGATCATGCATGGAATGTGTGTGTAGAACAAGCACTTAAATGGTTTAAAATAATGTTCTATGAGATCATGCATGGAATGTGTGTGCAGAACAAGCATTTAAATGGTTTAAAATAATGTTCTATGAGATCATGCATGGAATGTGTGTGAAGAACAAGCATTTAAATGGTTTAAAATAATGTTCTATGAGATCATGCATGGAATGTGTGTGAAGAACAAGCATTTAAATGGTTTAAAATAATGTTCTATGAGATCGCGCATGGGCTGTGTGTGTAGAACAAGCATTTAAATGGTTTAAAATAATGTTCTATGAGATCGCGCATGGGCTGTGTGTGCAGAACAAGCATTTAAATGGTTTAAAATAATGTTTTATGTGATCATGCATGGAATGTGTGTGTAGAACAAGCACTTAAATGGTTTAAAATAATGTTCTATGAGATCATGCATGGAATGTGTGTGAAGAACAAGCATTTAAATGGTTTAAAATAATGTTCTATGAGATCATGCATGGAATGTGTGTGAAGAACAAGCATTTAAATGGTTTAAAATAATGTTCTATGAGATCGCGCATGGGCTGTGTGTGCAGAACAAGCATTTAAATGGTTTAAAATAATGTACTATGAGATCGCGCATGGACTGTGTGTGCAGAACAAGCATTTAAATGGTTTAAAATAATGTTCTATGAGATCATGCATGGACTGTGTGTGCAGAACAAGCATTTAAATGGTTTAAAATAATGTTCTATGTGATCGCGCATGGGCTGTGTGTGCAGAACAAACATTTAAATGGTTTAAAATAATGTTCTATGAGATCGCGCATGGACTGTGTGTGCAGAACAAGCACTTAAATGGTTTAAAATAATGTACTATGTGATCGCGCATGGGCTGTGTGTGCAGAACAAGCATTTAAATGGTTTAAAATAATGTACTATGTGATCGCGCATGGGCTGTGTGTGCAGAACAAGCATTTAAATGGTTTAAAATAATGTTCTATGTGATCGCGCATGGGCTGTGTGTGCAGAACAAGCATTTAAATGGTTTAAAATAATGTTCTATGAGATCATGCATGGGCTGTGTGTGCAGAACAAGCATTTAAATGGTTTAAAATAATGTACTATGTGATCGCGCATGGGCTGTGTGTGCAGAACAAGCATTTAAATGGTTTAAAATAATGTACTATGTGATCGCGCATGGGCTGTGTGTGCAGAACAAGCATTTAAATGGTTTAAAATAATGTTCTATGTGATCGCGCATGGGCTGTGTGTGCAGAACAAGCATTTAAATGGTTTAAAATAATGTTCTATGAGATCATGCATGGGCTGTGTGTGCAGAACAAGCATTTAAATGGTTTAAAATAATGTACTATGTGATCGCGCATGGGCTGTGTGTGCAGAACAAGCATTTAAATGGTTTAAAATAATGTTCTATGTGATCGCGCATGGGCTGTGTGTGCAGAACACGCATTTAAATGGTTTAAAATAATGTTCTATGTGATCGCGCATGGGCTGTGTGTGCAGAACAAGCATTTAAATGGTTTAAAATAATGTTCTATGAGATCGTGCATGGACTGTGTGTGCAGAACAAGCATTTAAATGGTTTAAAATAATGTTCTATGAGATCGTGCATGGACTGTGTGTGCAGAACAAGCATTTAAATGGTTTAAAATAATGTTCTATGAGATCGTGCATGGACTGTGTGTGCAGAACAAGCATTTAAATGGTTTAAAATAATGTACTATGAGATCGCGCATGGACTGTGTGTGCAGAACAAGCATTTAAATGGTTTAAAATAATGTTCTATGAGATCGTGCATGGGCTGTGTGTGCAGAACAAGCATTTAAATGGTTTAAAATAATGTTCTATGAGATCGCGCATGGACTGTGTGTGCAGAACAAGCATTTAAATGGTTTAAAATAATGTTCTATGAGATCGTGCATGGACTGTGTGTGCAGAACAAGCATTTAAATGGTTTAAAATAATGTTCTATGAGATCGTGCATGGACTGTGTGTGCAGAACAAGCATTTAAATGGTTTAAAATAATGTTCTATGAGATCGCGCATGGGCTGTGTGTGCAGAACAAGCATTTAAATGGTTTAAAATAATGTTCTATGAGATCGCGCATGGGCTGTGTGTGCAGAACAAGCATTTAAATGGTTTAAAATAATGTTCTATGAGATCGTGCATGGGCTGTGTGTGCAGAACAAGCATTTAAATGGTTTAAAATAATGTTCTATGAGATCGCGCATGGACTGTGTGTGCAGAACAAGCATTTAAATGGTTTAAAATAATGTTCTATGAGATCGTGCATGGACTGTGTGTGCAGAACAAGCATTTAAATGGTTTAAAATAATGTTCTATGAGATCGTGCATGGACTGTGTGTGCAGAACAAGCATTTAAATGGTTTAAAATAATGTTCTATGAGATCGTGCATGGACTGTGTGTGCAGAACAAGCATTTAAATGGTTTAAAATAATGTACTATGAGATCGCGCATGGACTGTGTGTGCAGAACAAGCATTTAAATGGTTTAAAATAATGTTCTATGAGATCGTGCATGGACTGTGTGTGCAGAACAAGCATTTAAATGGTTTAAAATAATGTTCTATGAGATCGTGCATGGACTGTGTGTGCAGAACAAGCATTTAAATGGTTTAAAATAATGTTCTATGAGATCGCGCATGGACTGTGTGTGCAGAACAAGCATTTAAATGGTTTAAAATAATGTTCTATGAGATCGCGCATGGGCTGTGTGTGCAGAACAAGCATTTAAATGGTTTAAAATAATGTTCTATGAGATCGTGCATGGACTGTGTGTGCAGAACAAGCATTTAAATGGTTTAAAATAATGTTCTATGAGATCGTGCATGGACTGTGTGTGCAGAACAAGCATTTAAATGGTTTAAAATAATGTACTATGAGATCGCGCATGGACTGTGTGTGCAGAACAAGCATTTAAATGGTTTAAAATAATGTTCTATGAGATCGTGCATGGACTGTGTGTGCAGAACAAGCATTTAAATGGTTTAAAATAATGTTCTATGAGATCGTGCATGGACTGTGTGTGCAGAACAAGCATTTAAATGGTTTAAAATAATGTTCTATGAGATCGCGCATGGACTGTGTGTGCAGAACAAGCATTTAAATGGTTTAAAATAATGTTCTATGAGATCGCGCATGGGCTGTGTGTGCAGAACAAGCATTTAAATGGTTTAAAATAATGTTCTATGAGATCGTGCATGGGCTGTGTGTGCAGAACAAGCATTTAAATGGTTTAAAATAATGTTCTATGAGATCGTGCATGGGCTGTGTGTGCAGAACAAGCATTTAAATGGTTTAAAATAATGTTCTATGAGATCATGCATGGAATGTGTGTGAAGAACAAGCACTTAAATGGTTTAAAATAATGTTCTATGAGATCATGCATGGAATGTGTGTGCAGAACAAACATTTAAATGGTTTAAAATAATGTTCTATGAGATCGCGCATGGACTGTGTGTGCAGAACAAACATTTAAATGGTTTAAAATAATGTACTATGAGATCATGCATGGACTGTGTGTGCAGAACAAGCATTTAAATGGTTTAAAATAATGTTCTATGAGATCATGCATGGGCTGTGTGTGCAGAACAAACATTTAAATGGTTTAAAATAATGTACTATGAGATCGCGCATGGGCTGTGTGTGCAGAACAAACATTTAAATGGTT
Organism: Rhinogobio ventralis; assembly: GCA_039654625.1. Classification (NCBI taxonomy): domain Eukaryota; kingdom Metazoa; phylum Chordata; class Actinopteri; order Cypriniformes; family Gobionidae; genus Rhinogobio; species Rhinogobio ventralis. The sequence continues at coordinate 37,812,440 of CM077198.1, forward strand.
TAAAATAATGTTCTATGTGATCATGCATGGAATGTGTGTGCAGAACAAACATTTAAATGGTTTAAAATAATGTTCTATGTGATCGCGCATGGGCTGTGTGTGCAGAACAAACATTTAAATGGTTTAAAATAATGTACTATGAGATCGCGCATGGACTGTGTGTGCAGAACAAGCATTTAAATGGTTTAAAATAATGTACTATGAGATCATGCATGGACTGTGTGTGCAGAACAAGCATTTAAATGGTTTAAAATAATGTTCTATGAGATCATGCATGGGCTGTGTGTGCAGAACAAACATTTAAATGGTTTAAAATAATGTACTATGAGATCGCGCATGGACTGTGTGTGCAGAACAAGCATTTAAATGGTTTAAAATAATGTTCTATGAGATCGCGCATGGACTGTGTGTGCAGAACAAGCATTTAAATGGTTTAAAATAATGTTCTATGTGATCGCGCATGGGCTGTGTGTGCAGAACAAACATTTAAATGGTTTAAAATAATGTTCTATGTGATCGCGCATGGGCTGTGTGTGCAGAACAAGCATTTAAATGGTTTAAAATAATGTACTATGTGATCGCGCATGGGCTGTGTGTGCAGAACAAGCATTTAAATGGTTTAAAATAATGTTCTATGTGATCGCGCATGGGCTGTGTGTGCAGAACAAGCATTTAAATGGTTTAAAATAATGTTCTATGTGATCGCGCATGGGCTGTGTGTGCAGAACAAGCATTTAAATGGTTTAAAATAATGTTCTATGAGATCATGCATGGGCTGTGTGTGCAGAACAAACATTTAAATGGTTTAAAATAATGTACTATGAGATCGCGCATGGACTGTGTGTGCAGAACAAGCATTTAAATGGTTTAAAATAATGTACTATGTGATCGCGCATGGGCTGTGTGTGCAGAACAAGCATTTAAATGGTTTAAAATAATGTTCTATGTGATCGCGCATGGGCTGTGTGTGCAGAACAAGCATTTAAATGGTTTAAAATAATGTACTATGTGATCGCGCATGGGCTGTGTGTGCAGAACAAGCATTTAAATGGTTTAAAATAATGTTCTATGAGATCGCGCATGGACTGTGTGTGCAGAACAAGCATTTAAATGATTTAAAATAATGTTCTATGTGATCGCGCATGGGCTGTGTGTGCAGAACAAGCATTTAAATGGTTTAAAATAATGTTCTATGAGATCGTGCATGGAATGTGTGTGTAGAACAAGCACTTAAATGGTTTAAAATAATGTTCTATGAGATCGTGCATGGGCTGTGTGTGAAGAACAAGCATTTAAATGGTTTAAAATAATGTTCTATGTGATCGCGCATGGGCTGTGTGTGCAGAACAAGCATTTAAATGGTTTAAAATAATGTACTATGTGAACGCGCATGGGCTGTGTGTGCAGAACAAGCATTTAAATGGTTTAAAATAATGTACTATGTGATCGCGCATGGGCTGTGTGTGCAGAACAAGCATTTAAATGGTTTAAAATAATGTACTATGTGATCGCGCATGGGCTGTGTGTGCAGAACAAGCATTTAAATGGTTTAAAATAATGTACTATGTGATCGCGCATGGGCTGTGTGTGCAGAACAAGCATTTAAATGGTTTAAAATAATGTACTATGTGATCGCGCATGGGCTGTGTGTGCAGAACAAGCATTTAAATGGTTTAAAATAATGTTCTATGAGATCGTGCATGGAATGTGTGTGTAGAACAAGCACTTAAATGGTTTAAAATAATGTTCTATGAGATCGTGCATGGGCTGTGTGTGAAGAACAAGCATTTAAATGGTTTAAAATAATGTTCTATGTGATCGCGCATGGGCTGTGTGTGCAGAACAAGCATTTAAATGGTTTAAAATAATGTACTATGTGAACGCGCATGGGCTGTGTGTGCAGAACAAGCATTTAAATGGTTTAAAATAATGTACTATGTGATCGCGCATGGGCTGTGTGTGCAGAACAAGCATTTAAATGGTTTAAAATAATGTACTATGTGATCGCGCATGGGCTGTGTGTGCAGAACAAGCATTTAAATGGTTTAAAATAATGTACTATGTGATCGCGCATGGGCTGTGTGTGCAGAACAAGCATTTAAATGGTTTAAAATAATGTACTATGTGATCGCGCATGGGCTGTGTGTGCAGAACAAGCATTTAAATGGTTTAAAATAATGTTCTATGAGATCGTGCATGGAATGTGTGTGTAGAACAAGCACTTAAATGGTTTAAAATAATGTTCTATGAGATCGTGCATGGGCTGTGTGTGAAGAACAAGCATTTAAATGGTTTAAAATAATGTACCATGAGATCATGCATGGAATGTGTGTGTAGAACAAGCACTTAAATGGTTTAAAATAATGTTCTATGAGATCGTGCATGGGCTGTGTGTGCAGAACAAGCATTTAAATGGTTTAAAATAATGTTCTATGAGATCGTGCATGGACTGTGTGTGCAGAACAAGCATTTAAATGGTTTAAAATAATGTTCTATGAGATCGTGCATGGACTGTGTGTGCAGAACAAGCATTTAAATGGTTTAAAATAATGTTCTATGAGATCGTGCATGGGCTGTGTGTGCAGAACAAGCATTTAAATGGTTTAAAATAATGTACTATGTGATCGCGCATGGGCTGTGTGTGCAGAACAAGCATTTAAATGGTTTAAAATAATGTTCTATGAGATCATGCATGGAATGTGTGTGAAGAACAAGCATTTAAATGGTTTAAAATAATGTTCTATGAGATCGCGCATGGACTGTGTGTGCAGAACAAGCATTTAAATGGTTTAAAATAATGTACTATGAGATCGCGCATGGACTGTGTGTGCAGAACAAGCATTTAAATGGTTTAAAATAATGTACTATGAGATCGCGCATGGACTGTGTGTGCAGAACAAGCATTTAAATGGTTTAAAATAATGTACTATGAGATCGCGCATGGACTGTGTGTGCAGAACAAGCATTTAAATGGTTTAAAATAATGTACTATGAGATCGCGCATGGACTGTGTGTGCAGAACAAGCATTTAAATGGTTTAAAATAATGTACTATGAGATCGCGCATGGACTGTGTGTGCAGAACAAGCATTTAAATGGTTTAAAATAATGTTCTATGTGATCGCGCATGGGCTGTGTGTGCAGAACAAGCATTTAAATGGTTTAAAATAATGTTCTATGAGATCGCGCATGGACTGTGTGTGCAGAACAAGCATTTAAATGGTTTAAAATAATGTACTATGAGATCGCGCATGGACTGTGTGTGCAGAACAAGCATTTAAATGGTTTAAAATAATGTTCTATGAGATCGCGCATGGACTGTGTGTGCAGAACAAGCATTTAAATGGTTTAAAATAATGTACTATGAGATCATGCATGGACTGTGTGTGCAGAACAAGCATTTAAATGGTTTAAAATAATGTACTATGAGATCATGCATGGACTGTGTGTGCAGAACAAGCATTTAAATGGTTTAAAATAATGTTCTATGAGATCGCGCATGGACTGTGTGTGCAGAACAAGCATTTAAATGGTTTAAAATAATGTTCTATGAGATCGCGCATGGACTGTGTGTGCAGAACAAGCATTTAAATGGTTTAAAATAATGTTCTATGAGATCGCGCATGGACTGTGTGTGCAGAACAAGCATTTAAATGGTTTAAAATAATGTTCTATGAGATCATGCATGGACTGTGTGTGCAGAACAAGCATTTAAATGGTTTAAAATAATGTTCTATGTGATCGCGCATGGGCTGTGTGTGCAGAACAAACATTTAAATGGTTTAAAATAATGTTCTATGAGATCGCGCATGGACTGTGTGTGCAGAACAAGCACTTAAATGGTTTAAAATAATGTACTATGTGATCGCGCATGGGCTGTGTGTGCAGAACAAGCATTTAAATGGTTTAAAATAATGTTCTATGAGATCATGCATGGACTGTGTGTGCAGAACAAGCACTTAAATGGTTTAAAATAATGTACTATGTGATCGCGCATGGGCTGTGTGTGCAGAACAAGCATTTAAATGGTTTAAAATAATGTACTATGTGATCGCGCATGGGCTGTGTGTGCAGAACAAGCATTTAAATGGTTTAAAATAATGTTCTATGTGATCGCGCATGGGCTGTGTGTGCAGAACAAGCATTTAAATGGTTTAAAATAATGTTCTATGAGATCATGCATGGGCTGTGTGTGCAGAACAAGCATTTAAATGGTTTAAAATAATGTACTATGTGATCGCGCATGGGCTGTGTGTGCAGAACAAGCATTTAAATGGTTTAAAATAATGTACTATGTGATCGCGCATGGGCTGTGTGTGCAGAACAAGCATTTAAATGGTTTAAAATAATGTTCTATGTGATCGCGCATGGGCTGTGTGTGCAGAACAAGCATTTAAATGGTTTAAAATAATGTTTTATGTGATCATGCATGGAATGTGTGTGTAGAACAAGCACTTAAATGGTTTAAAATAATGTTCTATGAGATCATGCATGGAATGTGTGTGCAGAACAAGCATTTAAATGGTTTAAAATAATGTTCTATGAGATCATGCATGGAATGTGTGTGAAGAACAAGCATTTAAATGGTTTAAAATAATGTTCTATGAGATCATGCATGGAATGTGTGTGAAGAACAAGCATTTAAATGGTTTAAAATAATGTTCTATGAGATCGCGCATGGGCTGTGTGTGCAGAACAAGCATTTAAATGGTTTAAAATAATGTACTATGAGATCGCGCATGGACTGTGTGTGCAGAACAAGCATTTAAATGGTTTAAAATAATGTTCTATGAGATCATGCATGGACTGTGTGTGCAGAACAAGCATTTAAATGGTTTAAAATAATGTTCTATGTGATCGCGCATGGGCTGTGTGTGCAGAACAAACATTTAAATGGTTTAAAATAATGTTCTATGAGATCGCGCATGGACTGTGTGTGCAGAACAAGCACTTAAATGGTTTAAAATAATGTACTATGTGATCGCGCATGGGCTGTGTGTGCAGAACAAGCATTTAAATGGTTTAAAATAATGTACTATGTGATCGCGCATGGGCTGTGTGTGCAGAACAAGCATTTAAATGGTTTAAAATAATGTTCTATGTGATCGCGCATGGGCTGTGTGTGCAGAACAAGCATTTAAATGGTTTAAAATAATGTTCTATGAGATCATGCATGGGCTGTGTGTGCAGAACAAGCATTTAAATGGTTTAAAATAATGTACTATGTGATCGCGCATGGGCTGTGTGTGCAGAACAAGCATTTAAATGGTTTAAAATAATGTACTATGTGATCGCGCATGGGCTGTGTGTGCAGAACAAGCATTTAAATGGTTTAAAATAATGTTCTATGTGATCGCGCATGGGCTGTGTGTGCAGAACAAGCATTTAAATGGTTTAAAATAATGTTCTATGAGATCATGCATGGGCTGTGTGTGCAGAACAAGCATTTAAATGGTTTAAAATAATGTACTATGTGATCGCGCATGGGCTGTGTGTGCAGAACAAGCATTTAAATGGTTTAAAATAATGTTCTATGTGATCGCGCATGGGCTGTGTGTGCAGAACACGCATTTAAATGGTTTAAAATAATGTTCTATGTGATCGCGCATGGGCTGTGTGTGCAGAACAAGCATTTAAATGGTTTAAAATAATGTTCTATGAGATCGTGCATGGACTGTGTGTGCAGAACAAGCATTTAAATGGTTTAAAATAATGTTCTATGAGATCGTGCATGGACTGTGTGTGCAGAACAAGCATTTAAATGGTTTAAAATAATGTTCTATGAGATCGTGCATGGACTGTGTGTGCAGAACAAGCATTTAAATGGTTTAAAATAATGTACTATGAGATCGCGCATGGACTGTGTGTGCAGAACAAGCATTTAAATGGTTTAAAATAATGTTCTATGAGATCGTGCATGGGCTGTGTGTGCAGAACAAGCATTTAAATGGTTTAAAATAATGTTCTATGAGATCGCGCATGGACTGTGTGTGCAGAACAAGCATTTAAATGGTTTAAAATAATGTTCTATGAGATCGTGCATGGACTGTGTGTGCAGAACAAGCATTTAAATGGTTTAAAATAATGTTCTATGAGATCGTGCATGGACTGTGTGTGCAGAACAAGCATTTAAATGGTTTAAAATAATGTTCTATGAGATCGCGCATGGGCTGTGTGTGCAGAACAAGCATTTAAATGGTTTAAAATAATGTTCTATGAGATCGCGCATGGGCTGTGTGTGCAGAACAAGCATTTAAATGGTTTAAAATAATGTTCTATGAGATCGTGCATGGGCTGTGTGTGCAGAACAAGCATTTAAATGGTTTAAAATAATGTTCTATGAGATCGCGCATGGACTGTGTGTGCAGAACAAGCATTTAAATGGTTTAAAATAATGTTCTATGAGATCGTGCATGGACTGTGTGTGCAGAACAAGCATTTAAATGGTTTAAAATAATGTTCTATGAGATCGTGCATGGACTGTGTGTGCAGAACAAGCATTTAAATGGTTTAAAATAATGTTCTATGAGATCGTGCATGGACTGTGTGTGCAGAACAAGCATTTAAATGGTTTAAAATAATGTACTATGAGATCGCGCATGGACTGTGTGTGCAGAACAAGCATTTAAATGGTTTAAAATAATGTTCTATGAGATCGTGCATGGACTGTGTGTGCAGAACAAGCATTTAAATGGTTTAAAATAATGTTCTATGAGATCGTGCATGGACTGTGTGTGCAGAACAAGCATTTAAATGGTTTAAAATAATGTTCTATGAGATCGCGCATGGACTGTGTGTGCAGAACAAGCATTTAAATGGTTTAAAATAATGTTCTATGAGATCGCGCATGGGCTGTGTGTGCAGAACAAGCATTTAAATGGTTTAAAATAATGTTCTATGAGATCGCGCATGGACTGTGTGTGCAGAACAAGCATTTAAATGGTTTAAAATAATGTTCTATGAGATCGTGCATGGACTGTGTGTGCAGAACAAGCATTTAAATGGTTTAAAATAATGTTCTATGAGATCGTGCATGGACTGTGTGTGCAGAACAAGCATTTAAATGGTTTAAAATAATGTACTATGAGATCGCGCATGGACTGTGTGTGCAGAACAAGCATTTAAATGGTTTAAAATAATGTTCTATGAGATCGTGCATGGACTGTGTGTGCAGAACAAGCATTTAAATGGTTTAAAATAATGTTCTATGAGATCGTGCATGGACTGTGTGTGCAGAACAAGCATTTAAATGGTTTAAAATAATGTTCTATGAGATCGCGCATGGACTGTGTGTGCAGAACAAGCATTTAAATGGTTTAAAATAATGTTCTATGAGATCGCGCATGGGCTGTGTGTGCAGAACAAGCATTTAAATGGTTTAAAATAATGTTCTATGAGATCGTGCATGGGCTGTGTGTGCAGAACAAGCATTTAAATGGTTTAAAATAATGTTCTATGAGATCGTGCATGGGCTGTGTGTGCAGAACAAGCATTTAAATGGTTTAAAATAATGTTCTATGAGATCATGCATGGAATGTGTGTGAAGAACAAGCACTTAAATGGTTTAAAATAATGTTCTATGAGATCATGCATGGAATGTGTGTGCAGAACAAACATTTAAATGGTTTAAAATAATGTTCTATGAGATCGCGCATGGACTGTGTGTGCAGAACAAACATTTAAATGGTTTAAAATAATGTACTATGAGATCGCGCATGGACTGTGTGTGCAGAACAAGCATTTAAATGGTTTAAAATAATGTACTATGAGATCATGCATGGACTGTGTGTGCAGAACAAGCATTTAAATGGTTTAAAATAATGTTCTATGAGATCATGCATGGGCTGTGTGTGCAGAACAAACATTTAAATGGTTTAAAATAATGTACTATGAGATCGCGCATGGGCTGTGTGTGCAGAACAAACATTTAAATGGTTTAAAATAATGTTCTATGTGATCATGCATGGAATGTGTGTGCAGAACAAACATTTAAATGGTTTAAAATAATGTTCTATGTGATCGCGCATGGGCTGTGTGTGCAGAACAAACATTTAAATGGTTTAAAATAATGTACTATGAGATCGCGCATGGACTGTGTGTGCAGAACAAGCATTTAAATGGTTTAAAATAATGTACTATGAGATCATGCATGGACTGTGTGTGCAGAACAAGCATTTAAATGGTTTAAAATAATGTTCTATGAGATCATGCATGGGCTGTGTGTGCAGAACAAACATTTAAATGGTTTAAAATAATGTACTATGAGATCGCGCATGGACTGTGTGTGCAGAACAAGCATTTAAATGGTTTAAAATAATGTTCTATGAGATCGCGCATGGACTGTGTGTGCAGAACAAGCATTTAAATGGTTTAAAATAATGTTCTATGTGATCGCGCATGGGCTGTGTGTGCAGAACAAACATTTAAATGGTTTAAAATAATGTTCTATGTGATCGCGCATGGGCTGTGTGTGCAGAACAAGCATTTAAATGGTTTAAAATAATGTACTATGTGATCGCGCATGGGCTGTGTGTGCAGAACAAGCATTTAAATGGTTTAAAATAATGTTCTATGTGATCGCGCATGGGCTGTGTGTGCAGAACAAGCATTTAAATGGTTTAAAATAATGTTCTATGTGATCGCGCATGGGCTGTGTGTGCAGAACAAGCATTTAAATGGTTTAAAATAATGTTCTATGAGATCATGCATGGGCTGTGTGTGCAGAACAAGCATTTAAATGGTTTAAAATAATGTACTATGTGATCGCGCATGGGCTGTGTGTGCAGAACAAGCATTTAAATGGTTTAAAATAATGTTCTATGTGATCGCGCATGGGCTGTGTGTGCAGAACAAGCATTTAAATGGTTTAAAATAATGTACTATGTGATCGCGCATGGGCTGTGTGTGCAGAACAAGCATTTAAATGGTTTAAAATAATGTTCTATGAGATCGCGCATGGACTGTGTGTGCAGAACAAGCATTTAAATGATTTAAAATAATGTTCTATGTGATCGCGCATGGGCTGTGTGTGCAGAACAAGCATTTAAATGGTTTAAAATAATGTTCTATGAGATCGTGCATGGAATGTGTGTGTAGAACAAGCACTTAAATGGTTTAAAATAATGTTCTATGAGATCGTGCATGGGCTGTGTGTGAAGAACAAGCATTTAAATGGTTTAAAATAATGTTCTATGTGATCGCGCATGGGCTGTGTGTGCAGAACAAGCATTTAAATGGTTTAAAATAATGTACTATGTGAACGCGCATGGGCTGTGTGTGCAGAACAAGCATTTAAATGGTTTAAAATAATGTACTATGTGATCGCGCATGGGCTGTGTGTGCAGAACAAGCATTTAAATGGTTTAAAATAATGTACTATGTGATCGCGCATGGGCTGTGTGTGCAGAACAAGCATTTAAATGGTTTAAAATAATGTACTATGTGATCGCGCATGGGCTGTGTGTGCAGAACAAGCATTTAAATGGTTTAAAATAATGTACTATGTGATCGCGCATGGGCTGTGTGTGCAGAACAAGCATTTAAATGGTTTAAAATAATGTTCTATGAGATCGTGCATGGAATGTGTGTGTAGAACAAGCACTTAAATGGTTTAAAATAATGTTCTATGAGATCGTGCATGGGCTGTGTGTGAAGAACAAGCATTTAAATGGTTTAAAATAATGTTCTATGTGATCGCGCATGGGCTGTGTGTGCAGAACAAGCATTTAAATGGTTTAAAATAATGTACTATGTGAACGCGCATGGGCTGTGTGTGCAGAACAAGCATTTAAATGGTTTAAAATAATGTACTATGTGATCGCGCATGGGCTGTGTGTGCAGAACAAGCATTTAAATGGTTTAAAATAATGTACTATGTGATCGCGCATGGGCTGTGTGTGCAGAACAAGCATTTAAATGGTTTAAAATAATGTACTATGTGATCGCGCATGGGCTGTGTGTGCAGAACAAGCATTTAAATGGTTTAAAATAATGTACTATGTGATCGCGCATGGGCTGTGTGTGCAGAACAAGCATTTAAATGGTTTAAAATAATGTTCTATGAGATCGTGCATGGAATGTGTGTGTAGAACAAGCACTTAAATGGTTTAAAATAATGTTCTATGAGATCGTGCATGGGCTGTGTGTGAAGAACAAGCATTTAAATGGTTTAAAATAATGTACCATGAGATCATGCATGGAATGTGTGTGTAGAACAAGCACTTAAATGGTTTAAAATAATGTTCTATGAGATCGTGCATGGGCTGTGTGTGCAGAACAAGCATTTAAATGGTTTAAAATAATGTTCTATGAGATCGTGCATGGACTGTGTGTGCAGAACAAGCATTTAAATGGTTTAAAATAATGTTCTATGAGATCGTGCATGGACTGTGTGTGCAGAACAAGCATTTAAATGGTTTAAAATAATGTTCTATGAGATCGTGCATGGGCTGTGTGTGCAGAACAAGCATTTAAATGGTTTAAAATAATGTTCTATGAGATCGTGCATGGACTGTGTGTGCAGAACAAGCATTTAAATGGTTTAAAATAATGTTCTATGAGATCGTGCATGGACTGTGTGTGCAGAACAAGCATTTAAATGGTTTAAAATGATGTACTATGAGATCATGCATGGGCTGTGTGTGCAGAACAAGCATTTAAATGGTTTAAAATAATGTTCTATGAGATCATGCATGGAATGTGTGTGAAGAACAAGCATTTAAATGGTTTAAAATAATGTTCTATGAGATCATGCATGGAATGTGTGTGAAGAACAAGCACTTAAATGGTTTAAAATAATGTTCTATGAGATCATGCATGGAATGTGTGTGTAGAACAAGCATTTAAATGGTTTAAAATAATGTTCTATGTGATCGCGCATGGGCTGTGTGTGAAGAACAAGCATTTAAATGGTTTAAAATAATGTTCTATGTGATCGCGCATGGGCTGTGTGTGAAGAACAAGCACTTAAATGGTTTAAAATAATGTTCTATGAGATCATGCATGGAATGTGTGTGCAGAACAAGCATTTAAATGGTTTAAAATAATGTTCTATGTGATCGCGCATGGGCTGTGTGTGAAGAACAAGCATTTAAATGGTTTAAAATAATGTTCTATGTGATCGCGCATGGGCTGTGTGTAAAGAACAAGCACTTAAATGGTTTAAAATAATGTTCTATGAGATCATGCATGGTCTGTGTGTGAAGAACAAGCATTTAAATGGTTTAAAATAATGTTCTATGAGATCATGCATGGAATGTGTGTGAAGAACAAGCATTTAAATGGTTTAAAATAATGTTCTATGAGATCATGCATGGAATGTGTGTGCAGAACAAGCATTTAAATGGTTTAAAATAATGTACTATGAGATCATGCATGGTCTGTGTGTGAAGAACAAGCATTTAAATGGTTTAAAATAATGTTCTATGAGATCATGCATGGAATGTGTGTGAAGAACAAGCACTTAAATGGTTTAAAATAATGTTCTATGAGATCATGCATGGTCTGTGTGTGAAGAACAAGCATTTAAATGGTTTAAAATAATGTTCTATGAGATCATGCATGGAATGTGTGTGAAGAACAAGCATTTAAATGGTTTAAAATAATGTACTATGAGATCGCGCATGGAATGTGTGTGAAGAACAAGCACTTAAATGGTTTAAAATAATGTTCTATGAGATCATGCATGGTCTGTGTGTGAAGAACAAGCATTTAAATGGTTTAAAATAATGTTCTATGAGATCATGCATGGAATGTGTGTGAAGAACAAGCACTTAAATGGTTTAAAATAATGTTCTATGAGATCATGCATGGTCTGTGTGTGAAGAACAAGCATTTAAATGGTTTAAAATAATGTTCTATGAGATCATGCATGGAATGTGTGTGAAGAACAAGCATTTAAATGGTTTAAAATAATGTACTATGAGATCGCGCATGGGCTGTGTGTGAAGAACAAGCACTTAAATGGTTTAAAATAATGTTCTATGAGATCATGCATGGAATGTGTGTGCAGAACAAGCATTTAAATGGTTTAAAATAATGTTCTATGAGATCATGCATGGAATGTGTGTGCAGAACAAGCATTTAAATGGTTTAAAATAATGTACTATGAGATCGCGCATAGACTGTGTGTGCAGAACAAGCATTTAAATGGTTTAAAATAATGTACTATGAGATCATGCATGGACTGTGTGTGCAGAACAAGCATTTAAATGGTTTAAAATAATGTACTATGAGATCGTGCATGGACTGTGTGTGCAGAACAAGCATTTAAATGGTTTAAAATAATGTTCTATGAGATCGCGCATGGACTGTGTGTGCAGAACAAGCATTTAAATGGTTTAAAATAATGTTCTATGAGATCGCGCATGGGCTGTGTGTGCAGAACAAGCATTTAAATGGTTTAAAATAATGTTCTATGAGATCGCGCATGGGCTGTGTGTGCAGAACAAGCATTTAAATGGTTTAAAATAATGTTCTATGAGATCATGCATGGACTGTGTGTGCAGAACAAGCATTTAAATGGTTTAAAATAATGTTCTATGAGATCGCGCATGGACTGTGTGTGCAGAACAAGCATTTAAATGGTTTAAAATAATGTTCTATGAGATCGCGCATGGACTGTGTGTGCAGAACAAGCATTTAAATGGTTTAAAATAATGTTCTATGAGATCATGCATGTACTGTGTGTGCAGAACAAGCATTTAAATGGTTTAAAATAATGTTCTATGTGATCGCGCATGGGCTGTGTGTGCAGAACAAACATTTAAATGGTTTAAAATAATGTTCTATGAGATCGCGCATGGACTGTGTGTGCAGAACAAGCATTTAAATGGTTTAAAATAATGTTCTATGAGATCATGCATGGACTGTGTGTGCAGAACAAGCACTTAAATGGTTTAAAATAATGTACTATGTGATCGCGCATGGGCTGTGTGTGCAGAACAAGCATTTAAATGGTTTAAAATAATGTACTATGTGATCGCGCATGGGCTGTGTGTGCAGAACAAGCATTTAAATGGTTTAAAATAATGTTCTATGAGATCATGCATGGACTGTGTGTGCAGAACAAGCATTTAAATGGTTTAAAATAATGTTCTATGAGATCATGCATGGACTGTGTGTGCAGAACAAGCACTTAAATGGTTTAAAATAATGTACTATGTGATCGCGCATGGGCTGTGTGTGCAGAACAAGCATTTAAATGGTTTAAAATAATGTTCTATGAGATCATGCATGGACTGTGTGTGCAGAACAAGCACTTAAATGGTTTAAAATAATGTACTATGTGATCGCGCATGGGCTGTGTGTGCAGAACAAGCATTTAAATGGTTTAAAATAATGTACTATGTGATCGCGCATGGGCTGTGTGTGCAGAACAAGCACTTAAATGGTTTAAAATAATGTACTATGTGATCGCGCATGGGCTGTGTGTGCAGAACAAGCATTTAAATGGTTTAAAATAATGTACTATGTGATCGCGCATGGGCTGTGTGTGCAGAACAAGCATTTAAATGGTTTAAAATAATGTTCTATGAGATCATGCATGGGCTGTGTGTGCAGAACAAGCATTTAAATGGTTTAAAATAATGTTCTATGAGATCGCGCATGGACTGTGTGTGCAGAACAAGCATTTAAATGGTTTAAAATAATGTTCTATGAGATCATGCATGGACTGTGTGTGCAGAACAAGCACTTAAATGGTTTAAAATAATGTACTATGTGATCGCGCATGGGCTGTGTGTGCAGAACAAGCATTTAAATGGTTTAAAATAATGTACTATGTGATCGCGCATGGGCTGTGTGTGCAGAACAAGCACTTAAATGGTTTAAAATAATGTACTATGTGATCGCGCATGGGCTGTGTGTGCAGAACAAGCATTTAAATGGTTTAAAATAATGTACTATGTGATCGCGCATGGGCTGTGTGTGCAGAACAAGCATTTAAATGGTTTAAAATAATGTTCTATGAGATCATGCATGGGCTGTGTGTGCAGAACAAGCATTTAAATGGTTTAAAATAATGTACTATGTGATCGCGCATGGACTGTGTGTGCAGAACAAGCATTTAAATGGTTTAAAATAATGTACTATGTGATCGCGCATGGGCTGTGTGTGCAGAACAAGCATTTAAATGGTTTAAAATAATGTACTATGAGATCGCGCATGGACTGTGTGTGCAGAACAAGCATTTAAATGGTTTAAAATAATGTACTATGAGATCATGCATGGACTGTGTGTGCAGAACAAGCATTTAAATGGTTTAAAATAATGTACTATGAGATCGCGCATGGACTGTGTGTGCAGAACAAGCATTTAAATGGTTTAAAATAATGTTCTATGTGATCGCGCATGGGCTGTGTGTGCAGAACAAGCATTTAAATGGTTTAAAATAATGTTCTATGAGATCGCGCATGGACTGTGTGTGCAGAACAAGCATTTAAATGGTTTAAAATAATGTTCTATGTGATCGCGCATGGGCTGTGTGTGTAGAACAAGCATTTAAATGGTTTAAAATAATGTACTATGAGATCGCGCATGGACTGTGTGTGCAGAACAAGCATTTAAATGGTTTAAAATAATGTTCTATGAGATCGCGCATGGACTGTGTGTGTAGAACAAGCATTTAAATGGTTTAAAATAATGTACTATGAGATCATGCATGGACTGTGTGTGCAGAACAAGCATTTAAATGGTTTAAAATAATGTACTATGAGATCATGCATGGACTGTGTGTGCAGAACAAGCATTTAAATGGTTTAAAATAATGTACTATGAGATCATGCATGGACTGTGTGTGCAGAACAAGCATTTAAATGGTTTAAAATAATGTACTATGAGATCGCGCATGGACTGTGTGTGCAGAACAAGCATTTAAATGGTTTAAAATAATGTACTATGAGATCATGCATGGACTGTGTGTGCAGAACAAGCATTTAAATGGTTTAAAATAATGTACTATGTGATCGCGCATGGGCTGTGTGTGCAGAACAAGCACTTAAATGGTTTAAAATAATGTACTATGTGATCGCGCATGGGCTGTGTGTGCAGAACAAGCATTTAAATGGTTTAAAATAATGTACTATGTGATCGCGCATGGGCTGTGTGTGCAGAACAAGCATTTAAATGGTTTAAAATAATGTTCTATGAGATCATGCATGGGCTGTGTGTGCAGAACAAGCATTTAAATGGTTTAAAATAATGTTCTATGAGATCGCGCATGGACTGTGTGTGCAGAACAAGCATTTAAATGGTTTAAAATAATGTTCTATGAGATCATGCATGGACTGTGTGTGCAGAACAAGCACTTAAATGGTTTAAAATAATGTACTATGTGATCGCGCATGGGCTGTGTGTGCAGAACAAGCATTTAAATGGTTTAAAATAATGTACTATGTGATCGCGCATGGGCTGTGTGTGCAGAACAAGCACTTAAATGGTTTAAAATAATGTACTATGTGATCGCGCATGGGCTGTGTGTGCAGAACAAGCATTTAAATGGTTTAAAATAATGTACTATGTGATCGCGCATGGGCTGTGTGTGCAGAACAAGCATTTAAATGGTTTAAAATAATGTTCTATGAGATCATGCATGGGCTGTGTGTGCAGAACAAGCATTTAAATGGTTTAAAATAATGTACTATGTGATCGCGCATGGACTGTGTGTGCAGAACAAGCATTTAAATGGTTTAAAATAATGTACTATGTGATCGCGCATGGGCTGTGTGTGCAGAACAAGCATTTAAATGGTTTAAAATAATGTACTATGAGATCGCGCATGGACTGTGTGTGCAGAACAAGCATTTAAATGGTTTAAAATAATGTACTATGAGATCATGCATGGACTGTGTGTGCAGAACAAGCATTTAAATGGTTTAAAATAATGTTCTATGTGATCGCGCATGGGCTGTGTGTGCAGAACAAGCATTTAAATGGTTTAAAATAATGTTCTATGAGATCGCGCATGGACTGTGTGTGCAGAACAAGCATTTAAATGGTTTAAAATAATGTTCTATGTGATCGCGCATGGGCTGTGTGTGCAGAACAAGCATTTAAATGGTTTAAAATAATGTTCTATGAGATCGCGCATGGACTGTGTGTGCAGAACAAGCATTTAAATGGTGTAAAATAATGTACTATGAGATCGCGCATGGACTGTGTGTGCAGAACAAGCATTTAAATGGTTTAAAATAATGTTCTATGAGATCGCGCATGGACTGTGTGTGTAGAACAAGCATTTAAATGGTTTAAAATAATGTACTATGAGATCATGCATGGACTGTGTGTGCAGAACAAGCATTTAAATGGTTTAAAATAATGTACTATGAGATCATGCATGGACTGTGTGTGCAGAACAAGCATTTAAATGGTTTAAAATAATGTACTATGAGATCATGCATGGACTGTGTGTGCAGAACAAGCATTTAAATGGTTTAAAATAATGTACTATGAGATCGCGCATGGACTGTGTGTGCAGAACAAGCATTTAAATGGTTTAAAATAATGTACTATGAGATCATGCATGGACTGTGTGTGCAGAACAAGCATTTAAATGGTTTAAAATAATGTTCTATCAGATCGCGCATGGACTGTGTGTGCAGAACAAGCATTTAAATGGTTTAAAATAATGTTCTATGTGATCGCGCATGGGCTGTGTGTGCAGAACAAGCATTTAAATGGTTTAAAATAATGTTCTATGAGATCATGCATGGACTGTGTGTGCAGAACAAGCATTTAAATGGTTTAAAATAATGTTCTATGTGATCGCGCATGGGCTGTGTGTGCAGAACAAGCATTTAAATGGTTTAAAATAATGCTCTATGTGATCGCGCATGGGCTGTGTGTGCAGAACAAGCATTTAAATGGTTTAAAATAATGTTCTATGTGATCGCGCATGGGCTGTGTGTGCAGAACAAGCATTTAAATGGTTTAAAATAATGTACTATGTGATCGCGCATGGGCTGTGTGTGCAGAACAAGCACTTAAATGGTTTAAAATAATGTACTATGTGATCGCGCATGGGCTGTGTGTGCAGAACAAGCATTTAAATGGTTTAAAATAATGTTCTATGTGATCGCGCATGGGCTGTGTGTGCAGAACAAGCATTTAAATGGTTTAAAATAATGTACTATGTGATCGCGCATGGGCTGTGTGTGCAGAACAAGCATTTAAATGGTTTAAAATAATGTTCTATGTGATCGCGCATGGGCTGTGTGTGCAGAACAAGCATTTAAATGGTTTAAAATAATGTACTATGTGATCGCGCATGGGCTGTGTGTGCAGAACAAGCATTTAAATGGTTTAAAATAATGTTCTATGAGATCATGCATGGGCTGTGTGTGCAGAACAAGCATTTAAATGGTTTAAAATAATGTACTATGTGATCGCGCATGGGCTGTGTGTGCAGAACAAGCATTTAAATGGTTTAAAATAATGTACTATGAGATCATGCATGGACTGTGTGTGCAGAACAAGCATTTAAATGGTTTAAAATAATGTACTATGAGATCGCGCATGGACTGTGTGTGCAGAACAAGCATTTAAATGGTTTAAAATAATGTACTATGAGATCATGCATGGACTGTGTGTGCAGAACAAGCATTTAAATGGTTTAAAATAATGTACTATGAGATCGCGCATGGACTGTGTGTGCAGAACAAGCATTTAAATGGTTTAAAATAATGTACTATGAGATCATGCATGGACTGTGTGTGCAGAACAAGCATTTAAATGGTTTAAAATAATGTACTATGAGATCGCGCATGGACTGTGTGTGCAGAACAAGCATTTAAATGGTTTAAAATAATGTTCTATGAGATCGCGCATGGACTGTGTGTGCAGAACAAGCATTTAAATGGTTTAAAATAATGTTCTATGAGATCGCGCATGGACTGTGTGTGCAGAACAGGCATTTAAATGGTTTAAAATAATGTACTATGAGATCATGCATGGACTGTGTGTGCAGAACAAGCATTTAAATGGTTTAAAATAATGTACTATGAGATCATGCATGGACTGTGTGTGCAGAACAAGCATTTAAATGGTTTAAAATAATGTTCTATGAGATCGTGCATGGGCTGTGTGTGCAGAACAAGCATTTAAATGGTTTAAAATAATGTTCTATGAGATCATGCATGGACTGTGTGTGCAGAACAAGCATTTAAATGGTTTAAAATAATGTACTATGAGATCGCGCATGGACTGTGTGTGCAGAACAAGCATTTAAATGGTTTAAAATAATGTTCTATGAGATCGCGCATGGACTGTGTGTGCAGAACAAGCATTTAAATGGTTTAAAATAATGTTCTATGTGATCGCGCATGGGCTGTGTGTGCAGAACAAGCATTTAAATGGTTTAAAATAATGTTCTATGTGATCGCGCATGGGCTGTGTGTGCAGAACAAGCACTTAAATGGTTTAAAATAATGTACTATGTGATCGCGCATGGGCTGTGTGTGCAGAACAAGCATTTAAATGGTTTAAAATAATGTTCTATGTGATCGCGCATGGGCTGTGTGTGCAGAACAAGCATTTAAATGGTTTAAAATAATGTACTATGTGATCGCGCATGGGCTGTGTGTGCAGAACAAGCATTTAAATGGTTTAAAATAATGTTCTATGTGATCGCGCATGGGCTGTGTGTGCAGAACAAGCATTTAAATGGTTTAAAATAATGTACTATGTGATCGCGCATGGGCTGTGTGTGCAGAACAAGCATTTAAATGTTTTAAAATAATGTTCTATGAGATCATGCATGGGCTGTGTGTGCAGAACAAGCATTTAAATGGTTTAAAATAATGTACTATGTGATCGCGCATGGGCTGTGTGTGCAGAACAAGCATTTAAATGGTTTAAAATAATGTACTATGAGATCATGCATGGACTGTGTGTGCAGAACAAGCATTTAAATGGTTTAAAATAATGTACTATGAGATCGCGCATGGACTGTGTGTGCAGAACAAGCATTTAAATGGTTTAAAATAATGTACTATGAGATCATGCATGGACTGTGTGTGCAGAACAAGCATTTAAATGGTTTAAAATAATGTACTATGAGATCGCGCATGGACTGTGTGTGCAGAACAAGCATTTAAATGGTTTAAAATAATGTACTATGAGATCATGCATGGACTGTGTGTGCAGAACAAGCATTTAAATGGTTTAAAATAATGTACTATGAGATCGCGCATGGACTGTGTGTGCAGAACAAGCATTTAAATGGTTTAAAATAATGTACTATGAGATCGCGCATGGACTGTGTGTGCAGAACAAGCATTTAAATGGTTTAAAATAATGTACTATGAGATCGCGCATGGACTGTGTGTGCAGAACAAGCATTTAAATGGTTTAAAATAATGTTCTATGAGATCGCGCATGGACTGTGTGTGCAGAACAAGCATTTAAATGGTTTAAAATAATGTTCTATGAGATCGCGCATGGACTGTGTGTGCAGAACAAGCATTTAAATGGTTTAAAATAATGTACTATGAGATCATGCATGGACTGTGTGTGCAGAACAAGCATTTAAATGGTTTAAAATAATGTACTATGAGATCATGCATGGACTGTGTGTGCAGAACAAGCATTTAAATGGTTTAAAATAATGTTCTATGAGATCGTGCATGGGCTGTGTGTGCAGAACAAGCATTTAAATGGTTTAAAATAATGTTCTATGAGATCATGCATGGACTGTGTGTGCAGAACAAGCATTTAAATGGTTTAAAATAATGTACTATGAGATCGCGCATGGACTGTGTGTGCAGAACAAGCATTTAAATGGTTTAAAATAATGTTCTATGAGATCGCGCATGGACTGTGTGTGCAGAACAAGCATTTAAATGGTTTAAAATAATGTTCTATGAGATCGCGCATGGACTGTGTGTGCAGAACAAACATTTAAATGGTTTAAAATAATGTTCTATGTGATCGCGCATGGGCTGTGTGTGCAGAACAAACATTTAAATGGTTTAAAATAATGTTCTATGTGATCGCGCATGGGCTGTGTGTGCAGAACAAACATTTAAATGGTTTAAAATAATGTTCTATGAGATCATGCATGGACTGTGTGTGTAGAACAAGCATTTAAATGGTTTAAAATAATGTACTATGAGATCGCGCATGGACTGTGTGTGCAGAACAAGCATTTAAATGGTTTAAAATAATGTTCTATGAGATCGCGCATGGACTGTGTGTGCAGAACAAGCATTTAAATGGTTTAAAATAATGTACTATGAGATCATGCATGGACTGTGTGTGCAGAACAAGCATTTAAATGGTTTAAAATAATGTACTATGAGATCATGCATGGACTGTGTGTGCAGAACAAGCATTTAAATGGTTTAAAATAATGTTCTATGAGATCGCGCATGGACTGTGTGTGCAGAACAAGCATTTAAATGGTTTAAAATAATGTTCTATGTGATCGCGCATGGGCTGTGTGTGCAGAACAAGCATTTAAATGGTTTAAAATAATGTTCTATGAGATCGCGCATGGACTGTGTGTGCAGAACAAGCATTTAAATGGTTTAAAATAATGTTCTATGTGATCGCGCATGGGCTGTGTGTGCAGAACAAACATTTAAATGGTTTAAAATAATGTTCTATGTGATCGCGCATGGGCTGTGTGTGCAGAACAAACATTTAAATGGTTTAAAATAATGTTCTATGAGATCATGCATGGACTGTGTGTGCAGAACAAACATTTAAATGGTTTAAAATAATGTTCTATGAGATCGCGCATGGACTGTGTGTGCAGAACAAGCATTTAAATGGTTTAAAATAATGTTCTATGAGATCATGCATGGACTGTGTGTGCAGAACAAGCACTTAAATGGTTTAAAATAATGTACTATGTGATCATGCATGGACTGTGTGTGCAGAACAAACATTTAAATGGTTTAAAATAATGTTCTATGAGATCATGCATGGACTGTGTGTGCAGAACAAACATTTAAATGGTTTAAAATAATGTTCTATGAGATCATGCATGGACTGTGTGTGCAGAACAAGCACTTAAATGGTTTAAAATAATGTACTATGTGATCGCGCATGGGCTGTGTGTGCAGAACAAGCATTTAAATGGTTTAAAATAATGTACTATGTGATCGCGCATGGGCTGTGTGTGCAGAACAAGCACTTAAATGGTTTAAAATAATGTACTATGTGATCGCGCATGGGCTGTGTGTGCAGAACAAGCATTTAAATGGTTTAAAATAATGTTCTATGTGATCGCGCATGGGCTGTGTGTGCAGAACAAGCATTTAAATGGTTTAAAATAATGTTCTATGAGATCATGCATGGGCTGTGTGTGCAGAACAAGCATTTAAATGGTTTAAAATAATGTACTATGTGATCGCGCATGGGCTGTGTGTGCAGAACAAGCATTTAAATGGTTTAAAATAATGTACTATGTGATCGCGCATGGGCTGTGTGTGCAGAACACGCATTTAAATGGTTTAAAATAATGTTCTATGTGATCGCGCATGGGCTGTGTGTGCAGAACAAGCATTTAAATGGTTTAAAATAATGTTCTATGAGATCGTGCATGGACTGTGTGTGCAGAACAAGCATTTAAATGGTTTAAAATAATGTTCTATGAGATCGTGCATGGACTGTGTGTGCAGAACAAGCATTTAAATGGTTTAAAATAATGTTCTATGAGATCGTGCATGGACTGTGTGTGCAGAACAAGCATTTAAATGGTTTAAAATAATGTACTATGAGATCGCGCATGGACTGTGTGTGCAGAACAAGCATTTAAATGGTTTAAAATAATGTTCTATGAGATCGTGCATGGGCTGTGTGTGCAGAACAAGCATTTAAATGGTTTAAAATAATGTTCTATGAGATCGTGCATGGACTGTGTGTGCAGAACAAGCATTTAAATGGTTTAAAATAATGTTCTATGAGATCGTGCATGGACTGTGTGTGCAGAACAAGCATTTAAATGGTTTAAAATAATGTTCT
Source organism: Rhinogobio ventralis (assembly GCA_039654625.1). Taxonomy (NCBI): domain Eukaryota; kingdom Metazoa; phylum Chordata; class Actinopteri; order Cypriniformes; family Gobionidae; genus Rhinogobio; species Rhinogobio ventralis. Next base: position 37,834,402 of record CM077198.1, read on the forward strand.
ATGAGATCGCGCATGGACTGTGTGTGCAGAACAAGCATTTAAATGGTTTAAAATAATGTTCTATGAGATCGCGCATGGGCTGTGTGTGCAGAACAAGCATTTAAATGGTTTAAAATAATGTTCTATGAGATCGTGCATGGGCTGTGTGTGCAGAACAAGCATTTAAATGGTTTAAAATAATGTTCTATGAGATCGTGCATGGGCTGTGTGTGCAGAACAAGCATTTAAATGGTTTAAAATAATGTTCTATGAGATCGTGCATGGACTGTGTGTGCAGAACAAGCATTTAAATGGTTTAAAATAATGTTCTATGAGATCGTGCATGGGCTGTGTGTGCAGAACAAGCATTTAAATGGTTTAAAATAATGTTCTATGAGATCGCGCATGGGCTGTGTGTGCAGAACAAGCATTTAAATGGTTTAAAATAATGTTCTATGAGATCGTGCATGGGCTGTGTGTGCAGAACAAGCATTTAAATGGTTTAAAATAATGTTCTATGAGATCGTGCATGGGCTGTGTGTGCAGAACAAGCATTTAAATGGTTTAAAATAATGTTCTATGAGATCGCGCATGGACTGTGTGTGCAGAACAAGCATTTAAATGGTTTAAAATAATGTTCTATGAGATCATGCATGGACTGTGTGTGCAGAACAAGCACTTAAATGGTTTAAAATAATGTACTATGTGATCGCGCATGGGCTGTGTGTGCAGAACAAGCATTTAAATGGTTTAAAATAATGTACTATGTGATCGCGCATGGGCTGTGTGTGCAGAACAAGCACTTAAATGGTTTAAAATAATGTACTATGTGATCGCGCATGGGCTGTGTGTGCAGAACAAGCATTTAAATGGTTTAAAATAATGTTCTATGAGATCATGCATGGGCTGTGTGTGCAGAACAAGCATTTAAATGGTTTAAAATAATGTTCTATGAGATCATGCATGGGCTGTGTGTGCAGAACAAGCATTTAAATGGTTTAAAATAATGTACTATGTGATCGCGCATGGGCTGTGTGTGCAGAACAAGCATTTAAATGGTTTAAAATAATGTTCTATGTGATCGCGCATGGGCTGTGTGTGCAGAACAAGCATTTAAATGGTTTAAAATAATGTTCTATGAGATCATGCATGGGCTGTGTGTGCAGAACAAGCATTTAAATGGTTTAAAATAATGTACTATGTGATCGCGCATGGGCTGTGTGTGCAGAACAAGCATTTAAATGGTTTAAAATAATGTACTATGTGATCGCGCATGGGCTGTGTGTGCAGAACAAGCATTTAAATGGTTTAAAATAATGTTCTATGTGATCGCGCATGGGCTGTGTGTGCAGAACAAGCATTTAAATGGTTTAAAATAATGTTCTATGAGATCGTGCATGGACTGTGTGTGCAGAACAAGCATTTAAATGGTTTAAAATAATGTTCTATGAGATCGTGCATGGACTGTGTGTGCAGAACAAGCATTTAAATGGTTTAAAATAATGTACTATGAGATCGCGCATGGACTGTGTGTGCAGAACAAGCATTTAAATGGTTTAAAATAATGTTCTATGAGATCGTGCATGGACTGTGTGTGCAGAACAAGCATTTAAATGGTTTAAAATAATGTTCTATGAGATCGTGCATGGACTGTGTGTGCAGAACAAGCATTTAAATGGTTTAAAATAATGTTCTATGAGATCGCGCATGGACTGTGTGTGCAGAACAAGCATTTAAATGGTTTAAAATAATGTTCTATCAGATCGCGCATGGACTGTGTGTGCAGAACAAGCATTTAAATGGTTTAAAATAATGTTCTATGTGATCGCGCATGGGCTGTGTGTGCAGAACAAGCATTTAAATGGTTTAAAATAATGTTCTATGAGATCATGCATGGACTGTGTGTGCAGAACAAGCATTTAAATGGTTTAAAATAATGTTCTATGTGATCGCGCATGGGCTGTGTGTGCAGAACAAGCATTTAAATGGTTTAAAATAATGTTCTATGAGATCATGCATGGACTGTGTGTGCAGAACAAGCATTTAAATGGTTTAAAATAATGTTCTATGTGATCGCGCATGGGCTGTGTGTGCAGAACAAGCATTTAAATGGTTTAAAATAATGTTCTATGTGATCGCGCATGGGCTGTGTGTGCAGAACAAGCATTTAAATGGTTTAAAATAATGTTCTATGAGATCGCGCATGGACTGTGTGTGCAGAACAAGCATTTAAATGGTTTAAAATAATGTTCTATGTGATCGCGCATGGGCTGTGTGTGCAGAACAAGCATTTAAATGGTTTAAAATAATGCTCTATGTGATCGCGCATGGGCTGTGTGTGCAGAACAAGCATTTAAATGGTTTAAAATAATGTACTATGTGATCGCGCATGGGCTGTGTGTGCAGAACAAGCATTTAAATGGTTTAAAATAATGTACTATGTGATCGCGCATGGGCTGTGTGTGCAGAACAAGCACTTAAATGGTTTAAAATAATGTACTATGTGATCGCGCATGGGCTGTGTGTGCAGAACAAGCATTTAAATGGTTTAAAATAATGTTCTATGTGATCGCGCATGGGCTGTGTGTGCAGAACAAGCATTTAAATGGTTTAAAATAATGTACTATGTGATCGCGCATGGGCTGTGTGTGCAGAACAAGCATTTAAATGGTTTAAAATAATGTTCTATGAGATCATGCATGGGCTGTGTGTGCAGAACAAGCATTTAAATGGTTTAAAATAATGTTCTATGTGATCGCGCATGGGCTGTGTGTGCAGAACAAGCATTTAAATGGTTTAAAATAATGTTCTATGAGATCATGCATGGACTGTGTGTGCAGAACAAGCATTTAAATGGTTTAAAATAATGTTCTATGTGATCGCGCATGGGCTGTGTGTGCAGAACAAGCATTTAAATGGTTTAAAATAATGTTCTATGAGATCATGCATGGACTGTGTGTGCAGAACAAGCATTTAAATGGTTTAAAATAATGTTCTATGAGATCGCGCATGGACTGTGTGTGCAGAACAAGCATTTAAATGGTTTAAAATAATGTTCTATGTGATCGCGCATGGGCTGTGTGTGCAGAACAAGCATTTAAATGGTTTAAAATAATGTTCTATGTGATCGCGCATGGGCTGTGTGTGCAGAACAAGCATTTAAATGGTTTAAAATAATGTACTATGTGATCGCGCATGGGCTGTGTGTGCAGAACAAGCACTTAAATGGTTTAAAATAATGTACTATGTGATCGCGCATGGGCTGTGTGTGCAGAACAAGCATTTAAATGGTTTAAAATAATGTTCTATGTGATCGCGCATGGGCTGTGTGTGCAGAACAAGCATTTAAATGGTTTAAAATAATGTACTATGTGATCGCGCATGGGCTGTGTGTGCAGAACAAGCATTTAAATGGTTTAAAATAATGTTCTATGAGATCATGCATGGGCTGTGTGTGCAGAACAAGCATTTAAATGGTTTAAAATAATGTACTATGTGATCGCGCATGGGCTGTGTGTGCAGAACAAGCATTTAAATGGTTTAAAATAATGTACTATGAGATCATGCATGGACTGTGTGTGCAGAACAAGCATTTAAATGGTTTAAAATAATGTACTATGTGATCGCGCATGGGCTGTGTGTGCAGAACAAGCATTTAAATGGTTTAAAATAATGTACTATGAGATCATGCATGGACTGTGTGTGCAGAACAAGCATTTAAATGGTTTAAAATAATGTACTATGAGATCGCGCATGGACTGTGTGTGCAGAACAAGCATTTAAATGGTTTAAAATAATGTTCTATGAGATCGCGCATGGACTGTGTGTGCAGAACAAGCATTTAAATGGTTTAAAATAATGTACTATGAGATCATGCATGGACTGTGTGTGCAGAACAAGCATTTAAATGGTTTAAAATAATGTACTATGAGATCATGCATGGACTGTGTGTGCAGAACAAGCATTTAAATGGTTTAAAATAATGTTCTATGAGATCGCGCATGGACTGTGTGTGCAGAACAAGCATTTAAATGGTTTAAAATAATGTTCTATGTGATCGCGCATGGGCTGTGTGTGCAGAACAAGCATTTAAATGGTTTAAAATAATGTTCTATGAGATCGCGCATGGACTGTGTGTGCAGAACAAGCATTTAAATGGTTTAAAATAATGTTCTATGAGATCATGCATGGACTGTGTGTGCAGAACAAGCATTTAAATGGTTTAAAATAATGTTCTATGAGATCATGCATGGACTGTGTGTGCAGAACAAGCATTTAAATGGTTTAAAATAATGTTCTATGTGATCGCGCATGGGCTGTGTGTGCAGAACAAACATTTAAATGGTTTAAAATAATGTTCTATGAGATCGCGCATGGACTGTGTGTGCAGAACAAGCATTTAAATGGTTTAAAATAATGTTCTATGAGATCATGCATGGACTGTGTGTGCAGAACAAGCACTTAAATGGTTTAAAATAATGTACTATGTGATCGCGCATGGGCTGTGTGTGCAGAACAAGCATTTAAATGGTTTAAAATAATGTACTATGTGATCGCGCATGGGCTGTGTGTGCAGAACAAGCACTTAAATGGTTTAAAATAATGTACTATGTGATCGCGCATGGGCTGTGTGTGCAGAACAAGCATTTAAATGGTTTAAAATAATGTTCTATGTGATCGCGCATGGGCTGTGTGTGCAGAACAAGCATTTAAATGGTTTAAAATAATGTTCTATGAGATCATGCATGGGCTGTGTGTGCAGAACAAGCATTTAAATGGTTTAAAATAATGTACTATGTGATCGCGCATGGGCTGTGTGTGCAGAACAAGCATTTAAATGGTTTAAAATAATGTACTATGTGATCGCGCATGGGCTGTGTGTGCAGAACACGCATTTAAATGGTTTAAAATAATGTTCTATGTGATCGCGCATGGGCTGTGTGTGCAGAACAAGCATTTAAATGGTTTAAAATAATGTTCTATGAGATCGTGCATGGACTGTGTGTGCAGAACAAGCATTTAAATGGTTTAAAATAATGTTCTATGAGATCGTGCATGGACTGTGTGTGCAGAACAAGCATTTAAATGGTTTAAAATAATGTTCTATGAGATCGTGCATGGACTGTGTGTGCAGAACAAGCATTTAAATGGTTTAAAATAATGTACTATGAGATCGCGCATGGACTGTGTGTGCAGAACAAGCATTTAAATGGTTTAAAATAATGTTCTATGAGATCGTGCATGGACTGTGTGTGCAGAACAAGCATTTAAATGGTTTAAAATAATGTACTATGTGATCGCGCATGGGCTGTGTGTGCAGAACAAGCATTTAAATGGTTTAAAATAATGTACTATGTGATCGCGCATGGGCTGTGTGTGCAGAACACGCATTTAAATGGTTTAAAATAATGTTCTATGTGATCGCGCATGGGCTGTGTGTGCAGAACAAGCATTTAAATGGTTTAAAATAATGTTCTATGAGATCGTGCATGGACTGTGTGTGCAGAACAAGCATTTAAATGGTTTAAAATAATGTTCTATGAGATCGTGCATGGACTGTGTGTGCAGAACAAGCATTTAAATGGTTTAAAATAATGTTCTATGAGATCGTGCATGGACTGTGTGTGCAGAACAAGCATTTAAATGGTTTAAAATAATGTTCTATGAGATCGTGCATGGACTGTGTGTGCAGAACAAGCATTTAAATGGTTTAAAATAATGTTCTATGAGATCGTGCATGGACTGTGTGTGCAGAACAAGCATTTAAATGGTTTAAAATAATGTACTATGAGATCGCGCATGGACTGTGTGTGCAGAACAAGCATTTAAATGGTTTAAAATAATGTTCTATGAGATCGCGCATGGGCTGTGTGTGCAGAACAAGCATTTAAATGGTTTAAAATAATGTTCTATGAGATCGTGCATGGGCTGTGTGTGCAGAACAAGCATTTAAATGGTTTAAAATAATGTTCTATGAGATCGTGCATGGGTTGTGTGTGCAGAACAAGCATTTAAATGGTTTAAAATAATGTTCTATGAGATCGTGCATGGACTGTGTGTGCAGAACAAGCATTTAAATGGTTTAAAATAATGTTCTATGAGATCGTGCATGGGCTGTGTGTGCAGAACAAGCATTTAAATGGTTTAAAATAATGTTCTATGAGATCGCGCATGGGCTGTGTGTGCAGAACAAGCATTTAAATGGTTTAAAATAATGTTCTATGAGATCGTGCATGGGCTGTGTGTGCAGAACAAGCATTTAAATGGTTTAAAATAATGTTCTATGAGATCGCGCATGGACTGTGTGTGCAGAACAAGCATTTAAATGGTTTAAAATAATGTTCTATGAGATCATGCATGGACTGTGTGTGCAGAACAAGCACTTAAATGGTTTAAAATAATGTACTATGTGATCGCGCATGGGCTGTGTGTGCAGAACAAACATTTAAATGGTTTAAAATAATGTTCTATGAGATCGCGCATGGACTGTGTGTGCAGAACAAGCATTTAAATGGTTTAAAATAATGTTCTATGAGATCATGCATGGACTGTGTGTGCAGAACAAGCACTTAAATGGTTTAAAATAATGTACTATGTGATCGCGCATGGGCTGTGTGTGCAGAACAAGCACTTAAATGGTTTAAAATAATGTACTATGTGATCGCGCATGGGCTGTGTGTGCAGAACAAGCATTTAAATGGTTTAAAATAATGTTCTATGAGATCATGCATGGGCTGTGTGTGCAGAACAAGCATTTAAATGGTTTAAAATAATGTTCTATGAGATCATGCATGGGCTGTGTGTGCAGAACAAGCATTTAAATGGTTTAAAATAATGTACTATGTGATCGCGCATGGGCTGTGTGTGCAGAACAAGCATTTAAATGGTTTAAAATAATGTTCTATGTGATCGCGCATGGGCTGTGTGTGCAGAACAAGCATTTAAATGGTTTAAAATAATGTTCTATGAGATCATGCATGGGCTGTGTGTGCAGAACAAGCATTTAAATGGTTTAAAATAATGTACTATGTGATCGCGCATGGGCTGTGTGTGCAGAACAAGCATTTAAATGGTTTAAAATAATGTTCTATGTGATCGCGCATGGGCTGTGTGTGCAGAACAAGCATTTAAATGGTTTAAAATAATGTTCTATGAGATCGTGCATGGACTGTGTGTGCAGAACAAGCATTTAAATGGTTTAAAATAATGTTCTATGAGATCGTGCATGGACTGTGTGTGCAGAACAAGCATTTAAATGGTTTAAAATAATGTACTATGAGATCGCGCATGGACTGTGTGTGCAGAACAAGCATTTAAATGGTTTAAAATAATGTTCTATGAGATCGCGCATGGGCTGTGTGTGCAGAACAAGCATTTAAATGGTTTAAAATAATGTTCTATGAGATCGTGCATGGGCTGTGTGTGCAGAACAAGCATTTAAATGGTTTAAAATAATGTTCTATGAGATCGTGCATGGGCTGTGTGTGCAGAACAAGCATTTAAATGGTTTAAAATAATGTTCTATGAGATCGTGCATGGACTGTGTGTGCAGAACAAGCATTTAAATGGTTTAAAATAATGTTCTATGAGATCGTGCATGGGCTGTGTGTGCAGAACAAGCATTTAAATGGTTTAAAATAATGTTCTATGAGATCGTGCATGGACTGTGTGTGCAGAACAAGCATTTAAATGGTTTAAAATAATGTACTATGAGATCATGCATGGACTGTGTGTGCAGAACAAGCATTTAAATGGTTTAAAATAATGTACTATGAGATCATGCATGGGCTGTGTGTGCAGAACAAACATTTAAATGGTTTAAAATAATGTTCTATGAGATCGCGCATGGACTGTGTGTGCAGAACAAGCACTTAAATGGTTTAAAATAATGTTCTATGTGATCGCGCATGGGCTGTGTGTGCAGAACAAGCATTTAAATGGTTTAAAATAATGTACTATGTGATCGCGCATGGGCTGTGTGTGCAGAACAAGCACTTAAATGGTTTAAAATAATGTACTATGTGATCGCGCATGGGCTGTGTGTGCAGAACAAGCATTTAAATGGTTTAAAATAATGTTCTATGTGATCGCGCATGGGCTGTGTGTGCAGAACAAGCATTTAAATGGTTTAAAATAATGTTCTATGAGATCATGCATGGGCTGTGTGTGCAGAACAAGCACTTAAATGGTTTAAAATAATGTACTATGTGATCGCGCATGGGCTGTGTGTGCAGAACAAGCACTTAAATGGTTTAAAATAATGTACTATGTGATCGCGCATGGGCTGTGTGTGCAGAACAAGCACTTAAATGGTTTAAAATAATGTACTATGTGATCGCGCATGGGCTGTGTGTGCAGAACAAGCATTTAAATGGTTTAAAATAATGTTCTATGTGATCGCGCATGGGCTGTGTGTGCAGAACAAGCATTTAAATGGTTTAAAATAATGTTCTATGAGATCATGCATGGGCTGTGTGTGCAGAACAAGCATTTAAATGGTTTAAAATAATGTACTATGTGATCGCGCATGGGCTGTGTGTGCAGAACAAGCATTTAAATGGTTTAAAATAATGTACTATGTGCTCGCGCATGGGCTGTGTGTGCAGAACACGCATTTAAATGGTTTAAAATAATGTTCTATGTGATCGCGCATGGGCTGTGTGTGCAGAACAAGCATTTAAATGGTTTAAAATAATGTTCTATGAGATCGTGCATGGACTGTGTGTGCAGAACAAGCATTTAAATGGTTTAAAATAATGTTCTATGAGATCGTGCATGGACTGTGTGTGCAGAACAAGCATTTAAATGGTTTAAAATAATGTTCTATGAGATCGTGCATGGACTGTGTGTGCAGAACAAGCATTTAAATGGTTTAAAATAATGTACTATGAGATCGCGCATGGACTGTGTGTGCAGAACAAGCATTTAAATGGTTTAAAATAATGTTCTATGAGATCGTGCATGGACTGTGTGTGCAGAACAAGCATTTAAATGGTTTAAAATAATGTTCTATGAGATCGCGCATGGACTGTGTGTGCAGAACAAGCATTTAAATGGTTTAAAATAATGTTCTATGAGATCGCGCATGGGCTGTGTGTGCAGAACAAGCATTTAAATGGTTTAAAATAATGTTCTATGAGATCGTGCATGGGCTGTGTGTGCAGAACAAGCATTTAAATGGTTTAAAATAATGTTCTATGAGATCGTGCATGGGCTGTGTGTGCAGAACAAGCATTTAAATGGTTTAAAATAATGTTCTATGAGATCGTGCATGGACTGTGTGTGCAGAACAAGCATTTAAATGGTTTAAAATAATGTTCTATGAGATCGTGCATGGGCTGTGTGTGCAGAACAAGCATTTAAATGGTTTAAAATAATGTTCTATGAGATCGCGCATGGGCTGTGTGTGCAGAACAAGCATTTAAATGGTTTAAAATAATGTTCTATGAGATCGTGCATGGGCTGTGTGTGCAGAACAAGCATTTAAATGGTTTAAAATAATGTTCTATGAGATCGTGCATGGGCTGTGTGTGCAGAACAAGCATTTAAATGGTTTAAAATAATGTTCTATGAGATCGTGCATGGACTGTGTGTGCAGAACAAGCACTTAAATGGTTTAAAATAATGTACTATGTGATCGCGCATGGGCTGTGTGTGCAGAACAAACATTTAAATGGTTTAAAATAATGTTCTATGAGATCGCGCATGGACTGTGTGTGCAGAACAAGCATTTAAATGGTTTAAAATAATGTTCTATGAGATCATGCATGGACTGTGTGTGCAGAACAAGCACTTAAATGGTTTAAAATAATGTACTATGTGATCGCGCATGGGCTGTGTGTGCAGAACAAGCATTTAAATGGTTTAAAATAATGTACTATGTGATCGCGCATGGGCTGTGTGTGCAGAACAAGCACTTAAATGGTTTAAAATAATGTACTATGTGATCGCGCATGGGCTGTGTGTGCAGAACAAGCATTTAAATGGTTTAAAATAATGTTCTATGAGATCATGCATGGGCTGTGTGTGCAGAACAAGCATTTAAATGGTTTAAAATAATGTTCTATGAGATCATGCATGGGCTGTGTGTGCAGAACAAGCATTTAAATGGTTTAAAATAATGTACTATGTGATCGCGCATGGGCTGTGTGTGCAGAACAAGCATTTAAATGGTTTAAAATAATGTTCTATGTGATCGCGCATGGGCTGTGTGTGCAGAACAAGCATTTAAATGGTTTAAAATAATGTTCTATGAGATCATGCATGGGCTGTGTGTGCAGAACAAGCATTTAAATGGTTTAAAATAATGTACTATGTGATCGCGCATGGGCTGTGTGTGCAGAACAAGCATTTAAATGGTTTAAAATAATGTACTATGTGATCGCGCATGGGCTGTGTGTGCAGAACAAGCATTTAAATGGTTTAAAATAATGTTCTATGTGATCGCGCATGGGCTGTGTGTGCAGAACAAGCATTTAAATGGTTTAAAATAATGTTCTATGAGATCGTGCATGGACTGTGTGTGCAGAACAAGCATTTAAATGGTTTAAAATAATGTTCTATGAGATCGTGCATGGACTGTGTGTGCAGAACAAGCATTTAAATGGTTTAAAATAATGTACTATGAGATCGCGCATGGACTGTGTGTGCAGAACAAGCATTTAAATGGTTTAAAATAATGTTCTATGAGATCGCGCATGGGCTGTGTGTGCAGAACAAGCATTTAAATGGTTTAAAATAATGTTCTATGAGATCGTGCATGGGCTGTGTGTGCAGAACAAGCATTTAAATGGTTTAAAATAATGTTCTATGAGATCGTGCATGGACTGTGTGTGCAGAACAAGCATTTAAATGGTTTAAAATAATGTTCTATGAGATCGTGCATGGACTGTGTGTGCAGAACAAGCATTTAAATGGTTTAAAATAATGTTCTATGTGATCGCGCATGGGCTGTGTGTGCAGAACAAGCATTTAAATGGTTTAAAATAATGTTCTATGAGATCGTGCATGGACTGTGTGTGCAGAACAAGCATTTAAATGGTTTAAAATAATGTACTATGAGATCGCGCATGGACTGTGTGTGCAGAACAAGCATTTAAATGGTTTAAAATAATGTTCTATGAGATCGCGCATGGGCTGTGTGTGCAGAACAAGCATTTAAATGGTTTAAAATAATGTTCTATGAGATCGTGCATGGGCTGTGTGTGCAGAACAAGCATTTAAATGGTTTAAAATAATGTTCTATGAGATCGTGCATGGACTGTGTGTGCAGAACAAGCATTTAAATGGTTTAAAATAATGTTCTATGAGATCGTGCATGGGCTGTGTGTGCAGAACAAGCATTTAAATGGTTTAAAATAATGTTCTATGAGATCGTGCATGGACTGTGTGTGCAGAACAAGCATTTAAATGGTTTAAAATAATGTTCTATGAGATCGTGCATGGGCTGTGTGTGCAGAACAAGCATTTAAATGATTTAAAATAATGTACTATGAGATCATGCTTGGGCTGTGTGTGAAGAACAAGCATTTAAATGGTTTAAAATAATGTACCATGAGATCATGCATGGAATGTGTGTGTAGAACAAGCACTTAAATGGTTTAAAATAATGTTCTATGAGATCGTGCATGGGCTGTGTGTGCAGAACAAGCATTTAAATGGTTTAAAATAATGTTCTATGAGATCGTGCATGGACTGTGTGTGCAGAACAAGCATTTAAATGGTTTAAAATAATGTTCTATGAGATCGTGCATGGGCTGTGTGTGCAGAACAAGCATTTAAATGGTTTAAAATAATGTTCTATGAGATCATGCATGGACTGTGTGTGCAGAACAAGCATTTAAATGGTTTAAAATAATGTTCTATGAGATCGTGCATGGGCTGTGTGTGCAGAACAAGCATTTAAATGGTTTAAAATAATGTTCTATGAGATCGTGCATGGACTGTGTGTGCAGAACAAGCATTTAAATGGTTTAAAATAATGTTCTATGAGATCGTGCATGGGCTGTGTGTGCAGAACAAGCATTTAAATGGTTTAAAATAATGTTCTATGAGATCGTGCATGGGCTGTGTGTGCAGAACAAGCATTTAAATGGTTTAAAATAATGTTCTATGAGATCGTGCATGGGCTGTGTGTGCAGAACAAGCATTTAAATGGTTTAAAATAATGTTCTATGAGATCGTGCATGGACTGTGTGTGCAGAACAAGCATTTAAATGGTTTAAAATAATGTTCTATGAGATCGTGCATGGACTGTGTGTGCAGAACAAGCATTTAAATGGTTTAAAATAATGTTCTATGAGATCGTGCATGGGCTGTGTGTGCAGAACAAGCATTTAAATGGTTTAAAATAATGTTCTATGAGATCGTGCATGGACTGTGTGTGCAGAACAAGCATTTAAATGGTTTAAAATAATGTTCTATGAGATCGTGCATGGACTGTGTGTGCAGAACAAGCATTTAAATGGTTTAAAATGATGTACTATGAGATCATGCATGGGCTGTGTGTGCAGAACAAGCATTTAAATGGTTTAAAATAATGTTCTATGAGATCATGCATGGAATGTGTGTGCAGAACAAGCACTTAAATGGTTTAAAATAATGTTCTATGTGATCGCACATGGGCTGTGTGTGTAGAACAAACATTTAAATGGTTTAAAATAATGTTCTATGTGATCGCACATGGGCTGTGTGTGCAGAACAAACATTTAAATGGTTTAAAATAATGTTCTATGAAATCATGCATCGACTGTGTGTGTAGAACAAGCATTTAAATGGTTTAAAATAATGTTCTATGAGATCATGCATCGACTGTGTGTGTAGAACAAGCATTTAAATGGTTTAAAATAATGTTCTATGAGATCATGCATGGAATGTGTGTGAAGAACAAGCATTTAAATGGTTTAAAATAATGTTCTATGAGATCATGCATGGAATGTGTGTGCAGAACAAGCATTTAAATGGTTTAAAATAATGTTCTATGAGATCATGCATGGAATGTGTGTGCAGAACAAGCATTTAAATGGTTTAAAATAATGTTCTATGAGATCGCGCATGGGCTGTGTGTGTAGAACAAGCATTTAAATGGTTTAAAATAATGTTCTATGAGATCATGCATGGAATGTGTGTGCAGAACAAGCATTTAAATGGTTTAAAATAATGTTCTATGAGATCATGCATGGAATGTGTGTGCAGAACAAGCATTTAAATGGTTTAAAATAATGTTCTATAAGATCGCGCATGGGCTGTGTGTGTAGAACAAGCATTTAAATGGTTTAAAATAATGTTCTATGAGATCATGCATGGAATGTGTGTGTAGAACAAGCACTTAAATGGTTTAAAATAATGTTCTATGAGATCGCGCATGGGCTGTGTGTGCAGAACAAGCATTTAAATGGTTTAAAATAATGTTTTATGTGATCATGCATGGAATGTGTGTGTAGAACAAGCACTTAAATGGTTTAAAATAATGTTCTATGAGATCATGCATGGAATGTGTGTGCAGAACAAGCATTTAAATGGTTTAAAATAATGTTCTATGAGATCATGCATGGTCTGTGTGTGAAGAACAAGCATTTAAATGGTTTAAAATAATGTTCTATGAGATCATGCATGGAATGTGTGTGCAGAACAAGCATTTAAATGGTTTAAAATAATGTTCTATGTGATCGCGCATGGGCTGTGTGTGAAGAACAAGCATTTAAATGGTTTAAAATAATGTTCTATGAGATCATGCATCGACTGTGTGTGTAGAACAAGCATTTAAATGGTTTAAAATAATGTTCTATGAGATCATGCATGGAATGTGTGTGAAGAACAAGCATTTAAATGGTTTAAAATAATGTTCTATGAGATCGCGCATGGGCTGTGTGTGTAGAACAAGCATTTAAATGGTTTAAAATAATGTTCTATGAGATCATGCATGGAATGTGTGTGAAGAACAAGCATTTAAATGGTTTAAAATAATGTTCTATGAGATCGCGCATGGGCTGTGTGTGTAGAACAAGCATTTAAATGGTTTAAAATAATGTTCTATGAGATCATGCATCGACTGTGTGTGTAGAACAAGCATTTAAATGGTTTAAAATAATGTTCTATGAGATCATGCATGGGCTGTGTGTGCAGAACAAGCATTTAAATGGTTTAAAATAATGTTTTATGTGATCATGCATGGAATGTGTGTGTAGAACAAGCATTTAAATGGTTTAAAATAATGTTCTATGAGATCATGCATGGGCTGTGTGTGTAGAACAAGCATTTAAATGGTTTAAAATAATGTTCTATGAGATCATGCATGGAATGTGTGTGCAGAACAAGCATTTAAATGGTTAAAAATAATGTACTATGTGATCGCGCATGGGCTGTGTGTGTAGAACAAGCATTTAAATGGTTTAAAATAATGTTCTATGAGATCATGCATGGAATGTGTGTGCAGAACAAGCATTTAAATGGTTTAAAATAATGTTATATGAGATCGCGCATGGGCTGTGTGTGAAGAACAAGCATTTAAATGGTTTAAAATAATGTACTATGAGATCATGCATGGACTGTGTGTGCAGAACAAGCATTTAAATGGTTTAAAATAATGTTCTATGAGATCGCGCATGGGCTGTGTGTGAAGAACAAGCATTTAAATGGTTTAAAATAATGTACTATGAGATCATGCATGGGCTGTGTGTGCAGAACAAGCATTTAAATGGTTTAAAATAATGTTCTATGAGATCATGCATGGGCTGTGTGTGCAGAACAAGCATTTAAATGGTTTAAAATAATGTTCTATGAGATCGCGCATGGGCTGTGTGTGCAGAACAAGCACTTAAATGGTTTAAAATAATGTTCTATGAGATCATGCATGGAATGTGTGTGAAGAACAAGCATTTAAATGGTTTAAAATAATGTTCTATGAGATCATGCATGGAATGTGTGTGAAGAACAAGCACTTAAATGGTTTACAATAATGTTCTATGAGATCATGCATGGAATGTGTGTGAAGAACAAGCATTTAAATGGTTTAAAATAATGTTCTATGAGATCATGCATGGAATGTGTGTGAAGAACAAGCACTTAAATGGTTTAAAATAATGTTCTATGAGATCATGCATGGAATGTGTGTGAAGAACAAGCATTTAAATGGTTTAAAATAATGTACGATGAGATCATGCATGGAATGTGTGTGCAGAACAAGCATTTAAATGGTTTAAAATAATGTTCTATGAGATCATGCATGGAATGTGTGTGAAGAACAAGCACTTAAATGGTTTAAAATAATGTTCTATGAGATCATGCATGGAATGTGTGTGAAGAACAAGCATTTAAATGGTTTAAAATAATGTTCTATGAGATCATGCATGGAATGTGTGTGAAGAACAAGCACTTAAATGGTTTAAAATAATGTTCTATGAGATCATGCATGGAATGTGTGTGAAGAACAAGCACTTAAATGGTTTAAAATAATGTTCTATGTGATCGCGCATGGGCTGTGTGTGTAGAACAAGCATTTAAATGGTTTAAAATAATGTTCTATGAGATCATGCATGGAATGTGTGTGCAGAACAAGCATTTAAATGGTTAAAAATAATGTACTATGTGATCGCGCATGGGCTGTGTGTGTAGAACAAGCATTTAAATGGTTTAAAATAATGTTCTATGAGATCATGCATGGAATGTGTGTGCAGAACAAGCATTTAAATGGTTTAAAATAATGTTCTATGAGATCGCGCATGGGCTGTGTGTGAAGAACAAGCATTTAAATGGTTTAAAATAATGTACTATGAGATCATGCATGGGCTGTGTGTGCAGAACAAGCATTTAAATGGTTTAAAATAATGTTCTATGAGATCATGCATGGGCTGTGTGTGCAGAACAAGCATTTAAATGGTTTAAAATAATGTTCTATGAGATCGCGCATGGGCTGTGTGTGCAGAACAAGCACTTAAATGGTTTAAAATAATGTTCTATGAGATCATGCATGGAATGTGTGTGAAGAACAAGCATTTAAATGGTTTAAAATAATGTTCTATGAGATCATGCATGGAATGTGTGTGAAGAACAAGCACTTAAATGGTTTAAAATAATGTTCTATGAGATCATGCATGGAATGTGTGTGAAGAACAAGCATTTAAATGGTTTAAAATAATGTTCTATGAGATCATGCATGGAATGTGTGTGAAGAACAAGCACTTAAATGGTTTAAAATAATGTTCTATGAGATCATGCATGGAATGTGTGTGAAGAACAAGCATTTAAATGGTTTAAAATAATGTACTATGAGATCATGCATGGAATGTGTGTGCAGAACAAGCATTTAAATGGTTTAAAATAATGTTCTATGAGATCATGCATGGAATGTGTGTGAAGAACAAGCACTTAAATGGTTTAAAATAATGTTCTATGAGATCATGCATGGAATGTGTGTGAAGAACAAGCATTTAAATGGTTTAAAATAATGTTCTATGAGATCATGCATGGAATGTGTGTGAAGAACAAGCACTTAAATGGTTTAAAATAATGTTCTATGAGATCATGCATGGAATGTGTGTGAAGAACAAGCACTTAAATGGTTTAAAATAATGTTCTATGAGATCATGCATGGAATGTGTGTGAAGAACAAGCACTTAAATGGTTTAAAATAATGTTCTATGAGATCATGCATGGAATGTGTGTGAAGAACAAGCACTTAAATGGTTTAAAATAATGTTCTATGAGATCATGCATGGAATGTGTGTGAAGAACAAGCACTTAAATGGTTTAAAATAATGTTCTATGAGATCATGCATGGAATGTGTGTGAAGAACAAGCACTTAAATGGTTTAAAATAATGTTCTATGAGATCATGCATGGACTGTGTGTGCAGAACAAGCATTTAAATGGTTTAAAATAATGTTCTATGAGATCGTGCATGGGCTGTGTGTGCAGAACAAGCATTTAAATGGTTTAAAATAATGTTCTATGTGATCGCGCATGGTCTGTGTGTGAAGAACAAGCATTTAAATGGTTTAAAATAATGTTCTATGTGATCGCGCATGGTCTGTGTGTGAAGAACAAGCATTTAAATGGTTTAAAATAATGTACTATGAGATCATGCATGGGCTGTGTGTGCAGAACAAGCACTTAAATGGTTTAAAATAATGTTCTATGTGATCGCACATGGGCTGTGTGTGAAGAACAAGCATTTAAATGGTTTAAAATAATGTTCTATGAGATCGCGCATGGGCTGTGTGTGTAGAACAAGCATTTAAATGGTTTAAAATAATGTTCTATGAGATCATGCATGGAATGTGTGTGCAGAACAAGCATTTAAATGGTTTAAAATAATGTTCTATGAGATCATGCATGGAATGTGTGTGAAGAACAAGCATTTAAATGGTTTAAAATAATGTTCTATGAAATCATGCATCGACTGTGTGTGTAGAACAAGCATTTAAATGGTTTAAAATAATGTTCTATGAGATCATGCATCGACTGTGTGTGTAGAACAAGCATTTAAATGGTTTAAAATAATGTTCTATGAGATCATGCATGGAATGTGTGTGCAGAACAAGCATTTAAATGGTTTAAAATAATGTTCTATGAGATCATGCATGGAATGTGTGTGAAGAACAAGCATTTAAATGGTTTAAAATAATGTTCTATGAGATCGCGCATGGGCTGTGTGTGTAGAACAAGCATTTAAATGGTTTAAAATAATGTTCTATGAGATCATGCATGGAGTGTGTGTGCAGAACAAGCATTTAAATGGTTTAAAATAATGTTCTATGAGATCGCGCATGGGCTGTGTGTGTAGAACAAGCATTTAAATGGTTTAAAATAATGTTCTATGAGATCATGCATGGAATGTGTGTGCAGAACAAGCATTTAAATGGTTTAAAATAATGTTCTATGAGATCATGCATGGAGTGTGTGTGCAGAACAAGCATTTAAATGGTTTAAAATAATGTTCTATGAGATCGCGCATGGGCTGTGTGTGCAGAACAAGCATTTAAATGGTTTAAAATAATGTTCTATGAGATCGCGCATGGTCTGTGTGTGAAGAACAAGCATTTAAATGGTTTAAAATAATGTTCTATGTGATCGCGCATGGTCTGTGTGTGAAGAACAAGCATTTAAATGGTTTAAAATAATGTACTATGAGATCATGCATGGGCTGTGTGTGAAGAACAAGCATTTAAATGGTTTAAAATAATGTTCTATGAGATCATGCATGGAATGTGTGTGCAGAACAAGCATTTAAATGGTTTAAAATAATGTTCTATGTGATCATGCATGGTCTGTGTGTGAAGAACAAGCATTTAAATGGTTTAAAATAATGTTCTATGTGATCGCGCATGGGCTGTGTGTGAAGAACAAGCATTTAAATGGTTTAAAATAATGTTCTATGAGATCATGCATCGACTGTGTGTGTAGAACAAGCATTTAAATGGTTTAAAATAATGTTCTATGAGATCATGCATGGAATGTGTGTGAAGAACAAGCATTTAAATGGTTTAAAATAATGTTCTATGAGATCGCGCATGGGCTGTGTGTGCAGAACAAGCATTTAAATGGTTTAAAATAATGTTTTATGTGATCATGCATGGAATGTGTGTGTAGAACAAGCATTTAAATGGTTTAAAATAATGTTCTATGAGATCATGCATCGACTGTGTGTGTAGAACAAGCATTTAAATGGTTTAAAATAATGTTCTATGAGATCATGCATGGAATGTGTGTGAAGAACAAGCATTTAAATGGTTTAAAATAATGTTCTATGAGATCATGCATCGACTGTGTGTGTAGAACAAGCATTTAAATGGTTTAAAATAATGTTCTATGAGATCATGCATGGAATGTGTGTGAAGAACAAGCATTTAAATGGTTTAAAATAATGTTCTATGAGATCATGCATGGAATGTGTGTGAAGAACAAGCATTTAAATGGTTTAAAATAATGTTCTATGAGATCGCGCATGGGCTGTGTGTGCAGAACAAGCATTTAAATGGTTTAAAATAATGTTTTATGTGATCATGCATGGAATGTGTGTGTAGAACAAGCACTTAAATGGTTTAAAATAATGTTCTATGAGATCATGCATGGAATGTGTGTGAAGAACAAGCATTTAAATGGTTTAAAATAATGTTCTATGAGATCATGCATCGACTGTGTGTGTAGAACAAGCATTTAAATGGTTTAAAATAATGTTTTATGTGATCATGCATGGAATGTGTGTGTAGAACAAGCACTTAAATGGTTTAAAATAATGTTCTATGAGATCATGCATGGAATGTGTGTGAAGAACAAGCATTTAAATGGTTTAAAATAATGTTCTATGAGATCATGCATGGAATGTGTGTGAAGAACAAGCATTTAAATGGTTTAAAATAATGTTCTATGAGATCATGCATGGAATGTGTGTGTAGAACAAGCATTTAAATGGTTTAAAATAATGTTCTATGAGATCATGCATGGAATGTGTGTGAAGAACAAGCATTTAAATGGTTTAAAATAATGTTCTATGAGATCATGCATCGACTGTGTGTGTAGAACAAGCATTTAAATGGTTTAAAATAATGTTCTATGAGATCGCGCATGGGCTGTGTGTGCAGAACAAGCATTTAAATGGTTTAAAATAATGTTTTATGTGATCATGCATGGAATGTGTGTGTAGAACAAGCACTTAAATGGTTTAAAATAATGTTCTATGAGATCATGCATGGAATGTGTGTGAAGAACAAGCATTTAAATGGTTTAAAATAATGTTCTATGAGATCATGCATCGACTGTGTGTGTAGAACAAGCATTTAAATGGTTTAAAATAATGTTCTATGAGATCATGCATGGGCTGTGTGTGCAGAACAAGCATTTAAATGGTTTAAAATAATGTTCTATGTGATCGCACATGGGCTGTGTGTGCAGAATAAGCATTTAAATGGTTTAAAATAATGTTCTATGAGATCATGCATGGAATGTGTGTGCAGAACAAGCACTTAAATGGTTTAAAATAATGTACTATGTGATCGCGCATGGGCTGTGTGTGCAGAACAAGCACTTAAATGGTTTAAAATAATGTTCTATGAGATCGCGCATGGACTGTGTGTGAAGAACAAGCATTTAAATGGATTAAAATAATGTTCTATGAGATCGCGCATGGGCTGTGTGTGCAGAACAAGCATTTAAATGGTTTAAAATAATGTTCTATGAGATCATGCATGGAATGTGTGTGCAGAACAAGCACTTAAATGGTTTAAAATAATGTTCTATGAAATCATGCATCGACTGTGTGTGTAGAACAAGCATTTAAATGGTTTAAAATAATGTTCTATGAGATCATGCATGGAATGTGTGTGAAGAACAAGCATTTAAATGGTTTAAAATAATGTTCTATGAGATCATGCATGGAATGTGTGTGAAGAACAAGCATTTAAATGGTTTAAAATAATGTTCTATGAGATCATGCATGGAATGTGTGTGAAGAACAAGCATTTAAATGGTTTAAAATAATGTTCTATGAGATCATGCATGGAATGTGTGTGAAGAACAAGCATTTAAATGGTTTAAAATAATGTTCTATGAGATCATGCATGGAATGTGTGTGAAGAACAAGCATTTAAATGGTTTAAAATAATGTTCTATGAGATCGCGCATGGGCTGTGTGTGCAGAACAAGCATTTAAATGGTTTAAAATAATGTTTTATGTGATCATGCATGGAATGTGTGTGTAGAACAAGCACTTAAATGGTTTAAAATAATGTTCTATGAGATCATGCATGGAATGTGTGTGAAGAACAAGCATTTAAATGGTTTAAAATAATGTTCTATGAGATCATGCATCGACTGTGTGTGTAGAACAAGCATTTAAATGGTTTAAAATAATGTTCTATGAGATCATGCATGGAATGTGTGTGCAGAACAAGCATTTAAATGGTTTAAAATAATGTTCTATGTGATCATGCATGGAATGTGTGTGAAGAACAAGCATTTAAATGGTTTAAAATAATGTTCTATGAGATCATGCATGGAATGTGTGTGAAGAACAAGCATTTAAATGGTTTAAAATAATGTTCTATGAGATCGCGCATGGGCTGTGTGTGCAGAACAAGCATTTAAATGGTTTAAAATAATGTTTTATGTGATCATGCATGGAATGTGTGTGTAGAACAAGCACTTAAATGGTTTAAAATAATGTTCTATGAGATCATGCATGGAATGTGTGTGAAGAACAAGCATTTAAATGGTTTAAAATAATGTTCTATGAGATCATGCATCGACTGTGTGTGTAGAACAAGCATTTAAATGGTTTAAAATAATGTTCTATGAGATCATGCATGGAATGTGTGTGCAGAACAAGCATTTAAATGGTTTAAAATAATGTTCTATGTGATCGCACATGGGCTGTGTGTGCAGAATAAGCATTTAAATGGTTTAAAATAATGTTCTATGAGATCATGCATGGAATGTGTGTGCAGAACAAGCACTTAAATGGTTTAAAATAATGTACTATGTGATCGCGCATGGACTGTGTGTGCAGAACAAGCACTTAAATGGTTTAAAATAATGTTCTATGAGATCATGCATGGAATGTGTGTGCAGAACAAGCACTTAAATGGTTTAAAATAATGTTCTATGAGATCATGCATGGACTGTGTGTGCAGAACAAGCACTTAAATGGTTTAAAATAATGTTCTATGAGATCATGCATGGAATGTGTGTGCAGAACAAGCATTTAAATGGTTTAAAATAATGTTCTATGAGATCGCGCATGGACTGTGTGTGAAGAACAAGCATTTAAATGGTTTAAAATAATGTTCTATGAGATCATGCATCGACTGTGTGTGTAGAACAAGCATTTAAATGGTTTAAAATAATGTTCTATGAGATCATGCATCGACTGTGTGTGTAGAACAAGCATTTAAATGGTTTAAAATAATGTTCTATGAGATCATGCATGGAATGTGTGTGCAGAACAAGCATTTAAATGGTTTAAAATAATGTTCTATGAGATCATGCATGGAATGTGTGTGCAGAACAAGCATTTAAATGGTTTAAAATAATGTTCTATGAGATCGTGCATGGAATGTGTGTGCAGAACAAGCATTTAAATGGTTTAAAATAATGTTCTATGAGATCATGCATGGAATGTGTGTGCAGAACAAGCATTTAAATGGTTTAAAATAATGTTCTATGAGATCATGCATGGAATGTGTGTGTAGAACAAGCACTTAAATGGTTTAAAATAATGTTCTATGAGATCATGCATGGAATGTGTGTGAAGAACAAGCATTTAAATGGTTTAAAATAATGTACTATGAGATCATGCATGGTCTGTGTGTGAAGAACAAGCATTTAAATGGTTTAAAATAATGTTCTATGAGATCATGCATGGAATGTGTGTGCAGAACAAGCATTTAAATGGTTTAAAATAATGTTCTATGAGATCATGCATGGTCTGTGTGTGAAGAACAAGCATTTAAATGGTTTAAAATAATGTTCTATGTGATCGCGCATGGGCTGTGTGTGAAGAACAAGCATTTAAATGGTTTAAAATAATGTTCTATGAGATCATGCATCGACTGTGTGTGTAGAACAAGCATTTAAATGGTTTAAAATAATGTTCTATGAGATCATGCATGGAATGTGTGTGAAGAACAAGCATTTAAATGGTTTAAAATAATGTTCTATGAGATCGCGCATGGGCTGTGTGTGTAGAACATGCACTTAAATGGTTTAAAATAATGTTCTATGAGATCATGCATGGAATGTGTGTGTAGAACATGCACTTAAATGGTTTAAAATAATGTTCTATGAGATCATGCATCGACTGTGTGTGTAGAACAAGCATTTAAATGGTTTAAAATAATGTTCTATGAGATCATGCATGGGCTGTGTGTGTAGAACAAGCATTTAAATGGTTTAAAATAATGTTCTATGAGATCATGCATGGGCTGTGTGTGCAGAACAAGCATTTAAATGGTTTAAAATAATGTTCTATGAGATCGCGCACGGGCTGTGTGTGCAGAACAAGCATTTAAATGGTTTAAAATAATGTTTTATGTGATCATGCATGGAATGTGTGTGTAGAACAAGCACTTAAATGGTTTAAAATAATGTTCTATGAGATCATGCATGGACTGTGTGTGCAGAACAAGCATTTAAATGGTTTAAAATAATATTTTATGTGATCATGCATGGAATGTGTGTGAAGAACAAGCATTTAAATGGTTTAAAATAATGTTCTATGAGATCGCGCATGGAATGTGTGTGTAGAACAAGCATTTAAATGGTTAAAAATAATGTACTATGTGATCGCGCATGGGCTGTGTGTGTAGAACAAGCATTTAAATGGTTTAAAATAATGTTCTATGAGATCATGCATGGAATGTGTGTGCAGAACAAGCATTTAAATGGTTTAAAATAATGTTATATGAGATCGCGCATGGGCTGTGTGTGCAGAACAAGCATTTAAATGGTTTAAAATAATGTTCTATGAGATCGCGCATGGGCTGTGTGTGCAGAACAAGCATTTAAATGGTTTAAAATAATGTTCTATGAGATCGCGCATGGGCTGTGTGTGCAGAACAAGCACTTAAATGGTTTAAAATAATGTTCTATGAGATCATGCATGGACTGTGTGTGCAGAACAAGCATTTAAATGGTTTAAAATAATATTTTATGTGATCATGCATGGAATGTGTGTGTAGAACAAGCATTTAAATGGTTAAAAATAATGTACTATGTGATCGCGCATGGGCTGTGTGTGTAGAACAAGCATTTAAATGGTTTAAAATAATGTTCTATGAGATCATGCATGGAATGTGTGTGCAGAACAAGCATTTAAATGGTTAAAAATAATGTACTATGTGATCGCGCATGGGCTGTGTGTGTAGAACAAGCATTTAAATGGTTTAAAATAATGTTCTATGAGATCATGCATGGAATGTGTGTGCAGAACAAGCATTTAAATGGTTTAAAATAATGTTATATGAGATCGCGCATGGGCTGTGTGTGCAGAACAAGCATTTAAATGGTTTAAAATAATGTTCTATGAGATCGCGCATGGGCTGTGTGTGCAGAACAAGCATTTAAATGGTTTAAAATAATGTTCTATGTGATCGCGCATGGTCTGTGTGTGAAGAACAAGCATTTAAATGGTTTAAAATAATGTACTATGAGATCATGCATGGGCTGTGTGTGCAGAACAAGCATTTAAATGGTTTAAAATAATGTTCTATGAGATCATGCATGGGCTGTGTGTGCAGAACAAGCATTTAAATGGTTTAAAATAATGTTCTATGAGATCGCGCATGGGCTGTGTGTGCAGAACAAGCACTTAAATGGTTTAAAATAATGTTCTATGAGATCATGCATGGAATGTGTGTGAAGAACAAGCATTTAAATGGTTTAAAATAATGTTCTATGAGATCATGCATGGAATGTGTGTGAAGAACAAGCACTTAAATGGTTTAAAATAATGTTCTATGAGATCATGCATGGAATGTGTGTGAAGAACAAGCATTTAAATGGTTTAAAATAATGTTCTATGAGATCATGCATGGAATGTGTGTGAAGAACAAGCACTTAAATGGTTTAAAATAATGTTCTATGAGATCATGCATGGAATGTGTGTGAAGAACAAGCATTTAAATGGTTTAAAATAATGTTCTATGAGATCATGCATGGAATGTGTGTGAAGAACAAGCACTTAAATGGTTTAAAATAATGTTCTATGAGATCATGCATGGAATGTGTGTGAAGAACAAGCACTTAAATGGTTTAAAATAATGTTCTATGAGATCATGCATGGAATGTGTGTGCAGAACAAGCATTTAAATGGTTTAAAATAATGTTATATGAGATCGCGCATGGGCTGTGTGTGCAGAACAAGCATTTAAATGGTTTAAAATAATGTTCTATGAGATCGCGCATGGGCTGTGTGTGCAGAACAAGCATTTAAATGGTTTAAAATAATGTTTTATGTGATCATGCATGGAATGTGTGTGTAGAACAAGCACTTAAATGGTTTAAAATAATGTTCTATGAGATCATGCATGGACTGTGTGTGCAGAACAAGCATTTAAATGGTTTAAAATAATGTACTATGAGATCATGCATGGGCTGTGTGTGCAGAACAAGCATTTAAATGGTTTAAAATAATGTTTTATGTGATCATGCATGGAATGTGTGTGTAGAACAAGCACTTAAATGGTTTAAAATAATGTTCTATGAGATCATGCATTGACTGTGTGTGCAGAACAAGCATTTAAATGGTTTAAAATAATGTTCTATGAGATCGCGCATGGGCTGTGTGTGCAGAACAAGCATTTAAATGGTTTAAAATAATGTTCTATGTGATCGCACATGGGCTGTGTGTGCAGAATAAGCATTTAAATGGTTTAAAATAATGTTCTATGAGATCATGCATGGAATGTGTGTGCAGAACAAGCACTTAAATGGTTTAAAATAATGTACTATGTGATCGCGCATGGGCTGTGTGTGCAGAACAAGCACTTAAATGGTTTAAAATAATGTTCTATGAGATCATGCATGGAATGTGTGTGCAGAACAAGCATTTAAATGGTTTAAAATAATGTTCTATGAGATCGCGCATGGACTGTGTGTGAAGAACAAGCATTTAAATGGTTTAAAATAATGTTCTATGAAATCATGCATCGACTGTGTGTGTAGAACAAGCATTTAAATGGTTTAAAATAATGTTCTATGAGATCATGCATCGACTGTGTGTGTAGAACAAGCATTTAAATGGTTTAAAATAATGTTCTATGAGATCATGCATGGAATGTGTGTGCAGAACAAGCATTTAAATGGTTTAAAATAATGTTCTATGAGATCGTGCATGGAATGTGTGTGCAGAACAAGCATTTAAATGGTTTAAAATAATGTTCTATGAGATCATGCATGGAATGTGTGTGCAGAACAAGCATTTAAATGGTTTAAAATAATGTTCTATGAGATCATGCATGGAATGTGTGTGTAGAACAAGCACTTAAATGGTTTAAAATAATGTTCTATGAGATCATGCATGGAATGTGTGTGAAGAACAAGCATTTAAATGGTTTAAAATAATGTACTATGAGATCATGCATGGTCTGTGTGTGAAGAACAAGCATTTAAATGGTTTAAAATAATGTTCTATGAGATCATGCATGGAATGTGTGTGCAGAACAAGCATTTAAATGGTTTAAAATAATGTTCTATGAGATCATGCATGGAGTGTGTGTGAAGAACAAGCATTTAAATGGTTTAAAATAATGTACTATGAGATCATGCATGGTCTGTGTGTGAAGAACAAGCATTTAAATGGTTTAAAATAATGTTCTATGAGATCATGCATGGAATGTGTGTGAAGAACAAGCATTTAAATGGTTTAAAATAATGTTCTATGAGATCGCGCATGGGCTGTGTGTGTAGAACATGCACTTAAATGGTTTAAAATAATGTTCTATGAGATCATGCATGGAATGTGTGTGTAGAACATGCACTTAAATGGTTTAAAATAATGTTCTATGAGATCATGCATCGACTGTGTGTGTAGAACAAGCATTTAAATGGTTTAAAATAATGTTCTATGAGATCATGCATGGGCTGTGTGTGTAGAACAAGCATTTAAATGGTTTAAAATAATGTTCTATGAGATCATGCATCGACTGTGTGTGTAGAACAAGCATTTAAATGGTTTAAAATAATGTTCTATGAGATCATGCATGGGCTGTGTGTGCAGAACAAGCATTTAAATGGTTTAAAATAATGTTCTATGAGATCGCGCACGGGCTGTGTGTGCAGAACAAGCATTTAAATGGTTTAAAATAATGTTTTATGTGATCATGCATGGAATGTGTGTGTAGAACAAGCACTTAAATGGTTTAAAATAATGTTCTATGAGATCATGCATGGACTGTGTGTGCAGAACAAGCATTTAAATGGTTTAAAATAATGTTCTATGTGATCATGCATGGAATGTGTGTGAAGAACAAGCATTTAAATGGTTTAAAATAATGTTCTATGAGATCGCGCATGGGCTGTGTGTGTAGAACAAGCATTTAAATGGTTTAAAATAATGTTCTATGAGATCATGCATCGACTGTGTGTGTAGAACAAGCATTTAAATGGTTTAAAATAATGTACTATGTGATCGCGCATGGGCTGTGTGTGTAGAACAAGCATTTAAATGGTTTAAAATAATGTACTATGTGATCGCGCATGGGCTGTGTGTGTAGAACAAGCATTTAAATGGTTTAAAATAATGTTCTATGAGATCATGCATGGAATGTGTGTGCAGAACAAGCATTTAAATGGTTTAAAATAATGTTATATGAGATCGCGCATGGGCTGTGTGTGCAGAACAAGCATTTAAATGGTTTAAAATAATGTTCTATGAGATCGCGCATGGGCTGTGTGTGCAGAACAAGCATTTAAATGGTTTAAAATAATGTTCTATGTGATCGCGCATGGTCTGTGTGTGTAGAACAAGCATTTAAATGGTTTAAAATAATGTACTATGAGATCATGCATGGGCTGTGTGTGCAGAACAAGCATTTAAATGGTTTAAAATAATGTTCTATGAGATCGCGCATGGGCTGTGTGTGCAGAACAAGCACTTAAATGGTTTAAAATAATGTTCTATGAGATCATGCATGGGCTGTGTGTGCAGAACAAGCATTTAAATGGTTTAAAATAATGTTCTATGAGATCGCGCATGGGCTGTGTGTGCAGAACAAGCACTTAAATGGTTTAAAATAATGTTCTATGAGATCATGCATGGAATGTGTGTGAAGAACAAGCATTTAAATGGTTTAAAATAATGTTCTATGAGATCATGCATGGAATGTGTGTGAAGAACAAGCACTTAAATGGTTTAAAATAATGTTCTATGAGATCATGCATGGAATGTGTGTGAAGAACAAGCATTTAAATGGTTTAAAATAATGTTCTATGAGATCATGCATGGAATGTGTGTGAAGAACAAGCACTTAAATGGTTTAAAATAATGTTCTATGAGATCATGCATGGAATGTGTGTGAAGAACAAGCACTTAAATGGTTTAAAATAATGTTCTATGAGATCATGCATGGAATGTGTGTGCAGAACAAGCATTTAAATGGTTTAAAATAATGTTCTATGAGATCATGCATGGAATGTGTGTGCAGAACAAGCATTTAAATGGTTTAAAATAATGTTATATGAGATCGCGCATGGGCTGTGTGTGCAGAACAAGCATTTAAATGGTTTAAAATAATGTTCTATGAGATCGCGCATGGGCTGTGTGTGCAGAACAAGCATTTAAATGGTTTAAAATAATGTTTTATGTGATCATGCATGGAATGTGTGTGTAGAACAAGCACTTAAATGGTTTAAAATAATGTTCTATGAGATCATGCATGGACTGTGTGTGCAGAACAAGCATTTAAATGGTTTAAAATAATGTACTATGAGATCATGCATGGGCTGTGTGTGCAGAACAAGCATTTAAATGGTTTAAAATAATGTTTTATGTGATCATGCATGGAATGTGTGTGTAGAACAAGCACTTAAATGGTTTAAAATAATGTTCTATGAGATCATGCATTGACTGTGTGTGCAGAACAAGCATTTAAATGGTTTAAAATAATGTTCTATGAGATCGCGCATGGGCTGTGTGTGCAGAACAAGCATTTAAATGGTTTAAAATAATGTTCTATGTGATCGCGCATGGTCTGTGTGTGAAGAACAAGCATTTAAATGGTTTAAAATGATGTACTATGAGATCATGCATGGGCTGTGTGTGCAGAACAAGCATTTAAATGGTTTAAAATAATGTTCTATGAGATTATGCATGGAATGTGTGTGCAGAACAAGCACTTAAATGGTTTAAAATAATGTTCTATGTGATCGCACATGGGCTGTGTGTGCAGAACAAACATTTAAATGGTTTAAAATAATGTTCTATGAAATCATGCATCGACTGTGTGTGTAGAACAAGCATTTAAATGGTTTAAAATAATGTTCTATGAGATCATGCATCGACTGTGTGTGTAGAACAAGCATTTAAATGGTTTAAAATAATGTTCTATGAGATCATGCATGGAATGTGTGTGAAGAACAAGCATTTAAATGGTTTAAAATAATGTTCTATGAGATCGCGCATGGGCTGTGTGTGTAGAACAAGCATTTAAATGGTTTAAAATAATGTTCTATGAGATCATGCATGGAATGTGTGTGCAGAACAAGCATTTAAATGGTTTAAAATAATGTTCTATGAGATCATGCATGGAGTGTGTGTGCAGAACAAGCATTTAAATGGTTTAAAATAATGTTCTATGAGATCATGCATGGAATGTGTGTGCAGAACAAGCATTTAAATGGTTTAAAATAATGTTCTATGAGATCGCGCATGGTCTGTGTGTGAAGAACAAGCATTTAAATGGTTTAAAATAATGTTCTATGTGATCATGCATGGGCTGTGTGTGAAGAACAAGCACTTAAATGGTTTAAAATAATGTTCTATGAGATCATGCATGGTCTGTGTGTGAAGAACAAGCATTTAAATGGTTTAAAATAATGTTCTATGAGATCATGCATGGAATGTGTGTGCAGAACAAGCATTTAAATGGTTTAAAATAATGTTCTATGTGATCATGCATGGTCTGTGTGTGAAGAACAAGCATTTAAATGGTTTAAAATAATGTTCTATGTGATCGCGCATGGGCTGTGTGTGAAGAACAAGCATTTAAATGGTTTAAAATAATGTTCTATGAGATCATGCATGGAATGTGTGTGAAGAACAAGCATTTAAATGGTTTAAAATAATGTTCTATGAGATCATGCATGGAATGTGTGTGCAGAACAAGCATTTAAATGGTTTAAAATAATGTTCTATGAGATCGCGCATGGACTGTGTGTGTAGAACAAGCATTTAAATGGTTTAAAATAATGTTCTATGAGATCATGCATGGAATGTGTGTGCAGAACAAGCATTTAAATGGTTTAAAATAATGTTCTATGTGATCATGCATGGTCTGTGTGTGAAGAACAAGCATTTAAATGGTTTAAAATAATGTTCTATGTGATCGCGCATGGGCTGTGTGTGAAGAACAAGCATTTAAATGGTTTAAAATAATGTTCTATGTGATCGCGCATGGGCTGTGTGTGAAGAACAAGCATTTAAATGGTTTAAAATAATGTTCTATGAGATCATGCATGGAATGTGTGTGAAGAACAAGCATTTAAATGGTTTAAAATAATGTTCTATGAGATCGCGCATGGGCTGTGTGTGCAGAACAAGCATTTAAATGGTTTAAAATAATGTTTTATGTGATCATGCATGGAATGTGTGTGTAGAACAAGCACTTAAATGGTTTAAAATAATGTTCTATGAGATCATGCATCGACTGTGTGTGTAGAACAAGCATTTAAATGGTTTAAAATAATGTTCTATGTGATCGCGCATGGGCTGTGTGTGCAGAACAAGCATTTAAATGGTTTAAAATAATGTTCTATGAGATCGCGCATGGGCTGTTTGTGAAGAACAAGCATTTAAATGGTTTAAAATAATGTTCTATGTGATCGCGCATGGGCTGTTTGTGAAGAACAAGCATTTAAATGGTTTAAAATAATGTTCTATGAGATCGCGCATGGGCTGTGTGTGAAGAACAAACATTTAAATGGTTTAAAATAATGTTCTATGAGATCGCGCATGGGCTGTGTGTGCAGAACAAGCATTTAAATGGATTAAAATAATGTTCTATGAGATCATGCATGGGCTGTGTGTGCAGAACAAGCATTTAAATGGTTTAAAATAATGTTCTATGAGATCGCGCATGGGCTGTGTGTGCAGAACAAGCACTTAAATGGTTTAAAATAATGTTCTATGAGATCATGCATGGAATGTGTGTGAAGAACAAGCATTTAAATGGTTTAAAATAATGTTCTATGAGATCATGCATGGAATGTGTGTGAAGAACAAGCACTTAAATGGTTTAAAATAATGTTCTATGAGATCATGCATGGAATGTGTGTGAAGAACAAGCATTTAAATGGTTTAAAATAATGTTCTATGAGATCATGCATGGAATGTGTGTGAAGAACAAGCACTTAAATGGTTTAAAATAATGTTCTATGAGATCATGCATGGAATGTGTGTGAAGAACAAGCATTTAAATGGTTTAAAATAATGTACTATGAGATCATGCATGGAATGTGTGTGAAGAACAAGCATTTAAATGGTTTAAAATAATGTTCTATGAGATCATGCATGGAATGTGTGTGAAGAACAAGCATTTAAATGGTTTAAAATAATGTTCTATGAGATCATGCATGGAATGTGTGTGAAGAACAAGCATTTAAATGGTTTAAAATAATGTTCTATGAGATCATGCATGGAATGTGTGTGAAGAACAAGCACTTAAATGGTTTAAAATAATGTTCTATGAGATCATGCATGGAATGTGTGTGCAGAACAAGCATTTAAATGGTTTAAAATAATGTTCTATGAGATCATGCATGGAATGTGTGTGCAGAACAAGCATTTAAATGGTTTAAAATAATGTTCTATGAGATCATGCATGGAATGTGTGTGAAGAACAAGCATTTAAATGGTTTAAAATAATGTACTATGAGATCATGCATGGAATGTGTGTGCAGAACAAGCATTTAAATGGTTTAAAATAATGTTCTATGAGATCATGCATGGAATGTGTGTGAAGAACAAGCATTTAAATGGTTTAAAATAATGTTCTATGAGATCATGCATGGAATGTGTGTGAAGAACAAGCACTTAAATGGTTTAAAATAATGTTCTATGAGATCATGCATGGAATGTGTGTGCAGAACAAGCATTTAAATGGTTTAAAATAATGTTCTATGAGATCATGCATGGAATGTGTGTGCAGAACAAGCATTTAAATGGTTTAAAATAATGTTCTATGAGATCGCGCATGGGCTGTGTGTGCAGAACAAGCATTTAAATGGTTTAAAATAATGTTTTATGTGATCATGCATGGAATGTGTGTGTAGAACAAGCACTTAAATGGTTTAAAATAATGTTCTATGAGATCATGCATGGACTGTGTGTGCAGAACAAGCATTTAAATGGTTTAAAATAATGTTCTATGAGATCGTGCATGGGCTGTGTGTGCAGAACAAGCATTTAAATGGTTTAAAATAATGTTCTATGTGATCGCGCATGGTCTGTGTGTGAAGAACAAGCATTTAAATGGTTTAAAATAATGTTCTATGAGATCGCGCATGGTCTGTGTGTGAAGAACAAGCATTTAAATGGTTTAAAATAATGTTCTATGTGATCGCGCATGGTCTGTGTGTGAAGAACAAGCATTTAAATGGTTTAAAATAATGTACTATGAGATCATGCATGGGCTGTGTGTGCAGAACAAGCATTTAAATGGTTTAAAATAATGTTTTATGTGATCATGCATGGAATGTGTGTGTAGAACAAGCACTTAAATGGTTTAAAATAATGTTCTATGAGATCATGCATTGACTGTGTGTGCAGAACAAGCATTTAAATGGTTTAAAATAATGTTCTATGAGATCGCGCATGGTCTGTGTGTGAAGAACAAGCATTTAAATGGTTTAAAATAATGTTCTATGTGATCGCGCATGGGCTGTGTGTGAAGAACAAGCACTTAAATGGTTTAAAATAATGTTCTATGAGATCATGCATGGGCTGTGTGTGCAGAACAAGCATTTAAATGGTTTAAAATAATGTTCTATGAGATCATGCATGGAATGTGTGTGCAGAACAAGCATTTAAATGGTTTAAAATAATGTTCTATGAGATCATGCATCGACTGTGTGTGTAGAACAAGCATTTAAATGGTTTAAAATAATGTTCTATGAGATCATGCATGGAATGTGTGTGCAGAACAAGCATTTAAATGGTTTAAAATAATGTTCTATGAGATCGCGCATGGGCTGTGTGTGTAGAACAAGCATTTAAATGGTTTAAAATAATGTTCTATGAGATCATGCATGGAATGTGTGTGCAGAACAAGCATTTAAATGGTTTAAAATAATGTTCTATGAGATCATGCATGGAGTGTGTGTGCAGAACAAGCATTTAAATGGTTTAAAATAATGTTCTATGAGATCATGCATGGAATGTGTGTGCAGAACAAGCATTTAAATGGTTTAAAATAATGTTCTATGAGATCATGCATGGTCTGTGTGTGAAGAACAAGCATTTAAATGGTTTAAAATAATGTTCTATGAGATCATGCATGGGCTGTGTGTGAAGAACAAGCACTTAAATGGTTTAAAATAATGTTCTATGAGATCATGCATGGTCTGTGTGTGAAGAACAAGCATTTAAATGGTTTAAAATAATGTTCTATGTGATCGCGCATGGGCTGTGTGTGAAGAACAAGCATTTAAATGGTTTAAAATAATGTTCTATGAGATCATGCATGGTCTGTGTGTGAAGAACAAGCATTTAAATGGTTTAAAATAATGTTCTATGAGATCATGCATGGGCTGTGTGTGAAGAACAAGCACTTAAATGGTTTAAAATAATGTTCTATGAGATCATGCATGGAATGTGTGTGAAGAACAAGCATTTAAATGGTTTAAAATAATGTTCTATGAGATCATGCATGGAATGTGTGTGCAGAACAAGCATTTAAATGGTTTAAAATAATGTTCTATGTGATCATGCATGGTCTGTGTGTGAAGAACAAGCATTTAAATGGTTTAAAATAATGTTCTATGTGATCGCGCATGGGCTGTGTGTGAAGAACAAGCATTTAAATGGTTTAAAATAATGTTCTATGAGATCATGCATGGAATGTGTGTGAAGAACAAGCATTTAAATGGTTTAAAATAATGTTCTATGAGATCGTGCATGGGCTGTGTGTGCAGAACAAGCATTTAAATGGTTTAAAATAATGTTTTATGTGATCATGCATGGAATGTGTGTGTAGAACAAGCACTTAAATGGTTTAAAATAATGTTCTATGAGATCATGCATCGACTGTGTGTGTAGAACAAGCATTTAAATGGTTTAAAATAATGTTCTATGTGATCGCGCATGGGCTGTGTGTGCAGAACAAGCACTTAAATGGTTTAAAATAATGTTCTATGAGATCATGCATGGAATGTGTGTGAAGAACAAGCATTTAAATGGTTTAAAATAATGTTCTATGAGATCGCGCATGGACTGTGTGTGCAGAACAAGCATTTAAATGGTTTAAAATAATGTTCTATGTGATCGCGCATGGGCTGTGTGTGCAGAACAAGCACTTAAATGGTTTAAAATAATGTTCTATGAGATCGCGCATGGGCTGTGTGTGAAGAACAAACATTTAAATGGTTTAAAATAATGTTCTATGAGATCGCGCATGGGCTGTGTGTGCAGAACAAACATTTAAATGGTTTAAAATAATGTTCTATGAGATCGCGCATGGACTGTGTGTGCAGAACAAGCATTTAAATGGTTTAAAATAATGTACTATGAGATCATGCATGGACTGTGTGTGCAGAACAAGCATTTAAATGGTTTAAAATAATGTTCTATGAGATCGCGCATGGGCTGTGTGTGCAGAACAAGCACTTAAATGGTTTAAAATAATGTTCTATGAGATCATGCATGGAATGTGTGTGCAGAACAAGCACTTAAATGGTTTAAAATAATGTTCTATGTGATCGCGCATGGAGTGTGTGTGCAGAACAAGCATTTAAATGGTTTAAAATAATGTACTATGAGATCGCGCATGGAGTGTGTGTGCAGAACAAGCATTTAAATGGTTTAAAATAATGTACTATGAGATCGCGCATGGACTGTGTGTGCAGAACAAGCATTTAAATGGTTTAAAATAATGTACTATGAGATCGCGCATGGAGTGTGTGTGCAGAACAAGCATTTAAATGGTTTAAAATAATGTACTATGAGATCGCGCATGGGCTGTGTGTGCAGAACAAACATTTAAATGGTTTAAAATAATGTTCTATGTGATCGCGCATGGGCTGTGTGTGTAGAACAAACATTTAAATGGTTTAAAATAATGTTCTATGAAATCATGCATCGACTGTGTGTGTAGAACAAGCATTTAAATGGTTTAAAATAATGTTCTATGAGATCGCGCATGGGCTGTGTGTGTAGAACAAACATTTAAATGGTTTAAAATAATGTTCTATGAAATCATGCATCGACTGTGTGTGTAGAACAAGCATTTAAATGGTTTAAAATAATGTTCTATGAGATCGCGCATGGTCTGTGTGTGAAGAACAAGCACTTAAATGGTTTAAAATAATGTTCTATGAGATCATGCATGGAATGTGTGTGCAGAACAAGCATTTAAATGGTTTAAAATAATGTTATATGAGATCGCGCATGGGCTGTGTGTGAAGAACAAGCATTTAAATGGTTTAAAATAATGTTCTATGAGATCGCGCATGGTCTGTGTGTGAAGAACAAGCACTTAAATGGTTTAAAATAATGTTCTATGAGATCATGCATGGAATGTGTGTGAAGAACAAGCACTTAAATGGTTTAAAATAATGTTCTATGAGATCATGCATGGAATGTGTGTGCAGAACAAGCATTTAAATGGTTTAAAATAATGTTATATGAGATCGCGCATGGGCTGTGTGTGCAGAACAAGCATTTAAATGGTTTAAAATAATGTTTTATGTGATCATGCATGGAATGTGTGTGTAGAACAAGCACTTAAATGGTTTAAAATAATGTTCTATGAGATCATGCATGGACTGTGTGTGCAGAACAAGCATTTAAATGGTTTAAAATAATGTTCTATGAGATCGTGCATGGGCTGTGTGTGCAGAACAAGCATTTAAATGGTTTAAAATAATGTTCTATGTGATCGCGCATGGTCTGTGTGTGAAGAACAAGCATTTAAATGGTTTAAAATAATGTTCTATGAGATCGTGCATGGGCTGTGTGTGCAGAACAAGCATTTAAATGGTTTAAAATAATGTTCTATGTGATCGCGCATGGTCTGTGTGTGAAGAACAAGCATTTAAATGGTTTAAAATAATGTTCTATGAGATCGCGCATGGTCTGTGTGTGAAGAACAAGCATTTAAATGGTTTAAAATAATGTTCTATGTGATCGCGCATGGTCTGTGTGTGAAGAACAAGCATTTAAATGGTTTAAAATAATGTACTATGAGATCATGCATGGGCTGTGTGTGTAGAACAAGCACTTAAATGGTTTAAAATAATGTTCTATGAGATCATGCATTGACTGTGTGTGCAGAACAAGCATTTAAATGGTTTAAAATAATGTTCTATGAGATCGCGCATGGGCTGTGTGTGCAGAACAAGCATTTAAATGGTTTAAAATAATGTTCTATGTGATCGCGCATGGTCTGTGTGTGAAGAACAAGCATTTAAATGGTTTAAAATGATGTACTATGAGATCATGCATGGGCTGTGTGTGCAGAACAAGCATTTAAATGGTTTAAAATAATGTTCTATGAGATCATGCATGGAATGTGTGTGCAGAACAAGCACTTAAATGGTTTAAAATAATGTTCTATGTGATCGCGCATGGTCTGTGTGTGAAGAACAAGCATTTAAATGGTTTAAAATGATGTACTATGAGATCATGCATGGGCTGTGTGTGCAGAACAAACATTTAAATGGTTTAAAATAATGTTCTATGAAATCATGCATCGACTGTGTGTGTAGAACAAGCATTTAAATGGTTTAAAATAATGTTCTATGAGATCATGCATGGAATGTGTGTGAAGAACAAGCATTTAAATGGTTTAAAATAATGTACTATGAGATCGCGCATGGGCTGTGTGTGTAGAACAAGCATTTAAATGGTTTAAAATAATGTTCTATGAGATCGCGCATGGGCTGTGTGTGTAGAACAAGCATTTAAATGGTTTAAAATAATGTTCTATGAGATCGCGCATGGGCTGTGTGTGTAGAACAAGCATTTAAATGGTTTAAAATAATGTTCTATGAGATCATGCATGGAATGTGTGTGCAGAACAAGCATTTAAATGGTTTAAAATAATGTTCTATGAGATCATGCATGGAGTGTGTGTGCAGAACAAGCATTTAAATGGTTTAAAATAATGTTCTATGAGATCATGCATGGAATGTGTGTGCAGAACAAGCATTTAAATGGTTTAAAATAATGTTCTATGAGATCGCGCATGGGCTGTGTGTGCAGAACAAGCATTTAAATGGTTTAAAATAATGTTTTATGTGATCATGCATGGAATGTGTGTGTAGAACAAGCACTTAAATGGTTTAAAATAATGTTCTATGAGATCATGCATGGAATGTGTGTGCAGAACAAGCATTTAAATGGTTTAAAATAATGTTCTATGTGATCGCGCATGGTCTGTGTGTGAAGAACAAGCATTTAAATGGTTTAAAATAATGTTCTATGTGATCGCGCATGGTCTGTGTGTGAAGAACAAGCATTTAAATGGTTTAAAATAATGTTATATGTGATCGCGCATGGTCTGTGTGTGAAGAACAAGCATTTAAATGGTTTAAAATAATGTTCTATGTGATCGCGCATGGTCTGTGTGTGAAGAACAAGCATTTAAATGGTTTAAAATAATGTTCTATGAGATCATGCATGGTCTGTGTGTGAAGAACAAGCATTTAAATGGTTTAAAATAATGTTCTATGAGATCATGCATGGGCTGTGTGTGAAGAACAAGCATTTAAATGGTTTAAAATAATGTTCTATGAGATCATGCATGGAATGTGTGTGAAGAACAAGCATTTAAATGGTTTAAAATAATGTTCTATGAGATCATGCATGGAATGTGTGTGAAGAACAAGCATTTAAATGGTTTAAAATAATGTTCTATGTGATCGCGCATGGGCTGTGTGTGAAGAACAAGCATTTAAATGGTTTAAAATAATGTTCTATGAGATCATGCATCGACTGTGTGTGTAGAACAAGCATTTAAATGGTTTAAAATAATGTTCTATGAGATCGCGCATGGGCTGTGTGTGCAGAACAAGCATTTAAATGGTTTAAAATAATGTTTTATGTGATCATGCATGGAATGTGTGTGTAGAACAAGCACTTAAATGGTTTAAAATAATGTTCTATGAGATCATGCATGGAATGTGTGTGCAGAACAAGCATTTAAATGGTTTAAAATAATGTTCTATGAGATCGCGCATGGACTGTGTGTGAAGAACAAGCATTTAAATGGTTTAAAATAATGTTCTATGTGATCATGCATGGTCTGTGTGTGAAGAACAAGCATTTAAATGGTTTAAAATAATGTTCTATGAGATCATGCATGGAATGTGTGTGTAGAACAAGCACTTAAATGGTTTAAAATAATGTTCTATGAGATCATGCATGGAATGTGTGTGAAGAACAAGCATTTAAATGGTTTAAAATAATGTTCTATGAGATCATGCATGGAATGTGTGTGCAGAACAAGCATTTAAATGGTTTAAAATAATGTTCTATGAGATCGCGCATGGGCTGTGTGTGCAGAACAAGCATTTAAATGGTTTAAAATAATGTTTTATGTGATCATGCATGGAATGTGTGTGTAGAACAAGCACTTAAATGGATTAAAATAATGTTTTATGTGATCGCGCATGGGCTGTGTGTGCAGAACAAGCACTTAAATGGTTTAAAATAATGTTCTATGAGATCATGCATGGGCTGTTTGTGAAGAACAAGCATTTAAATGGTTTAAAATAATGTTTTATGTGATCGCGCATGGGCTGTGTGTGCAGAACAAGCACTTAAATGGTTTAAAATAATGTTCTATGAGATCATGCATGATCTGTTTGTGAAGAACAAGCATTTAAATGGTTTAAAATAATGTTCTATGAGATCGCGCATGGGCTGTTTGTGAAGAACAAGCATTTAAATGGTTTAAAATAATGTTCTATGAGATCGCGCATGGACTGTGTGTGCAGAACAAGCATTTAAATGGTTTAAAATAATGTACTATGAGATCATGCATGGACTGTGTGTGCAGAACAAGCATTTAAATGGTTTAAAATAATGTACTATGAGATCGCGCATGGAGTGTGTGTGTAGAACAAGCATTTAAATGGTTTAAAATAATGTACTATGAGATCGCGCATGGACTGTGTGTGCAGAACAAGCATTTAAATGGTTTAAAATAATGTTCTATGAGATCGCGCATGGACTGTGTGTGCAGAACAAGCATTTAAATGGTTTAAAATAATGTTCTATGTGATCGCGCATGGACTGTGTGTGAAGAACAAGCATTTAAATGGTTTAAAATAATGTTCTATGTGATCGCGCATGGACTGTGTGTGCAGAACAAGCATTTAAATGGTTTAAAATAATGTTCTATGAGATCGCGCATGGACTGTGTGTGCAGAACAAGCATTTAAATGGTTTAAAATAATGTTCTATGTGATCGCGCATGGGCTGTGTGTGCAGAACAAACATTTAAATGGTTTAAAATAATGTTCTATGAGATCGCGCATGGACTGTGTGTGCAGAACAAGCATTTAAATGGTTTAAAATAATGTTCTATGAGATCATGCATGGGCTGTGTGTGCAGAACAAGCACTTAAATGGTTTAAAATAATGTACTATGTGATCGCGCATGGGCTGTGTGTGCAGAACAAGCATTTAAATGGTTTAAAATAATGTACTATGTGATCGCGCATGGGCTGTGTGTGCAGAACAAGCATTTAAATGGTTTAAAATAATGTACTATGAGATCGCGCATGGACTGTGTGTGCAGAACAAGCATTTAAATGGTTTAAAATAATGTTCTATGAGATCGTGCATGGGCTGTGTGTGCAGAACAAGCATTTAAATGGTTTAAAATAATGTTCTATGAGATCGTGCATGGGCTGTGTGTGCAGAACAAGCATTTAAATGGTTTAAAATAATGTTCTATGAGATCGCGCATGGACTGTGTGTGCAGAACAAGCATTTAAATGGTTTAAAATAATGTTCTATGTGATCGCGCATGGGCTGTGTGTGCAGAACAAACATTTAAATGGTTTAAAATAATGTTCTATGAGATCGCGCATGGACTGTGTGTGCAGAACAAGCATTTAAATGGTTTAAAATAATGTTCTATGAGATCATGCATGGGCTGTGTGTGCAGAACAAGCACTTAAATGGTTTAAAATAATGTACTATGTGATCGCGCATGGGCTGTGTGTGCAGAACAAGCATTTAAATGGTTTAAAATAATGTACTATGTGATCGCGCATGGGCTGTGTGTGCAGAACAAGCATTTAAATGGTTTAAAATAATGTACTATGAGATCGCGCATGGACTGTGTGTGCAGAACAAGCATTTAAATGGTTTAAAATAATGTTCTATGAGATCGTGCATGGGCTGTGTGTGCAGAACAAGCATTTAAATGGTTTAAAATAATGTTCTATGAGATCGTGCATGGACTGTGTGTGCAGAACAAGCATTTAAATGGTTTAAAATAATGTTCTATGAGATCGTGCATGGGCTGTGTGTGCAGAACAAGCATTTAAATGGTTTAAAATAATGTTCTATGAGATCGTGCATGGACTGTGTGTGCAGAACAAGCATTTAAATGATTTAAAATAATGTACTATGAGATCGTGCATGGGCTGTGTGTGCAGAACAAGCATTTAAATGGTTTAAAATAATGTTCTATGAGATCGTGCATGGGCTGTGTGTGCAGAACAAGCATTTAAATGATTTAAAATAATGTTCTATGAGATCGTGCATGGACTGTGTGTGCAGAACAAGCATTTAAATGGTTTAAAATAATGTTCTATGAGATCGTGCATGGGCTGTGTGTGCAGAACAAGCATTTAAATGGTTTAAAATAATGTTCTATGAGATCGTGCATGGACTGTGTGTGCAGAACAAGCATTTAAATGGTTTAAAATAATGTTCTATGAGATCGTGCATGGACTGTGTGTGCAGAACAAGCATTTAAATGGTTTAAAATAATGTTCTATGAGATCGCGCATGGGCTGTGTGTGCAGAACAAGCATTTAAATGGTTTAAAATAATGTTCTATGAGATCGTGCATGGACTGTGTGTGCAGAACAAGCATTTAAATGGTTTAAAATAATGTTCTATGAGATCGCGCATGGGCTGTGTGTGCAGAACAAGCATTTAAATGGTTTAAAATAATGTTCTATGAGATCGTGCATGGACTGTGTGTGCAGAACAAGCATTTAAATGGTTTAAAATAATGTTCTATGAGATCGTGCATGGACTGTGTGTGCAGAACAAGCATTTAAATGGTTTAAAATAATGTTCTATGAGATCGTGCATGG
This sequence comes from Rhinogobio ventralis, assembly GCA_039654625.1. Taxonomy (NCBI): domain Eukaryota; kingdom Metazoa; phylum Chordata; class Actinopteri; order Cypriniformes; family Gobionidae; genus Rhinogobio; species Rhinogobio ventralis. The sequence goes on from CM077198.1 coordinate 37,875,586, forward strand.
GCTGTGTGTGCAGAACAAGCATTTAAATGGTTTAAAATAATGTTCTATGAGATCGTGCATGGGCTGTGTGTGCAGAACAAGCATTTAAATGATTTAAAATAATGTACTATGAGATCGTGCATGGGCTGTGTGTGCAGAACAAGCATTTAAATGGTTTAAAATAATGTTCTATGAGATCGTGCATGGACTGTGTGTGTAGAACAAGCATTTAAATGGTTTAAAATAATGTTCTATGTGATCGCACATGGGCTGTGTGTGTAGAACAAACATTTAAATGGTTTAAAATAATGTTCTATGAGATCATGCATCGACTGTGTGTGTAGAACAAGCATTTAAATGGTTTAAAATAATGTTCTATGAGATCATGCATGGAATGTGTGTGTAGAACAAGCATTTAAATGGTTTAAAATAATGTTCTATGAGATCGCGCATGGTCTGTGTGTGAAGAACAAGCATTTAAATGGTTTAAAATAATGTTCTATGAGATCGCGCATGGGCTGTGTGTGCAGAACAAGCATTTAAATGGTTTAAAATAATGTTCTATGTGATCGCGCATGGGCTGTGTGTGAAGAACAAGCACTTAAATGGTTTAAAATAATGTTCTATGAGATCATGCATGGAATGTGTGTGCAGAACAAGCATTTAAATGGTTTAAAATAATGTTCTATGAGATCATGCATGGAATGTGTGTGAAGAACAAGCACTTAAATGGTTTAAAATAATGTTCTATGAGATCATGCATGGAATGTGTGTGAAGAACAAGCATTTAAATGGTTTAAAATAATGTTCTATGAGATCATGCATGGAATGTGTGTGCAGAACAAGCATTTAAATGGTTTAAAATAATGTTCTATGAGATCGCGCATGGGCTGTGTGTGCAGAACAAGCATTTAAATGGTTTAAAATAATGTTTTATGTGATCATGCATGGAATGTGTGTGTAGAACAAGCACTTAAATGGTTTAAAATAATGTTCTATGAGATCGCGCATGGTCTGTGTGTGAAGAACAAGCATTTAAATGGTTTAAAATAATGTTCTATGTGATCGCGCATGGTCTGTGTGTGAAGAACAAGCATTTAAATGGTTTAAAATAATGTTCTATGAGATCGCGCATGGTCTGTGTGTGAAGAACAAGCATTTAAATGGTTTAAAATAATGTTCTATGTGATCGCGCATGGTCTGTGTGTGAAGAACAAGCATTTAAATGGTTTAAAATAATGTTCTATGAGATCATGCATGGAATGTGTGTGCAGAACAAGCATTTAAATGGTTTAAAATAATGTTCTATGAGATCGCGCATGGACTGTGTGTGTAGAACAAGCATTTAAATGGTTTAAAATAATGTTCTATGAGATCGCGCATGGTCTGTGTGTGAAGAACAAGCATTTAAATGGTTTAAAATAATGTTCTATGTGATCGCGCATGGTCTGTGTGTGAAGAACAAGCATTTAAATGGTTTAAAATAATGTTCTATGAGATCATGCATGGTCTGTGTGTGAAGAACAAGCATTTAAATGGTTTAAAATAATGTTCTATGTGATCGCGCATGGTCTGTGTGTGAAGAACAAGCATTTAAATGGTTTAAAATAATGTTCTATGAGATCATGCATGGGCTGTGTGTGAAGAACAAGCACTTAAATGGTTTAAAATAATGTTCTATGAGATCATGCATGGAATGTGTGTGCAGAACAAGCATTTAAATGGTTTAAAATAATGTTCTATGTGATCGCGCATGGGCTGTGTGTGAAGAACAAGCATTTAAATGGTTTAAAATAATGTTCTATGAGATCATGCATCGACTGTGTGTGTAGAACAAGCATTTAAATGGTTTAAAATAATGTTCTATGTGATCGCGCATGGGCTGTGTGTGAAGAACAAGCATTTAAATGGTTTAAAATAATGTTCTATGAGATCATGCATGGAATGTGTGTGAAGAACAAGCATTTAAATGGTTTAAAATAATGTTCTATGAGATCATGCATGGAATGTGTGTGCAGAACAAGCATTTAAATGGTTTAAAATAATGTTCTATGAGATCGCGCATGGGCTGTGTGTGCAGAACAAGCATTTAAATGGTTTAAAATAATGTTTTATGTGATCATGCATGGAATGTGTGTGCAGAACAAGCATTTAAATGGTTTAAAATAATGTTCTATGAGATCGCGCATGGACTGTGTGTGTAGAACAAGCATTTAAATGGTTTAAAATAATGTTCTATGAGATCATGCATGGAATGTGTGTGTAGAACAAGCACTTAAATGGTTTAAAATAATGTTCTATGAGATCATGCATGGTCTGTGTGTGAAGAACAAGCATTTAAATGGTTTAAAATAATGTTCTATGAGATCATGCATGGTCTGTGTGTGAAGAACAAGCATTTAAATGGTTTAAAATAATGTTCTATGAGATCGCGCATGGGCTGTGTGTGCAGAACAAGCATTTAAATGGTTTAAAATAATGTTCTATGAGATCGCGCATGGGCTGTGTGTGCAGAACAAGCATTTAAATGGTTTAAAATAATGTTCTATGAGATCATGCATGGAATGTGTGTGAAGAACAAGCATTTAAATGGTTTAAAATAATGTTCTATGAGATCATGCATGGAATGTGTGTGAAGAACAAGCATTTAAATGGTTTAAAATAATGTTCTATGAGATCATGCATGGAATGTGTGTGAAGAACAAGCATTTAAATGGTTTAAAATAATGTTCTATGAGATCGCGCATGGGCTGTGTGTGCAGAACAAGCATTTAAATGGTTTAAAATAATGTTCTATGTGATCATGCATGGTCTGTGTGTGAAGAACAAGCACTTAAATGGTTTAAAATAATGTTCTATGAGATCATGCATGGAATGTGTGTGAAGAACAAGCATTTAAATGGTTTAAAATAATGTACTATGTGATCGCGCATGGGCTGTGTGTGCAGAACAAGCATTTAAATGGTTTAAAATAATGTACTATGAGATCATGCATGGAATGTGTGTGTAGAACAAGCACTTAAATGGTTTAAAATAATGTTCTATGAGATCATGCATGGAATGTGTGTGAAGAACAAGCATTTAAATGGTTTAAAATAATGTTCTATGAGATCATGCATGGAATGTGTGTGTAGAACAAGCACTTAAATGGTTTAAAATAATGTTCTATGAGATCATGCATGGAATGTGTGTGAAGAACAAGCATTTAAATGGTTTAAAATAATGTTCTATGTGATCGCGCATGGACTGTGTGTGCAGAACAAGCATTTAAATGGTTTAAAATAATGTTCTATGAGATCGCGCATGGACTGTGTGTGCAGAACAAGCATTTAAATGGTTTAAAATAATGTTCTATGTGATCGCGCATGGACTGTGTGTGCAGAACAAGCATTTAAATGGTTTAAAATAATGTTCTATGTGATCGCGCATGGGCTGTGTGTGCAGAACAAGCATTTAAATGGTTTAAAATAATGTTCTATGAGATCGCGCATGGGCTGTGTGTGCAGAACAAGCATTTAAATGGTTTAAAATAATGTTCTATGTGATCGCGCATGGACTGTGTGTGCAGAACAAGCATTTAAATGGTTTAAAATAATGTTCTATGTGATCGCGCATGGGCTGTGTGTGCAGAACAAGCATTTAAATGGTTTAAAATAATGTTCTATGTGATCGCGCATGGGCTGTGTGTGCAGAACAAACATTTAAATGGTTTAAAATAATGTTCTATGTGATCGCGCATGGACTGTGTGTGCAGAACAAGCATTTAAATGGTTTAAAATAATGTACTATGAGATCATGCATGGACTGTGTGTGCAGAACAAGCATTTAAATGGTTTAAAATAATGTTCTATGAGATCGCGCATGGACTGTGTGTGCAGAACAAGCATTTAAATGGTTTAAAATAATGTACTATGTGATCGCGCATGGGCTGTGTGTGCAGAACAAGCATTTAAATGGTTTAAAATAATGTACTATGTGATCGCGCATGGGCTGTGTGTGCAGAACAAACATTTAAATGGTTTAAAATAATGTACTATGTGATCGCGCATGGGCTGTGTGTGCAGAACAAGCATTTAAATGGTTTAAAATAATGTTCTATGAGATCGTGCATGGACTGTGTGTGCAGAACAAGCATTTAAATGGTTTAAAATAATGTTCTATGAGATCGTGCATGGACTTGTGTGCAGAACAAGCATTTAAATGGTTTAAAATAATGTTCTATGAGATCGTGCATGGACTGTGTGTGCAGAACAAGCATTTAAATGGTTTAAAATAATGTTCTATGAGATCGCGCATGGGCTGTGTGTGCAGAACAAGCATTTAAATGGTTTAAAATAATGTTCTATGAGATCGTGCATGGACTGTGTGTGCAGAACAAGCATTTAAATTATTTAAAATAATGTACTATGAGATCGCGCATGGAGTGTGTGTGTAGAACAAGCATTTAAATGGTTTAAAATAATGTACTATGAGATCATGCATGGAGTGTGTGTGTAGAACAAGCATTTAAATGGTTTAAAATAATGTACTATGAGATCGCGCATGGACTGTGTGTGCAGAACAAGCATTTAAATGGTTTAAAATAATGTACTATGAGATCGCGCATGGAGTGTGTGTGTAGAACAAGCATTTAAATGGTTTAAAATAATGTACTATGAGATCGCGCATGGACTGTGTGTGCAGAACAAGCATTTAAATGGTTTAAAATAATGTACTATGAGATCGCGCATGGACTGTGTGTGCAGAACAAGCATTTAAATGGTTTAAAATAATGTTCTATGTGATCGCGCATGGGCTGTGTGTGCAGAACAAGCATTTAAATGGTTTAAAATAATGTTCTATGAGATCATGCATGGACTGTGTGTGCAGAACAAGCATTTAAATGGTTTAAAATAATGTTCTATGTGATCGCGCATGGGCTGTGTGTGCAGAACAAACATTTAAATGGTTTAAAATAATGTTCTATGTGATCGCGCATGGGCTGTGTGTGCAGAACAAACATTTAAATGGTTTAAAATAATGTTCTATGAGATCGCGCATGGACTCTGTGTGCAGAACAAGCATTTAAATGGTTTAAAATAATGTTCTATGTGATCGCGCATGGGCTGTGTGTGCAGAACAAACATTTAAATGGTTTAAAATAATGTTCTATGTGATCGCGCATGGGCTGTGTGTGCAGAACAAACATTTAAATGGTTTAAAATAATGTTCTATGTGATCGCGCATGGGCTGTGTGTGCAGAACAAACATTTAAATGGTTTAAAATAATGTTCTATGTGATCGCGCATGGGCTGTGTGTGCAGAACAAACATTTAAATGGTTTAAAATAATGTTCTATGTGATCGCGCATGGGCTGTGTGTGCAGAACAAACATTTAAATGGTTTAAAATAATGTTCTATGTGATCGCGCATGGGCTGTGTGTGCAGAACAAACATTTAAATGGTTTAAAATAATGTTCTATGAGATCGCGCATGGACTCTGTGTGCAGAACAAGCATTTAAATGGTTTAAAATAATGTTCTATGTGATCGCGCATGGGCTGTGTGTGCAGAACAAGCATTTAAATGGTTTAAAATAATGTTCTATGAGATCATGCATGGACTGTGTGTGCAGAACAAGCACTTAAATGGTTTAAAATAATGTTCTATGAGATCATGCATGGGCTGTGTGTGCAGAACAAGCACTTAAATGGTTTAAAATAATGTACTATGTGATCGCGCATGGGCTGTGTGTGCAGAACAAGCATTTAAATGGTTTAAAATAATGTACTATGTGATCGCGCATGGGCTGTGTGTGCAGAACAAGCATTTAAATGGTTTAAAATAATGTTCTATGTGATCGCGCATGGGCTGTGTGTGCAGAACAAACATTTAAATGGTTTAAAATAATGTTCTATGTGATCATGCATGGAATGTGTGTGCAGAACAAACATTTAAATGGTTTAAAATAATGTTCTATGAGATCGCGCATGGACTGTGTGTGCAGAACAAGCACTTAAATGGTTTAAAATAATGTTCTATGTGATCGCGCATGGGCTGTGTGTGCAGAACAAGCATTTAAATGGTTTAAAATAATGTACTATGTGATCGCGCATGGGCTGTGTGTGCAGAACAAGCATTTAAATGGTTTAAAATAATGTACTATGTGATCGCGCATGGGCTGTGTGTGCAGAACAAGCATTTAAATGGTTTAAAATAATGTACTATGTGATCGCGCATGGGCTGTGTGTGCAGAACAAGCACTTAAATGGTTTAAAATAATGTACTATGTGATCGCGCATGGGCTGTGTGTGCAGAACAAGCATTTAAATGGTTTAAAATAATGTACTATGTGATCGCGCATGGGCTGTGTGTGCAGAACAAGCATTTAAATGGTTTAAAATAATGTTCTATGTGATCGCGCATGGGCTGTGTGTGCAGAACAAGCATTTAAATGGTTTAAAATAATGTTCTATGAGATCGTGCATGGACTGTGTGTGCAGAACAAGCATTTAAATGGTTTAAAATAATGTACTATGTGATCGCGCATGGGCTGTGTGTGCAGAACAAGCATTTAAATGGTTTAAAATAATGTACTATGTGATCGCGCATGGGCTGTGTGTGCAGAACAAACATTTAAATGGTTTAAAATAATGTTCTATGTGATCGCGCATGGGCTGTGTGTGCAGAACAAGCATTTAAATGGTTTAAAATAATGTTCTATGAGATCGTGCATGGACTGTGTGTGCAGAACAAGCATTTAAATGGTTTAAAATAATGTTCTATGAGATCGCGCATGGACTGTGTGTGCAGAACAAGCATTTAAATGGTTTAAAATAATGTACTATGAGATCGCGCATGGACTGTGTGTGCAGAACAAGCATTTAAATGGTTTAAAATAATGTTCTATGAGATCGTGCATGGGCTGTGTGTGCAGAACAAGCATTTAAATGGTTTAAAATAATGTTCTATGAGATCGTGCATGGGCTGTGTGTGCAGAACAAGCATTTAAATGGTTTAAAATAATGTTCTATGAGATCGTGCATGGACTGTGTGTGCAGAACAAGCATTTAAATGGTTTAAAATAATGTTCTATGAGATCGTGCATGGACTGTGTGTGCAGAACAAGCATTTAAATGGTTTAAAATAATGTTCTATGAGATCGTGCATGGACTGTGTGTGCAGAACAAGCATTTAAATGGTTTAAAATAATGTTCTATGAGATCGCGCATGGACTGTGTGTGCAGAACAAGCATTTAAATGGTTTAAAATAATGTTCTATGAGATCGCGCATGGGCTGTGTGTGCAGAACAAGCATTTAAATGGTTTAAAATAATGTTCTATGAGATCGCGCATGGGCTGTGTGTGCAGAACAAGCATTTAAATGGTTTAAAATAATGTTCTATGAGATCGTGCATGGGCTGTGTGTGCAGAACAAGCATTTAAATGGTTTAAAATAATGTTCTATGAGATCGTGCATGGACTGTGTGTGCAGAACAAGCATTTAAATGGTTTAAAATAATGTTCTATGAGATCGTGCATGGGCTGTGTGTGCAGAACAAGCATTTAAATGGTTTAAAATAATGTTCTATGAGATCGTGCATGGGCTGTGTGTGCAGAACAAGCATTTAAATGGTTTAAAATAATGTTCTATGAGATCGTGCATGGGCTGTGTGTGCAGAACAAGCATTTAAATGGTTTAAAATAATGTTCTATGAGATCGTGCATGGGCTGTGTGTGCAGAACAAGCATTTAAATGGTTTAAAATAATGTTCTATGAGATCGCGCATGGGCTGTGTGTGCAGAACAAGCATTTAAATGGTTTAAAATAATGTTCTATGAGATCGCGCATGGGCTGTGTGTGCAGAACAAGCATTTAAATGGTTTAAAATAATGTTCTATGAGATCGTGCATGGGCTGTGTGTGCAGAACAAGCATTTAAATGGTTTAAAATAATGTTCTATGAGATCGTGCATGGGCTGTGTGTGCAGAACAAGCATTTAAATGGTTTAAAATAATGTTCTATGAGATCGTGCATGGACTGTGTGTGCAGAACAAGCATTTAAATGGTTTAAAATAATGTTCTATGAGATCGTGCATGGACTGTGTGTGCAGAACAAGCATTTAAATGGTTTAAAATAATGTTCTATGAGATCGTGCATGGGCTGTGTGTGCAGAACAAGCATTTAAATGGTTTAAAATAATGTTCTATGAGATCGTGCATGGACTGTGTGTGCAGAACAAGCATTTAAATGGTTTAAAATAATGTTCTATGAGATCGCGCATGGACTGTGTGTGTAGAACAAGCATTTAAATGGTTTAAAATAATGTTCTATGAGATCGCGCATGGACTGTGTGTGTAGAACAAGCATTTAAATGGTTTAAAATAATGTTCTATGAGATCGCGCATGGACTGTGTGTGTAGAACAAGCATTTAAATGGTTTAAAATAATGTTCTATGAGATCGCGCATGGGCTGTGTGTGCAGAACAAGCATTTAAATGGTTTAAAATAATGTTCTATGTGATCGCGCATGGGCTGTGTGTGAAGAACAAGCATTTAAATGGTTTAAAATAATGTACTATGAGATCATGCATGGGCTGTGTGTGCAGAACAAGCATTTAAATGGTTTAAAATAATGTTCTATGAGATCGCGCATGGGCTGTGTGTGCAGAACAAGCATTTAAATGGTTTAAAATAATGTTCTATGAGATCATGCATGGGCTGTGTGTGCAGAACAAGCATTTAAATGGTTTAAAATAATGTTCTATGAGATCGCGCATGGGCTGTGTGTGCAGAACAAGCATTTAAATGGTTTAAAATAATGTTCTATGTGATCGCGCATGGGCTGTGTGTGCAGAACAAGCATTTAAATGGTTTAAAATAATGTTCTATGTGATCGCGCATGGGCTGTGTGTGCAGAACAAGCATTTAAATGGTTTAAAATAATGTTCTATGAGATCGCGCATGGGCTGTGTGTGCAGAACAAGCATTTAAATGGTTTAAAATAATGTTCTATGTGATCGCGCATGGGCTGTGTGTGCAGAACAAGCATTTAAATGGTTTAAAATAATGTTCTATGTGATCGCGCATGGAGTGTGTGTGTAGAACAAGCATTTAAATGGTTTAAAATAATGTTCTATGAGATCGCGCATGGACTGTGTGTGCAGAACAAGCATTTAAATGGTTTAAAATAATGTTCTATGAGATCATGCATGGACTGTGTGTGAAGAACAAGCATTTAAATGGTTTAAAATAATGTTCTATGAGATCGCGCATGGGCTGTGTGTGCAGAACAAGCATTTAAATGGTTTAAAATAATGTTCTATGTGATCGCGCATGGACTGTGTGTGCAGAACAAGCATTTAAATGGTTTAAAATAATGTTCTATGTGATCGCGCATGGACTGTGTGTGCAGAACAAGCATTTAAATGGTTTAAAATAATGTTCTATGAGATCGCGCATGGGCTGTGTGTGCAGAACAAGCATTTAAATGGTTTAAAATAATGTTCTATGTGATCGCGCATGGACTGTGTGTGCAGAACAAGCATTTAAATGGTTTAAAATAATGTTCTATGTGATCGCGCATGGACTGTGTGTGCAGAACAAGCATTTAAATGGTTTAAAATAATGTTCTATGTGATCGCGCATGGACTGTGTGTGCAGAACAAGCATTTAAATGGTTTAAAATAATGTTCTATGTGATCGCGCATGGACTGTGTGTGCAGAACAAGCATTTAAATGGTTTAAAATAATGTTCTATGAGATCGCGCATGGACTGTGTGTGCAGAACAAGCATTTAAATGGTTTAAAATAATGTTCTATGAGATCGCGCATGGACTGTGTGTGCAGAACAAGCATTTAAATGGTTTAAAATAATGTTCTATGAGATCGCGCATGGACTGTGTGTGCAGAACAAGCATTTAAATGGTTTAAAATAATGTTCTATGTGATCGCGCATGGACTGTGTGTGCAGAACAAGCATTTAAATGGTTTAAAATAATGTTCTATGAGATCGCGCATGGACTGTGTGTGCAGAACAAGCATTTAAATGGTTTAAAATAATGTTCTATGTGATCGCGCATGGACTGTGTGTGTAGAACAAGCATTTAAATGGTTTAAAATAATGTTCTATGTGATCGCGCATGGACTGTGTGTGCAGAACAAGCATTTAAATGGTTTAAAATAATGTTCTATGTGATCGCGCATGGACTGTGTGTGTAGAACAAGCATTTAAATGGTTTAAAATAATGTTCTATGTGATCGCGCATGGACTGTGTGTGCAGAACAAGCATTTAAATGGTTTAAAATAATGTTCTATGAGATCGCGCATGGACTGTGTGTGCAGAACAAGCACTTAAATGGTTTAAAATAATGTTTTATGAGATCATGCATGGAATGTGTGTGAAGAACAAGCACTTAAATGGTTTAAAATAATGTTTTATGAGATCATGCATGGAATGTGTGTGAAGAACAAGCACTTAAATGGTTTAAAATAATGTTTTATGAGATCATGCATGGAATGTGTGTGAAGAACAAGCACTTAAATGGTTTAAAATAATGTTCTATGAGATCGCGCATGGACTGTGTGTGCAGAACAAGCATTTAAATGGTTTAAAATAATGTTTTATGAGATCATGCATGGAATGTGTGTGAAGAACAAGCACTTAAATGGTTTAAAATAATGTTTTATGAGATCATGCATGGAATGTGTGTGAAGAACAAGCACTTAAATGGTTTAAAATAATGTTCTATGAGATCGCGCATGGACTGTGTGTGCAGAACAAGCATTTAAATGGTTTAAAATAATGTTCTATGTGATCGCGCATGGGCTGTGTGTGCAGAACAAGCATTTAAATGGTTTAAAATAATGTTCTATGTGATCGCGCATGGACTGTGTGTGCAGAACAAGCATTTAAATGGTTTAAAATAATGTTCTATGTGATCGCGCATGGACTGTGTGTGCAGAACAAGCATTTAAATGGTTTAAAATAATGTTCTATGAGATCGCGCATGGAATGTGTGTGAAGAACAAGCACTTAAATGGTTTAAAATAATGTTTTATGAGATCATGCATGGAATGTGTGTGAAGAACAAGCACTTAAATGGTTTAAAATAATGTTTTATGAGATCATGCATGGAATGTGTGTGAAGAACAAGCACTTAAATGGTTTAAAATAATGTTCTATGAGATCGCGCATGGAATGTGTGTGAAGAACAAGCACTTAAATGGTTTAAAATAATGTTTTATGAGATCATGCATGGAATGTGTGTGAAGAACAAGCACTTAAATGGTTTAAAATAATGTTCTATGAGATCATGCATGGGCTGTGTGTGCAGAACAAGCATTTAAATGGTTTAAAATAATGTTCTATGTGATCGCGCATGGGCTGTGTGTGCAGAACAAGCATTTAAATGGTTTAAAATAATGTTCTATGTGATCGCGCATGGGCTGTGTGTGCAGAACAAGCATTTAAATGGTTTAAAATAATGTTCTATGTGATCGCGCATGGACTGTGTGTGCAGAACAAGCATTTAAATGGTTTAAAATAATGTTCTATGTGATCGCGCATGGGCTGTGTGTGCAGAACAAGCATTTAAATGGTTTAAAATAATGTTCTATGTGATCGCGCATGGACTGTGTGTGCAGAACAAGCATTTAAATGGTTTAAAATAATGTTCTATGAGATCGCGCATGGAATGTGTGTGAAGAACAAGCACTTAATTGGTTTAAAATAATGTTTTATGAGATCATGCATGGAATGTGTGTGAAGAACAAGCACTTAAATGGTTTAAAATAATGTTTTATGAGATCATGCATGGAATGTGTGTGAAGAACAAGCACTTAAATGGTTTAAAATAATGTTTTATGAGATCATGCATGGAATGTGTGTGTAGAACAAGCACTTAAATGGTTTAAAATAATGTTCTATGAGATCGCGCATGGAATGTGTGTGAAGAACAAGCACTTAAATGGTTTAAAATAATGTTTTATGAGATCATGCATGGAATGTGTGTGCAGAACAAGCACTTAAATGGTTTAAAATAATGTTTTATGAGATCATGCATGGAATGTGTGTGTAGAACAAGCACTTAAATGGTTTAAAATAATGTTTTATGAGATCATGCATCGACTGTGTGTACAGGGCTGCGTTTCCCAAAAGCATCATAAGCCTAAGTTGATCGTAAAAACGATCGTATGAGTGATCTTAATATTAAGGTCTGTTTCCCAAAAGCATCGTAACTTAAGCAGCACTTGAAAATGATCGTAGATCTACGAGTGGTCTGGAGTAATCGTAAAGCTCTAAGCGTATCTTAAGAAGACAGAGTTATGAGGTCACCTACAGGACAACCGGCAGATTACACCGTTAACTTTATTCAAGTGCATTGTGATAATATACGTTTTTGATTGTATTTTATTATAAACTTTTTTTTTTTTAAATAACAATTATTAATTTTTATTAACAAAAAAATTATGAAAACCAGCCATGTATTGGGCATTTCTTGGTTGGCCAGCATGTGGTCCCATGACATCTTCGTCGTCGTCGTCCTCCTCCACCACCTCTTCATCTTCTTCCCTGTTAAGTAAGGGCACTCTCATCTACACCGCAATGTTGTGCAACATAGCTGTTACTATTATTACTGCACAGCACTTTTGTGGAGCAAACAGAAGACCACCGCTGGACTGGTGAATAGCCCGAAAGCGCAGCTTCCACCTCCCTATTGTGCGTTCCACAATACTACGTGCAACACGGTGTGCTTCGTTGAAATCTGTGTCCCTGTCATTCATAGGATTAGCCACAGGGGTGAAGAGATATGGCCTCAGTGGGTAACCACTGTCCCCAAGCAGCCTCCATTGTCCCTGTGAGTTTTGCGCCTTCTGACCCACAGATGAATTGATGAACATGAAGAAGTCGTGTGTGCTTCCAGGCCACCTTGCCATAATGTCTGTGATCAAACCCTTATGGTCACAGATCACCTGGCAGTTGACAGCTGCATAACCTTTGCGGCATATACACTCACCTAAAGGATTATTAGGAACACCTGTTCAATTTCTCATTAATGCAATTATCTAATCAACCAATCACATGGCAGTTGCTTCAATGCATTTAGGGGTGTGGTCCTGGTCAAGACAATCTCCTGAACTCCAAACTGAATGTCAGAATGGGAAAGAAAGGTGATTTAAGCAATTTTGAGCGTGGCATGGTTGTTGGTGCCAGACGGGCCGGTCTGAGTATTTCACAATCTGCTCAGTTACTGGGATTTTCACGCACAACCATTTCTAGAGTTTACAAAGAATGGTGTGAAAAGGGAAAAACATCCAGTATGCGGCAGTCCTGTGGGCGAAAATGCCTTGTTGATGCTAGAGGTCAGAGGAGAATGGGCCGACTGATTCAAGCTGATAGAAGAGCAACTTTGCCTGAAATAACCACTCATTACAACCGAGGTATGCAGCAAAGCATTTGTGAAGCCACAACACGCACAACCTTGAGGCGGATGGGCTACAACAGCAGAAGACCCCACCCGGTACCACTCATCTCCACTACAAATAGGAAAAAGAGGCTACAATTTGAACGAGCTCACCAAAATTGGACAGTTGAAGACTGGAAAAATGTTGCCTGGTCTGATGAGTCTGGATTTCTGTTGAGACATTCAGATGGTAGAGTCAGAATTTGGCGTAAACAGAATGAGAACATGGATCCATCATGCCTTGTTACCACTGTGCAGGCTGGTGGTGGTGGTGTAATGGTGTGGGGGATGTTTTCTTGGCACACTTTAGGCCCCTTAGTGCCAATTGGGCATCGTTTAAATGCCACGGCCTACCTGAGCATTGTTTCTGACCATGTCCATCCCTTTATGACCACCATGTACCCATCCTCTGATGGCTACTTCCAGCAGGATAATGCACCATGTCACAAAGCTCCAATCATTTCAAATTGGTTTCTTGAACATGACAATGAGTTCACTGTACTAAAATGGCCCCCACAGTCACCAGATCTCAACCCAATAGAGCATCTTTGGGATGTGGTGGAACGGGAGCTTCGTGCCCTGGATGTGCATCCCACAAATCTCCATCAACTGCAAGATGCTATCCTATCAATATGGGCCAACATTTCTAAAGAATGCTTTCAGCACCTTGTTGAATCAATGCCACGTAGAATTAAGGCAGTTCTGAAGGCGAAAGGGGGTCAAACACAGTATTAGTATGGTGTTCCTAATAATCCTTTAGGTGAGTGTATATACATGGCCATCCACAGATGGTGTAAGGATCGGGATCAAGGTACCATCGATCACTCCGATTATGTGTGGGATGTGATGATGTGTTACAAAATACTGTTGTATTTCTGTGATGTCCTGTCTTAATGCTGGAAATGTAATGTGTTCCACAGCAAGTGGAAGTAATGCATTGGTGACCGCTTGAACAGCTCTTGACACTGATGCTTTACTTAATCCAAGCCCATCACCAAGTACCTGGAGAAAACTGCCTGTTGCATAAAATCTCAATGCTGCTAAGAGTTGGACTTCAGGGGACAAGGCAAAATTTCTCCTGGTGGCACGCATCATCTGAGGTTCGATGCTATTCAGCAGTTGGGCTATTTGACAGACGGTATCTCCCAATTATAGCCATGTCATCAAGGATATCCAAGGGGTTTTGATGCGGTCTTAATGTCACCAATCTACTTTGTGGTCGCCTCTGTCTTTCTCTGACCCTTAACTGAAGAACACGCTGTAGTGCAGCCATGGTTTCCTTTGCAAGTCTACTGAGGTGTAAACTCTATATACTATACTAACTTATTTGAAGGAACCATGTGAAGGTTATCAGGCTGTGATAATGTTCACATATCCCACTGCTTTCAGTAATCACATTAGGCCCTGCCCTAAAGAAAGTGAAGGTGTGGCATGCTTAGAAATTGTATAGATTACATATTCCTTTAATCTGGTGAAACATGTCTGCAATAAACTTTTTTTTGTCTGTACCTGTAGAAATGTATTGGCTAGATGAAGTACATATAGTTGTGCTACTCTCACCCTTAATATATAGACTTTATATATCAGTAATATTGAAATAAGATTTCCTATGGTATTTCATTGGGCCTTAGGCCCTGTGTGGTTCAACAAACACATGGACATCAAAAACAATGCAATAACATAGTTTTATTAATTTGGGTAATTCAGTTCCCCAGGACCTGCTAAAGACATTGTACAATGGGATGAGTCATGACAGCAGAGCTTGTATATGAGGTCATCATTGTTTAAGTTTCTCCCAATTACAATTTTTGTAATTTTATGGCTGAAACACCTGCATTGTGTTAGGTGGATGGAAAACAACGGAAAAGGAGTTCTGAATAAATGGTTGATTTCAGCTCTTTAGTGTTTGTTTGCATTTATTTGCTCATAGAAGAAAAAGATAAATTCCCACATATCTGCAATGCCTTTCTCTCGTGGGACACTTACACACCCACACACACATGAGAGAAGTGCCAGCATATTCCATATTTTATCATAAGTGTGATATGCAGTGTGGGGACTTGCACTGGTCTTGGTCCTGGTCTTGCTACAACGCAAGGGTCAACTGATATTTATGTTTTATGAATCAGTTTCTTAGACAAGTTCATTTACTGAAGGCTACGAGGAAAGCTAGGTAACTTTATTAAATTCGATATGTACACATTCACTATTAATCTTATGCCTAACATGATGAAAAGCGTTAATGTTTCTTGTCACCACAAATTCTAATTATTACATGAATCGCGTAAATTATAGGCCTATTTTCAAGTCAAAAAGGAGAAATTAGGCAAAAGTTTCTTAGTTTGCATCTCTGATTATTTTCATAAAACAGCTGTCAAATATGAAATGTTTAGTTTATTACCTGTAGTTAAAAACCAGTAATATTGAGTTAAAACATATAGGCTATAAAACACAAACCAACACATTCTCACCTGTGAAAGGTTTTTTATTTAATGCTAGTGTTGACAGCATCTGAAGTGCTGACGTGTGTTGACCCTTCCAAAATGGCGGCGCGTCGACGTACCTGGAGCGGTCGAATGAGGCATCTGCGTACATAGATCTATGCGTCACGGGTAAATACCAAATGCGGCGTGGTGTAGAGATTTTTTTTTAAAAATACAACATTTCAAAGATTATACACAAAACAAACGTGAGACAAAAAAAGAAAAAGAAAAACGCAAAAATTAATATTTTTTTTTTGTTGCCTACCGATAAGACACGATACAAATGTTCATACATTATAAATAAAATAAAAAAAGCATGAATTATTAACAACCTCCTGTGTAATAAAAGCAGCTCGTGAAGTCACGTGACGAGCCGCAGTCACGTGACCGTCCGCAGAAACGGGAAGTTCGTGATTCACACTGAGTGCAGCTGTTAAAACTTTATTCTTCCATGAAGACACACCGCGCGAGGATCGCCAGAGGATAAAACGCAATCTTTGTCGGTGTCTTGTCATCCGGTAAGTGTGCAGATCACATGTTTACACTGGTGTTTGACATCCGACAGCTTTAATTAGAACTTGATCATACACACCTGATGGAAACTTGCTCCTGATGCCTGGTTTTATGCTTTCGGGAAAACGAAACTTTATTGTGGTGTGAAGAGAGTGTAAAGTAACTCGGATCCAATATAAATGATACTGTATAATCAGAGGGGTTTTAAAAACTGCCCTGGTTAAAATATAAAGCAGCAGAATTCCTCTAGAAAGAGGATCTGCAGCCCTGATTTGCATTTTCTATCAGAACCTGTGATGGTGCACGTGATCAGATCACATGATCCATATGTCACCTCTAAGATCAAACATGAAATAATGAACGGTGTGACCTCAAATGTACAAACTGAGTAGTTGGCAAATACCGTTTCCAGTTCATATCAAGATAATAGACCAATCTGGCATAACATTATGATAAAATGTGGGGATATAGGGAAGTGGGATATATTAGGCAGCAAGTGAACATTTTGTCCTCAAAGTTGATGTGTTAGAAGCAGGAAAAATGGGCAAGCGTAAGGATTTGAGCGAGGAAGGGCCAAATTGTGATGGCTAGACGACTGGGTCAGAGCATCTCCAAAACTGCAGCTCTTGTGGGGTGTTCCCGGTCTGCAGTGGTCAGGATCTATCAAAAGTGCTCCAAGGAAGGAACAGTGGAGAACCGGCGACAGGGTCATGGGCGGCCAAGGCTCATTGATGCACGTGGGGAGCGAAGGCTGGCCCGTGTGGTCCGATCAAACAGACGAGCTACTGGAGCTCAAATTGCTCAAGAAGTTAATGCTGGTTCTGATAGAAAGGTGTCAGAATACAGTTTGAGGAGCACAACAACGAGTTTGAGGTGTTAACTGGGCCTCCAAAATCCCCAGATCTCAATCCTCTTTCAGGGGTCTAGTGAAGAGTCCATCGCCTCGACGAAGCGTATATAAGTTTTTCACAATTTTGCGTTCACTTTAATAGTCCTGTGGTGTAACATTAATTTATAAAAGGGTCACATATATAGTCTCTCATCACACACGCTTAAGCGAAGATCCGTTATTGGCATCAATGAAGAACCTTTAACATCCGTAGAGCCTTTCCGTTGCACTAAAGCTTCTTTAAAGTGGAAACGGTTTGTTTTTCTTCTTAAGTAAATGTTGGACATCGCTGGGAAAACCACCTTGTGAAACCTCTGTTTGTAACACCATATATGATTATTATTATTATTATACCAAAATGTAATGTTTTAAACGGATTCGGAGGAAGTGTAACATCTCACACTGCATGTGTAAAGATTATAGCAAAGCTACTGATGTACTCTGGACATTTTCTGATCTTTCCGAAGGCTTTAGTGTGTAACCCCGTGATTTTACAATCATTTCTGCTTTACTAAAAGTGTCATTATGAAAGCATGAAAAGCCCTGAGAGGAACACACACTCAGGCTCACACGCGCACTGACTCAGAGCAGAAGAGGAAGTGACGCGTCCAGACGTGTGCTTGTGTTTCAGCAGGTCATGGGCTCTCTGTTCCGCAGTGAAGAGGTCTGTCTGGTGCAGCTCTTCCTCCAGTCGGGATCGGCCTACAACTGCGTCAGCGAGCTGGGAGAGCTGGGAATAGTGGAGTTCAGAGACGTGAGAGGATTTCTGCTCACCTTTCTCTGTTGTTCTCACGGTTTTCATAAAGTGGTCATGTGATGCTATTTCAAAAGTTATTTATCTTGTTTATTGGGTGTAGAATAGGTTAACATGCTTTAAATGCAGAAATAAAAAACACATTATTTCACACACACTGTACATTTTTGCAGCACCTCTATTCTCAGTCTGTCTGAAACTCTCTGATTTCTACAAAGCTCCGCTTGGCCAGCTGACCCAGTGCCTTCTGGAAGCTCAGAGTGCTCTGATTGGCCAGCTGACCCAGTGCCTTCTGGAAGCTCAGAGTGCTCTGATTGGCCAGCTGACCCAGTGCCTTCTGGAAGCTCAGAGTGCTCTGATTGGCCAGCTGACCCAGTGCCTTCTGGAAGCTCAGAGTGCTCTGATTGGCCAGCTGACCCAGTGCCTTCTGGAAGCTCAGAGTGCTCTGATTGGCCAGCTGACCCAGTGCCTTCTGGAAGCTCAGAGTGCTCTGATTGGCCAGCTGATCCAGTGCCTTCTGATTAGGGTTTCAAAGGGGCAGAACATTTCTGGTAAATTTCCGTAAAATTTCCACAGGAACTTAATCTGGGGAATTTTGGAAATATTCCAATTTGGAAACTTAACAGGATTTTATGGGAATTTATAATAATTTATGTGAATTAATTACAAATTTGGGGAAATTTATATAAACTGCATCATATACAAACTAGTGCTGTCAAATCAATTAATCGCGATTAATCACATCAAGACACGGCTTTGTGTTGAATAACAGATGAAAAATTACATATTGTGCCTTTAATAATGCATTTATTAGGCGTTCAGGAAGCTGTCCTCCGTAAATTGCACTGCACACAAACTTACTTTTGTGTTGTACTGCTCAGAAACAGCTTTATAAATAAATCTCAACCACTGACGCCTCAGTTCATCCATTTTCACAGGGCCAGGGCTTTGCTTTTGCGTCCAAACACACAGCGTCTCCGCGTCTGATGACAACACTACAGTTCACTGAGGCCTTGCCTTCTTTCTTTGCGGATACATTGGATGGCATTATGCTAATATTTGTACTGCTTTGTAACATTGGAGATCATATACATGCACAGATTAAAGGAAAGCATCATATGAGCCCTTTACGAAACCTGTGCTTCATGTTCATGTCTTATGAAGTGTCTTTACATTACTCTGGCCTGCTGAGGTCACGTAGAGGATGATGAGGCATCTTTGTTTGAACTCTTGATCCCAGCTGAATCCCAATGTCAACGCGTTCCAGAGGAAGTTTGTGAATGAAGTGAGGCGATGCGAGGAGCTGGAGAAAAGCTTCGGTGAGTCTGTCTCTTCTTTCTGATAACCGTAGAAATGTCTGCCGCTATTGGACGCCAGTCATCCGTGCACATCATCCCAAACAGAGCAATGTTTGGTGTGGTAAGCAAATTCTGCCTTTGGAGCAATTTATTATCAGCTGGCATCAGCCGTAATAACACACAGTGTTAACCAGTAGCCAAATATCTCTGTTGTAAAGCAGCTTTTCTCAAATGTTTGCCAGTAGTTCATGCAGTCATTTATTGCTGATTCCTGGAGCACAACACCAGTCATGCGTCTCACAAGAATTTCTCAATATTTAGATTTTTTTTGCACCCTCAGATTCCAGATTTTCAAATAGTTGAATCTCGGCCAAATATTGTTTATTCAGCTTTCAGATGGTGTATAAATCTCAATTTCACTTTATGAACCTTATGACTGGTTTTCTGGTCCATTTTTAGCTGTACGTATTGTAGCTTATACAGTTTCAGTATCTATTCAATGACCAACAAAGTATATGACATTGTTTTGCCGCGAGGAGTGTTATATAGAGGACGTTGAAGGGGGACCACTATTAACGGCATACCTGTGAGGTATTTATTAAAGGAACACGCCGACTTTTTGGGACTTTAGCTTATTCGCTGTATCCCCCAGAGTTAGATAAGTCCATACATACCATTCTCATCTCCGTGCGTGCCATAACTCTGTCTGACGCACCCACCGCTAGCCTAGCTTAGCACAAAGACTGGAGGTAAACGGCTCCAGCTAGCCTACTGCTCCATAAGTGACAAAATAACGCCAACATTTTCCTATTTACATGTTGTGATGTGTATATACTCTCTATACTCTATTCCTGCGTAATAATCCAGGAGCTTTGCTGCCGTACCATTGGTGCAGCGGCGCAATGATACACGAGTACACGATGTAACTATACACATGACCTATACACTCGTCTTCTGTCCAAACATACCGCGCCATCTTTAAAGAATGATCATGTGACTTTTATGTGCATCAGGTGACCTGTAAATGCGGAAAAAAGCATTTCCATCGCAGGTTAGCAAAATATTCCTTTTTTGAATTGGCTGAAAAACCACCTCATACGAGAGCAAAATCTTTTTTGCGATATATGGGAGTTTTTGCAAAATTGACGTGTTTGCATTGGATGTATTTTCAATCTGTGCAATTTGAAGAGCAATGGAAACGCAGCTATTGTCTTGGTGAATTGAGTCATTGAGTCAAAAGAATCGTTCAAATGGCTGATTCATTTGGTGTTTGAGTAATTCGTTAAACTGATTCATTTAAAACACAGATTCATTCAGTAATGAACGTGACAGTTGTAATCGTGCTGATATTCGGGAAAAACAATATGCTTGCGTGATATTGCTTACCTGTATAAAGACAGACGTGCACTCTCAAGGCATGTTTGGTTTTTGCAAAGTGATTGACATATTCGATAATGCCGAAACAATAATTCTGATATTATTGTAAATGATGCATATCACACACTCCTACTGTGAAACAGATGTTTGTTCATCGCCCAGCACTAGTTGAGTAGTTCAGTGTTGTTTCATGTCCTATTACAGAAGTAAAATGTGTTGTGTCTGCTGTATCATGTTGAGTTAAGGGTCATTAAAGGTCATCTTCTTTGTCCCAGTGTTTCTGGAGCAGGAGATTGTCCGCAGTCTCTCCCAGACGCTGCAGCCCCCCATCCCCACCCCTCCGGCCCCTCAGCCCCGAGATCTGCTCACCATCGAGGAGGAGAGCGAGCGCCTGGCCCGAGAGCTCAGGGAGGTCTGTAACTCTGTGTGTTTAACAACATGAACACACAACATGAACACACAACTCAGCCTGCCTGCCTCTTAAAGTGCCACTATTATGCTGTTTTAAAGCCTCCTTATTTTGTTTTGGCGTCTCCTACAACAGATTTACATGCATCCAAAGGTCAAAACCAATTTAATGTTCTCCTAATCTCCACTGCAGCATCAGCTCTTTTCTCTCATTGTCTGAAACGCTTTGTTTAAAGATTCAGTCTCTCTAAACCCCGCCTCTCTGAGAGCTGCTCTGCTGTGATTGGTCAGACAGCCCAGTCTGCTGTGATTGGTCAGAAAGCAAGCGCTCATTATCATATCTGAATCTCAGCTCTTGACACACAGTGATACTAACAGTAACAATGGTGTGGGTTTTACTGTATCAATCTCAGAAGAAAACAGCGTCTTCTCCACATGAACAACACCAACCAAACGCTTCCAGTCTCAGATACAGCTACAGTGAGTGAGGGCGGGGCAAAGAGACGCTGCTCAGCCAATCATGACCAGAGGTGGGCATTAACTACAGTGTGTGAGGGTGGGGCAAAGAGACGCTGCTCAGCCAATCATGACCAGAGGTGGGCATTAACTACAGTGTGTGAGGGCGGGGCAAAGAGACGCTGCTCAGCCAATCATGACCAGAGGTGGGCATTAACTACAGTGTGTGAGGGCGGGGCAAAGAGACGCTGCTCAGCCAATGAAGACCAGAGGCGGGCATTAACTACAGTGTGTGAGGGCGGGGCAAAGTGACGCTGCTCAGCCAATGAAGACCAGAGGCAGGCATTAACTACAGTGTGTGAGGGCGGGGCAAAGTGACGCTGCTCAGCCAATGAAGAGCAGAGGCGGGCATTAACTACAGTGTGTGAGGGCGGGGCAAAGAGACGCTGCTCAGCCAATGAAGACCAGAGGCTGGCATTAACTACAGTGTGTGAGGGCGGGGCAAAGAGACGCTGCTCAGCCAATGAAGACCAGAGGCGGGCATTAAATAGTGTGTGAGGGCGGGGCAAAGAGACGCTGCTCAGCCAATGAAGACCAGAGGCAGGCATTAACTACAGTGTGTGAGGGCAGGGCAAAGAGACGCTGCTCAGCCAATGAAGACCAGAGGCGGGCATTAACTACAGTGTGTGAGGGCGGGGCAAAGAGACGCTGCTCAGCCAATGAAGACCAGAGGCGGGCATTAAATAGTGTGTGAGGGCGGGGCAAAGAGACGCTGCTCAGCCAATGAAGACCAGAGGCAGGCATTAACTACAGTGTGTGAGGGCGGGGCAAAGAGACGCTGCTCAGCCAATGAAGACCAGAGGCGGGCATTAAATAGTGTGTGAGGGCGGGGCAAAGAGACGCTGCTCAGCCAATGAAGACCAGAGGCAGGCATTAACTACAGTGTGTGAGGGCGGGGCAAAGAGACGCTGCTCAGCCAATGAAGACCAGAGGCGGGCATTAAATGCAGTGTGTGAGGGCGGGGCAAAAAGACGCTGCTCAGCCAATGAAGACCAGAGGCGGGCATTAACTACAGTGTGTGAGGGCGGGGCAAAGAGACGCTGCTCAGCCAATGAAGACCAGAGGCGGGCATTAAATGCAGTGTGTGAGGGCGGGGCAAAGAGACGCTGCTCAGCCAATGAAGACCAGAGGCAGGCGTTATGCAAATTAGTTACAAACCTGGGTCGGTTAAGCCGAAAGTGAGACTTGAATTACTGATGACTTGTTTCAGTTCAGCATCAGTTCTTCTTTTGGGAGACAAACTCCATTTAACTGCGCTTTGATCTTTGCAGACATACATTCACAAACAGTTACATTACACACTACATGAAAGGTCATGCGCTTCAATGTTAATATGCTTTTGTTTACAAAACATTCCCACACGGAGCGCACATTTAAATTAACTGGCTGTAGCACTGATTTTCAGAGAGACGCGTAGGTGAATTTAGCATGTTTCCTAAATATCTGCAAACATATGGTATTTGTATGCTTTAGTAAAGTGAAAAACGTACATACAGCACCTTTTAAGTGTTGCAGAAGTTAAGTCTGTGATGTTTGTGGTGTTCCACCTGTGCAGGTGTCCAGGAACAGAGACAGTCTCCGCACTCAGTTCACTCAGCTGTGTCAGTACAGAGGCGTTCTGAAGCAGACCCATTCCCTCACAGCCTCACAGGTGCGATCTCTTCACTCTCACGCTTCCTCCATCCCTCGTGTGCGTCGGTCAGTCTGCTTCACGTGTGTGTGTGTGTGTGTGTGTGTGTGTGTGTGTGTGTGTCACAGGCTCCGCTGGTGTCGTTCGAGCCGGCGGCTCTGGTGGAGAACAGACAGGATGTCAGGCTGAGCTTCGTGGCCGGCGTGGTTCATCCGTGGAAAGTGCCTTCCTTCGAGAGGCTGCTCTGGCGCGCATGCCGTGGATACATCATTGTGGACTTCCATGAGATGGAGGAAAAACTTGAACATCCCGATTCTGTGAGACCTAAATCATTAATAATGACCCAAGTGATGTACATACAGCATACGTTGGGTTGAATGTATAATTTGTGAGATTATATTGGGTGTAATACATTTATATGAACTTTTTTTTTTTGTGAAAGCAGAAATATGATCTGTTTTCCACAGGGCGAGGAGGTGCAGTGGACCGTGTTTTTAATCTCGTTCTGGGGAGATCAGATCGGTCAGAAGGTCAAGAAGATCTGTGATTGGTAGGTGATCTGGATATGGGGGTTTTGGAGAGAGATCAAAGGTTTGGTCAAAATCAGGGATTCTGGGAAACGTGGACGTACACTGAAGGATTTAAACAGTGTGATTTCCAGGCTGAAGGTCTATCGAATCATAGGAAAGCATTTTTAAGATTCATAATCCAGTCATCAGCAACTGGACAAAACATTGAATAGTTATGAACCTTGTGGGGAAAATTAGTATTTCCCCTTTTTAGCAGCCTGTCATCAAGATCAGTCACATTATGAGAGTTTACAAATATGCCACTTAGATTAATTTTTTTTATTTTTTCCCCCACATACTTCTAATGAATTTTGAATAAATATTCTAATGTATGTATTGAGTAAATACTGCAATTAATGTTCATTTAATTTTAGCATTTTTGTGTGTTATTATTAACTTATTATTTTTAATAAGTTATTATTATTTAGTTGGTTTAATACAATTAATTTCATTAAAAATGCAAACGCATTTAATCATAAACTTAATCTTTATGTTCATGCTGTAAAAAGAGATTCACCAAACGTTTAAAACCTGTGAGTTGACAGTCAGCAAATTCTCTCCAGTTGTTCAAAAGTCACGTGATCGGATTGGGTAAAATCTTGATCGTGATCGTAAAATCTTGAAAATGAGTTGTTTAAAAGAAGAAAAGCATTCTGAAATCGGATTAGATCACAAAATCCAATCTTTGTTTTGATCTGAATCAGATCGTCAGTTTTTAGTTAGTAAGACTGGAATACCTGATCCCAGGGGAAGGGTGGATTTCAGGAACAAAATTGTAATAACTTTAAAACTGGTCAAAAAACAACATTTGTATCATGTTATATATATATTAATCCGTAGGGATTAATATGGAGTTGGCCCACCCTTTGCAGCTATAACAGCTTCAACTCTTCTGGGAAGGTTTTCCACAAGGTTTAGGAGTGTGTTTATGGGAATTTTTGACCATTCTTCTAGAAGCGCATTTGTGAGGTCAGGCACTGATGTTCCACACCAAGCTCGCTCATCCATGTCTTTATGGACCGACGCTTTGTGCACTGGTGCAGGAAGGGGCCGTCCCCAAACTGTTGCCACAAAGTTGGGAGCATGAAATTGTCCAAAATGTCTTGGTATGATGAAGCATTAAGAGTTCCTTTCACTGGAACTAAGGGGTCAAGCCCAACCCCTGAAAAACAACCCCACCCCATAATCCCCCCTCCACCAAACTTTACACTTGGCACAATGCAGTCAGGCAAGTCCCGTTCCCCTGGCAACCGCCAAACCCAGACTCGTCCATGGGATTGGCAGACAGAGAAGCGTGATTGGTCACTCCAGAGAACAGCTTTTGATTAGTTTAACCAATAGTAATAAAGAAGAAGTAGACTTTAGGCTATTAAGCTTTTCCGTACAGTGAAGTAAAAAAGATATTTTAGCACCATTTAAAATAACTTCCAAACAGCTGTTTATATCAAACAAAAGTAATACATTTAATTTTCAGTATTTTCTTTATCACTGTATATGAACAACATAGGCACAATCACCAGAGATGAATTGGTCAAAAGTAGTGTCTAACAGTTCCCGTATTGCACATATATTTGTTTGTTTTTGTTGTGGGTCACATGAGGGGCTACGGAAACCCTAAAGGGACCAGAAACATGAATTTGAATGCTTTTACGTTCCCCAGAGAAACTTTGCATTCTCTTTCAAATCTTTTGAGTATTTGCAAGCAAATGCAAAGTCTCACGGGACAACACAAAACTTTTATGAGAGAACTCAAAAACCCCTCTCCCATCTCATATTTTTCTCATCACCATGTCCCTTTAGTGCCTCCGTAACGGTCTGATAGTTTAAAGGAAACCGAAAATAGAAGGGGATGTTAGTTTGTAAATGTTGTTTTATTTCTCCTCAAATGAAACACTTAAAGTGACCCACACTGACTGTTGTTCTTTACATCCTACACTGTGAGCACTGCTAATCCAGATGTGCTAATGTGAAAAAGTGTGTATCAGGATCAGGGTGATCCAATCCGATTTTGCTTTGAAATAACAAATATGGATAACAAAACATGGGATTTCTGATCCAGATGAAACTTTTTGAACAGCTGGGCTCTGGGCTGTTGTATCATACAGAAATGAGTTTGTGAGCCGTTTGAAATGTACAACATGCTTCTCCTCTTATGTTCCACATACACCAGCTTCCACACGCAAACCTTCCCCTACCCTGAGAACCAGGCCGAGAGAGAGGAGACCCTCAATGGACTGCGAGGGAGAATCGAGGACATCCGCTCAGTGAGTATACTCGCAGTTAGAGCACATGTACTGAGTTACAGTCGCTTGCTAAATCGATTTGACTGAATCCATAGTGAAGCCAGCTTAAACAGCAGAAGTGTGTGTTTGCTGATAGAAACCCTGTGCTTCTGCAGGTGATGGGCGAGACGGAGCAGTACATGCAGCAGCTGCTGGTGCGAGCGCTGGCCCGGCTGCCCGAGTGGCTGGTCCAGGTTCAGAAGTGTAAGGCTGTGCAGACGGTGCTGAACCTCTGCAGCCCGTCCGTCACCGACAAGTGTCTGATCGCTGAAGCCTGGTGTCCCGTCAGCCAGCTGACCGCCCTGCAGAGCGCCCTGAGAGAGGGAGGGGTGAGACTATAGTGCCATTATGGGACATGTCTGAAATGCACTGCATATGATTTGATTGTTCATTTTTTGGTCTGAACTTTTGAGATGCTAAAAATAACTCAACCAGAGGGCCCCGGCTAGAAATTTAGATTGATCTAAAGAAATGCATAAATAGTGATGAAAGCCACAATATGAAATGTCACAGATGTATATTGACTGAGTAATCACTGTTTTGTAGAGGAAAACGTTATCAATCTTTGTTTCATTATATGCCAACAGTGACCGTTCTAAAATGGGGAAAAAGCACTTCTTGTGTCTTTTTGCCTCAAGTTTGCATGCCCGTAACTCCAGAAGTATTAAAGATATCTTAATATCCTTTTAGATTCTGGTTCTTAACAAACTTTTCTTTTGTGATCTTCATTTTAAAGGCCCTCGATGGTTCAATCCCAGAGATATGGAGATCTTAATGCGGCTCCATGAGTAAATTGTTGTATTTTACCCATTTTAGTGGTCAAAAACCAAATGTGGGTCACTTTGCTGATAGTTACTGCATTTAAAGGGGAATGTCTTTACAATAAATCATGTTGAAACTAGAAATGTTACTTGTTTCTTTCTATCAAAACCATTGCATACAACACAAGTCCAACTCAATCTTATATATCCCTGAAACTGATTCAAATATAGATTCTTATAAATACACTTTTGAGAGCAAGTAAATGTGCCTCAACTTGACCATTTCAGTGGATTTTTGGCACACAAGCTTTGGAAAAACAATATTTATGGCACTCAGACAGGTGTTCAATGCAGTTGTGTTGATAGAAAAACTAGTTTTTTTAACCCCTGAAAATGCACTCTTAGAGCCATTTAAGATTTATCTCTGGGATTGAACCATCGAGGGCCTTTCAAATGGAGAAACCAAAAGAAAACTTTAAGAACCAGAATCTAAAAGGATATTAAGATATCTTTAATACTTTTGGAGTTACGGGCATGCAAACTTGAGGCAAAAACACACAAGAAGTGCTTTTCCCCATTTTTGAACCGTCACTTTTGGCATATAATGAAACAAAGATTGATAAAGTCAACAGATTTCACTAATAGATCTACCAATCTCTGTGTGAAAATAAAATAATGATGCTGCCATCTTTCTAAAGTCATTTTAACACCCCTGTAATTTAGCTCCAAACCTCAGGTGAAAACTGTCATTTTGACCCTCCTCTATAAAACAGTGATTACTCCGTCAATACACATCTGTGACATTTCATATTGTGGCTTTCATCACTATTTATGTTTGTCTTTCTGTCTCTCTCAGAGGAAGAGTGGCAGTAGTGTGGACTCGTTCTACAACCGCTTGCCGGCCACCACGTCTCCACCCACGGTCTTTCCCACCAATGCCTTCACCGCAGGATTCCAGAACATCGTCGATGCGTATGGAGTGGCGAGCTACAGGGAGGTTAACCCAGGTAACACACACACACACCACTGACCAGCAGCATTTAACACAAGCTTAAATCCACTCTCACGCATCTTTTACCGTCTACAGCCGTCTACACCATCATCACGTTCCCCTTCCTGTTTGCGGTGATGTTCGGGGACGTTGGGCACGGTCTGCTGATGGCACTGGCGGGTCTCTGGATGGTTCTGGAGGAGAAGGATCCAAAAATGAGGAAAAATACTAATGAAGTAAAAATATGACGCATCATGCACACGTGTTTTCACAATACTGGAATTTCTGAATTTCACAATACTGAAACTTCACTACAATGCCTTAACAGGAAAAATTATGTGAGTTTGAAAATGAAGCACAACTGCCGCACAATGTGTCCCAAACGCACGTTAAACAGCAAATGTGATGTGTTTTTGTTATGCATGTAGTAATTCCCTGGGGTGTGTGTGTGTGTCAGATCTGGCGTATGATGTTTGGAGGCCGGTATCTCATTCTGTTGATGGGGCTGTTTTCGATCTATACCGGAGCCATTTACAACGAGTGTTTCAGCCGAGGACTCAACACCTTCTCCTCAGGGTGGCACGTCCGGCCTAACGCAGAGTTCTACAACTGGACGTACGAAATATATATATATATATATATATATATATGCACGCACGCATGCACAGACACACACACTCTCACACACACTCTCTCACACACACCTGTTCTCAGTCATATGGTCACATGTGCTGTATATAATGTCTGTTTCTCTGTTCAGTGAGGAGACTTTCAGAAAGAATCAGTATCTCTCGCTGGATCCCAACATCACAGGCGTTTTCAC
This sequence comes from Rhinogobio ventralis, assembly GCA_039654625.1. Taxonomy (NCBI): domain Eukaryota; kingdom Metazoa; phylum Chordata; class Actinopteri; order Cypriniformes; family Gobionidae; genus Rhinogobio; species Rhinogobio ventralis. The sequence goes on from CM077198.1 coordinate 37,904,306, forward strand.
CGGCCCGTATCCTTTTGGAATTGATCCTGTAAGTCAACCACATGAGTGTGTGAATGACACTGCAGTGTCTGTTCTGCTGTAAAACAGAGTTACTCTTCCTTCATAGTGTGAAACCTCAATGATCACTGTGATTCTCCCTCAGATCTGGGGTCTGGCCAACAATCACCTGACCTTCCTCAACAGCTACAAGATGAAGATGTCTGTCATCATCGGAGTCATCCATATGAGCTTCGGTGTGTGTTTATCCCTCTTCAACTTCATGTGAGTGTGCGCCTTTCTACCACGGTCTCTTTAATTTGGTGACTTTTCAACATTTTAAACGGGTCATGAACTGCATTTCTGCCATTTGAAGCAGAAGTCATGTATCCTGATATGTGTCCGCTCTGTTTCTCCTGCGGCGCAGACACTTCCGAGACATCGGGAGCGTGTTTCTGGTGCTGATCCCGGAGCTGTGCTTCATGCTGTGTCTGTTCGGATACCTGATCTTCATGGTGATCTATAAGTGGCTGGCGTACGGCCCTGTGAACTCTGACTCCGCCCCTAGCATCCTCATCCACTTCATAGACATGTTCCTGTTTACTGAGAATGCAGACAACAAGCCTCTCTATACGGACCAGGTGTGTGTGCTCGCTGTGAAATGTCTCTCAGAATCAAGTGTGCTCCTCTTTATGGTTTGTTAGGGACTTGAGTTGTGTCTGTAATTCTGTACGGTTTATAACAGAAGTGAGGATATGTCCGTATCTTTACGTCTTGTTCGAGTGGAGATAATGCAGAACTTTAATAAAGCATCATACATCTGATCAGTTTATGCTGATTCTAGTGTGTGTGTGTGTGTGTGTAGGTGGTGGTGCAGAAGGTTCTGGTGATCGTGGCGGTACTGTCTGTTCCTGTGCTGCTCCTGGGGAAGCCGACGCAAGAATACATCACACACACCCTGAAGAGGAATCGGCCTACAGTGAGCGCGCCTTCTGAATTTATGTACTTTAGTGTGTGTGAGAGAGAGAGTGTGTGTGTGTGTGTGTGTGTGTGTGTGTGAGAGAGTGAGAGAGAGGGTGTGTGTGTGAGAGAGAGGGTGTGTGTGTGTGTGTGTGTGTGTGTGAGTGTGAGTGTGAGAGAGAGAGGGTGTGTGTGTGTGTGTGAGAGAGAGGGCGTGTGTGTAAGAGAGAGTTTGTGTGTGAGAGTGTGGGTGTGTGTGTGTGTGTGAGTGAGAGAGAGGGTGTGGGTGTGTGTGAGAGAGGGTGTGGGTGTGTGTGAGAGGGTGTGTGTGTGTGTGAGAGGGTGTGTGTGTGTGTGAGAGGGTGTGTGTGTGTGTGAGAGGGTGTGTGTGTGTGTGAGAGGGTGTGTGTGTGTGTGAGAGGGTGTGTGTGTGTGTGAGAGGGTGTGTGTGTGTGAGAGGGTGTGTGTGTGTGAGAGGGTGTGTGTGTGTGAGAGGGTGTGTGTGTGTGAGAGGGTGTGTGTGTGTGAGAGGGTGTGTGTGTGTGAGAGGGTGTGTGTGTGTGAGAGGGTGTGTGTGTGTGAGAGGGTGTGTGTGTGTGAGAGGGTGTGTGTGTGTGAGAGGGTGTGTGTGTGTGAGAGGGTGTGTGTGTGTGAGAGGGTGTGTGTGTGTGAGAGGGTGTGTGTGTGTGAGAGGGTGTGTGTGTGTGTGAGAGGGTGTGTGTGAGAGAGGGTGTGTGTGTGTAAGAGAGAGTTTGTGTGTGTGTGTGAGAGAGAGGGCGTATGTAAGAGAGTTTGTGTGTGTGTGTGTGTGTGTGTGTGTGTGTGTAACTCCACTCTGGTCTTCTGTAGGGAGACAGGCGTCCTCTGCTAGCAGAAAACGGCTCTATTAACGCTCATCAGGGAGAGGCGGATGCGAGAGGAGGAGAAGAAGAGGAGGTAAGCGGGAAATGGGTTAATGAATGTGTTTGGTTTTTTTTGTTGTTTTTTTTTACTTTTTTGTTTTTAAAGATTCATTTAAACTGAATTAGTTAATGATGATCACACACACACACTCTTACAGAGCCCCTAAGGGACATGGTGGTGGAAAAATTATGGGATGGGAGGAAAAAATATTGCGTTCCCCCTGAGAATATTTGTGTTCTCTTGCAAAACCTGTTGTGAGTTCGGAGTGTAAGCGCTTCCTGTTTAATGTCCTGCTGGCAGTGTTTCACAGCTCCGTGTGTTAACAATGCAGCGCTTCAGAGTTTATTTTGAACTTGGACTGGAATATAAAGAAATACGGTCAGTGCTTAGTTCAGTGAGTTCAGTAAAGCCGGCAATATATTCACAGATTCAAACTTCCCAGATCAATAACTCGTGAGCTAAACGCTGTTAAAGCACAAATGACACACACAATGTGTGTCCAATCACAGTAACGCAGACAACGAGCTAGTTTACCTCAAAACAGCGTTAATGTTTCCCTGGCCTAAAATCTAGTACTGCTACCTTGTGTTGACATTGTGAAACTGCACGATTTATAAAAAAAAATTATGTGTGGCTGGCCTCATATAATATATAATTTAATAAACGAGCTGTGGGCCGTTTGAAATGCATCTCCAGGCCGCTCTTGGCCCACGGGCCAGACTTTGGACACCCCTTCACTACAGTGTGTTACAGTGAAGTTATTGAATATGTTTCATAATAAAAAATTATGCAAAAGCACATCTGCTGAAACTAAGTGTTGTAGTATGACACGCAGGAGGGCATTGATGTGTAACACTGAAGTTAATGACGCTTTTCAGGTTTTGCTCTTTGCAGACGGTCTCTCGGATCTGATAATATGAGATCAATGTATTCTATCCAGGCTCGTTTTGAGAAAAACTAGCTCGTTGTCTGCGTTACTGTGATTGGACACACATTGTGTGTGTCATTTGTGCTTTAACAGCGTTTAGCTCACGAGTTATTGATCTGGGAAGTTTGAATCTGTGAATATATTGCCGGCTTTACTGAACTCACTGAACTAAGCACTGACCGTATTTCTTTATATTCCAGTCCAAGTTCAAAATAAACTCTGAAGCGCTGCATTGTTAACACACGGAGCTGTGAAACACTGCCAGCAGGACAAACAGGAAGCGCTTAACAGGCTTTGCAAGAGTTTAATGATGAGGGTGTGAAAAGAATCGTGTCTGTCTGAAGTGGAATAAAGTGCTTTCTGAAGCACAACTGGACCCGCCCGTCTGAAACTCTCAATGGAAGTTCAACGCTTTTCAACTTTTGGTCACATGGCCAATCATCACATTTGCAAACCCTCACGTTATTCCTTTGCATTCTCACGCTCAAATCTGATTTTAAAGTATTCTGTTAAATAAGTAACACTTCCTCAATCAGACTTCAGACATGCTGTTATTACAGGACTAGTTCACTCAAAGATTAAAACATGTCATTTAATCACCAGAGTGTCTTTCCAAACCCGTATGAGTTTATGAGACACAACATTTCCATTATCTACTATGGGTTCGGTACAGCAGGAGAGAAAACTAAATATAAAATTGCTTTTATTTTTATTAAACACTGGTTTACTGAACAAATTGTGTCTGTTCTTAAATGAATTCAATTATAACTAAAAGAATCGTTTACAAACTTAGTCACAAAGTCACACAGGTTCAGAACTACACAAGGATGAGCAAATGATGTCAGAATGTAAGTGAACCGTTCCGTGGATCCGTCATGTATGATCTTCTCACTCTTTGTCTCAGGAGTTTGACGCAGCGAACGTGTTCATGCACCAGGCGATCCACACCATTGAGTACTGTCTGGGCTGCATCTCCAACACCGCCTCGTACCTGCGGCTCTGGGCGCTCAGCCTGGCTCACGCCCGTAAGTGCTCGCGTGTGTTTCTCTGCTGCCGCCGTGCCTGAGGAGTGGCTCCTCATGTGTGTGTATGTGTGTGTGTGTGTGTTTCAGAGCTGTCCGAGGTGCTGTGGCTGATGGTGATGCGGCAGTCCTTCAGGGAGCTCAGTTACGTAGGCTCCGTCATCACGGTGTTCGTCTTCGCTGCCTTTGCTGTGCTGACCGTCTCTATCCTGCTCATCATGGAGGGACTGTCCGCTTTCCTGCACGCACTTCGACTTCATTGGTGAGAGAGCACACGCTCGCTCGCTCACTCACTCACTCACACACGCTCACTCACTCACTTACACTCACTCGCACTCTCACACACTCACTCGCACTCTCACACACACACACTCACTCTCACACACAAACAAACACCCGCTCACTCACTCACACACACACATGCTCACTCACTCACTCACTCACACACACGCTCGCTCGCTCACTAACTCACTCATACTCACCCGCACTCTCACACAAACACCCGCTCACTCGCACTCACTCGCACTCACTCGCACTCACTCGCACTCACTCGCACTCACTCGCACTCACTCGCACTCACTCGCACTCACTCGCACTCACTCGCACTCACTCGCACTCACTCGCACTCACTCGCACTCACTCGCACTCACTCGCACTCTCACACACACGCTCACTCACTCACTTACACACGCAGTCACTCAGTCAATCACTCACTCACTCACACACTCACACACACACACACTCACGCTCTCTCACTCACTCACTCACACACACACACACTCACGCTCTCTCACTCACTCACTCACACACACACACACTCACGCTCTCTCACTCACTCACACACACACACTCTCTCACTCACTCACTCACACACAAAAACACAGACACACTAGAAATAGTAAAGTAATCTAAATCAATGCTGGGTGTCTATTGAGTGTACATTCGTCTGATGAGAGAAGCCCTCAAAGATATTTCAGAAACATTAGATAATTGTGCCGTGTGAATTATTCAAATGACTTCATAAATATTTGCTGTGGTATTGAAGCCTAAACTTGAACCAGGACTTGACCCTGTTTCACCCTGTAAGAAGTAGGGGTTGAACGACTTCAGATTTTAAAGTCGGCATTTATGTGAGGAAAGTCACGTCGACTAGTCGCTGATGACATCATTGATGAACAAATAAGCCACAGCTATGGCACATGACATATGGCATACTCCTACATAACAGCTTATTATATCAGTTCTTTTGTCTCTGGGTCGTTATATTTCTCACAGATTTCTGCTCGTTCTGAATCAGTTACAGTAAAGATTACATTTATAAGAATGCATTAGTGAGAGCGACTGTGTGTGAATGAATTCTACCTGAGTGTCTCTACTGATCGTGAATCTGTGGGGTTTGGTTAATAATAAGAGATGTATGCTGGATCTGAGATCTGCTCGTGATGTGTGTGTGCTACTGTTCAGCTTTCCTGTAGCTCAAACAATAGAGCGTGGCGCTAGCAACGGCAAGGTCATGGGTTCGATTCCCAGGGAAAGCAAGAACTGACAAAATGTAAAATGTGTACCTTGAATGCAATGTAAGTCGCTTTGGATAAAAGCAAATGCATAAATGTAAATGAGTTTGTGTGTGTGTGTGTGTGATCTGCTCGTGATGTGCGTGCTACTGTATGAGTGTGTGTGTGTGTGATCTGCTGCCTCTTTCGTGTTTATTTACACATTTACTTTGATATGATTCATTGTGCTGTATTCTCTCTCTCAGGGTGGAGTTTCAGAATAAGTTCTATAGCGGATCCGGATACAAGCTCGCTCCGTTTGCCTTCTCGTCAGGATTCAGCAGCTTCTCCCTCAAGTGACCCATGATCCTCTAGTCGTCACGGGACTTAAGAGAGTGCTAGAATCACTTTCCTGGGGCCACAAAACATTTTAAAATGCATCCTTGAAGAATCTTTTGTTTTCTTTTATTTTAACTTTGACTACAAAAAACACTGTGAGGAATGTTATGAATCCACATCCATATCTTTGAGACTTTGCAACACTCTCTCTGAAACACAGGGTCTTTTAGTGCACGTGGTTTTTAACTGAAGTTAAAGATCTTTTAACTCTCCTCACGTGATCATTATGATGACGGACATCTAATGATGGTTTAACGCTGCAAGGACAGAGTTATGAAATGATTTAGCAGTTATACATGATTGATTTCAGCTTGTTAAACGTCTTGATTTATCATTCAAAGGGAATAATCTTCCGTCCAGCTGTTCTTTTATTGTTGCTTTTCCATGATTTCAATGAAACTGTTTTAATTTTGGAGCTGATTCACAAAGTACTTACAGTGACACTCGCCGATCAATAAAGACCTCTCGCTACACGATTGTGTGTGTTTGATGTGTGATTGACAGGCTACAGACAGCAGAGAGTAGCTAGCGCTCTGTAGAGCAGTTTGTCCCTTTAGGGCTACTGTAGAAACATGGCGGCACAAAATGGCGGCTTCACTGTAAGGGGACCCGCGGTGTGTGTAGATAGAAACGGCTCATTCTAAGGTAATAAAAACATAACAGTCTTTATACTCCACTGAAAACATAGTTATGTATATTATATTGCATTTCTGTCAATAGATCCTCATAAATTCTACACACTGCACCTTTAACTAGTCAGAGATTCATATTAAGTGGTCCTCACTATTTGAAATGTATTTTCTTTAAAAAAAAAAGTGAAAATATGGTACTAACCTCAAACTACTGAAGATGAACTGGGCAACGTGAACTTGGAGTTACATACTTTTCAAAATGCGGTAAATAACGGCATGAGCAACATATAACTTAATTTTCTTTTTCAACATCTTAAGACAATGTTCACAATATTAGCAGTTGTTTTGCATTTTTTTCTGGAAAAAAAGTAAGATTGATATATATTTACTAATCACAAAATCTGAATGTCCTGCACCAATGGCGGCCATGTTGGGTTTAGGTCAGGCTGACTAATTGATCACAGAAAACTTGAAACAAATCATATGACCAGCTCAAGACAGACCAGGGCTGAATCCGAAATCGTCCACTAAACCCTCATTCACTATTCCCTACTTTAGTCCACTAATACAGTTCACTTGAAGGAGTGAATGAAAACAAGTGAGCGGATTCGGGCAGCCGTTGAGTGTACATCGACTGTACTCGTTATTGCGGTGCATTGTGGGATTGAATGAGTGCACTCAATAACGTCCACTATGTTTTCGGACACCACTACAAATGGCTGTCCCCTCAAATAGTGCCCTAGTTAAGGGTATAGGGCGCGATTTCGGCTATTAGGGCTTTTGCCCCCGTTTTCCAGGGATAGTCCCGGTTTTTTGGTGTTTTGTCCCCGACTAGAGCTGTACCTGGAAATGTCCCCGTTTTAAAGCTCGTTCAAAACAACCCGCAGATATATTGCAAAAAAGCGCCCAACCCCATATAGGGTTTTAGGCAATCGTGTAGTGATTATTTTCACCAGCAGATGGCGCTGTGAGCTACGCTGACTCTACGGTCGCGCGCTTCATGAAGAGCGTAACCGAGAGAGCGGTTAGCGTCAAATTACAAAAGAAACATAGTTATCGCTTTCAAGGTAGCAACATACTAACTATTCATGTTAAATTAAAGTAATACTGTTTGTATGTGCTTTATAACAGGGCCTCAACAGGGTGAGGGATTGTTTTGTCCCCAAAAGTTCCGCAGAAACAATGCAGTGATAACCACACATCTGGGGGGTATTCCAGAAAGCAGGTTATGTAAGAGCAAGTAAGCGGATAACCTCAACTTTCGGTTCCACAAACGGAGGTAACTTTCAGGGTATGTAAGTAGCCATAGCAACTCCCTCTCTGAACATCACCTGTGAGTAACCATAGCAACTCACTCTCTGAACATCACCTGTGAGTTACCATAGCAACTCACTCTCTGAACATCACCTGTGAGTTACCATAGCAACTCACTCTCTGAACATCACCTGTGAGTAACCATAGTAACTCACTCTCTGAACATCACCTGTGAGTTACCATAGCAACTCACTCTCTGAACATAACCTGGGAGTAACCATAGCAACTCACTCTCTGAACATCACCTGTGAGTAACCATAGCAACTCACTCTGAACATAACCTGTGAGTAACTATAGCAACTCACCTGTGAGTTACCATAGCAACTCACTCTCTGAACATAACCTGTGAGTAACCATAGCAACTCACTCTCTGAACATCACCTGTGAGTTACCATAGCAACTCACTCTCTGAACATAACCTGGGAGTAACCATAGCAACTCACTCTCTGAACATCACCTGTGAGTAACCATAGCAACTCACTCTGAACATAACCTGTGAGTAACTATAGCAACTCACCTGTGAGTTACCATAGCAACTCACTCTCTGAACATAACCTGTGAGTAACCATAGCAACTCACTCTCTGAACATCACCTGTGAGTAACCATAGCAACTCACTCTCTGAACATCACCTGTGAGTAACCATAGCAACTCACTCTGAACATAACCTGTGAGTAACCATAGCAACTCACTCTGAACATAACCTGTGAGTAACCATAGCAACTCACTCTCTGAACATCACCTGTGAGTTACCATAGCAACTCACTCTCTGAACATAACCTGGGAGTAACCATAGCAACTCACTCTCTGAACATCACCTGTGAGTTACCATAGCAACTCACTCTCTGAACATCACCTGTGAGTAACCATAGCAACTCACTCTCTGAACATCACCTGTGAGTAACCATAGCAACTCACTCTGAACATAACCTGCTCCGGAGCGGCTCATGATCCAGGGTTAGTTTGATTAAGAGGTATTCAGATGCATGTTATATAGTTAATATAGTTATATTAATGTAACTAAATGTGTTATATAGTTACAGTTATATAGTATACAATAATATATATTAATTCTAAAGCACTATTACAACAAGATAATGTTTAAATGTTAGTTCAATTCAAATATATTTATTATTTGTTTTATTGTCATCTCACATATGGATCTGCATACAATTAATTAGCATCAAACAAACAATACAATCCTTATTCTCAGTGAATAAAGATTACTTTTTAAACGAAAAGGTTGAAAAACTGATTGCACAACCACCAAATAGGTGGCGATGTGCACTACGTAGGTTATGTAACCCGCCATTAAACAAAAGAAGAAGAGGAAGTAGAACGACTCGCTTTTTCTCAGCGTCTGTTTCCATGGTGACTCATCGATTCGTCGCTCTGTTGAGAATGTCTTGTGTGTTCAGGGTTAACACACTCCGAGTTGTCTGAGGCAAGGTTTGGGTTCATCAACCAAGAGTTCAGGGTATATGTGACGGTAAGTTAACCTTGCTTTCTGGAATACCCCCCCCAGAACTATAAATAAACCTAAACAATTACACTGGCAACAAATACATGTGCAGAATACACATACTTTCTGCTTAAAATAAGCCTAAAATGCAAAATAACAAGACCAATTAAGGATAGTAAGAGTTATTTTCAAGCACAAACGTAACAAAAAAAAAAAGTAATTTATATAGTATAAACTTGTGAAAATTAAAATATTAAATAGGCTACAATTCTAAAATGTTAAAATATTTGTTAAATAGTATTTATGTTGTTTTGTTTTTGTAATGTGTAAAGTCATGTTATAATATTGTTTTGAGCTGCTTGTTATTTACAATAGTTACTATTAACTGTTTCTGGCATTAAATCCAGACCAAAAATCCTAATAATCAAACTAAATCATAATAATAATTATTAATGTTAATAATAATAATATAGGGAGCCCACAACAACAACAACAACAACAACAACAAAAACAACATTAAAAAATGTATTGTCCCTGTTTTTTAATTAAAAGATAATAACAAATGAGATTTTAGTGATATTTGACCACTCAAATAGGAAATGTCCCCGGTTTCCATTTCAGAAATCTGGTCGTTTAGGGGGCGATTTTGGGTTCAGACAAAAATTACAGACCAATGTGGACTGAACTCTGCAGGTCTGAGCAACTCTGGACTGAAGGGAAGATTAAATAATGATTTAATCTTCACAAACATTACAGATCAGCTACCTCAACACATTAGATAACGAACAGCTGCCAAATATATAATTGTTGATGAAAGACTGCATCAGAAAGCTTTATAACTGATTTAGGTTACACATAAATACACAAATACACACACTCATACACATACACATATCTTAAAAATCAGAAATGTTAAACAAAAAAGACTTGTATGTTCTGTTGTTGTTGTGTACTTGTTCCTTTAGGGGGCGGTGTGCGCGGGGGACGCGTAGAAGAAGAAGAAGAAGAAGACGACGACGACGACGAAGAAGAAGAAGAAGAAGACGGTGGGCGGGAAACACAAATATGAGCGCTATGTTTATATGTTTATGGTTTATACGAGTGAAATAAATGTACTTTTATTCTCCGGACTGTAGAAACTACCCAACATGGGTCAAGAGTTTCATATTCTGAGATGTTTTTCCTGTCAGATCTTCCAAGTACAGCAGGTAACGGCTTTTTCCTTTAAATCGCTTTAGCATTCATTCGTTAGCTTGCTAAATAATATTCACTATATATTACATATTCATTATGTTTTAACTTACACTGTAGTGATGTCTCATTTATTGTGTTTGTCATGGTAACACGTTTTAATGACAGACACCTTTCCTGTGATTCGGTAATATCTCATCCTGGATTTTATCTTTATTTAAAATTATAATTATAATGCATGTATTTAATATAAATATAAACATATAATACATTTTTTTTTTTTAAGACCCCACTTCATTAGGCATATATTAAACCTCCAACAAATCATTTCAGGCATTGACCTTTTATTATTTTAACGTTTTTTCTTTCTTTTCAGATTTAAACACCTTTTATTACACACAACTCGCTATAAAACAAACATCTGCCAAATACTCATGTGTCCATTTATAATAATTTTCACATTTTTATGGGAATGAAATGAAAAATTGTGGGTCTGTAGAAAAAAAATTCCATTTCGATAACTAAAACCACAATTTTATTGTGTTAGTCCTTAACATGTCAGGTGGTGATCAGCAAGAAATGCATTCATTTTTAATCGTCTTCCCTATTTTTCCCAAAAGGAGGAGACATTGCCTTCAATTTATATTTTTAATTTAGTCTCATATTGTGCCCTTCTTTCTTTATTTATAACAAAATTATGAGTTGTCATGATTTTGGTAAAACTCAACCCTGAACATAACCTGTGAGTAACTATAGCAACTCACTCTCTGAACATAACCTGTGAGTAACCATAGCAACTCACTCTCTGAACATCACCTGTGAGTAACCATAGCAACTCACTCTCTGAACATCACCTGTGAGTAACCATAGCAACTCACTCTGAACATAACCTGTGAGTAACCATAGCAACTCACTCTCTGAACATCACCTGTGAGTTACCATAGCAACTCACTCTCTGAACATAACCATAGCAACTCACTCTCTGAACATCACCTGTGAGTTACCATAGCAACTCACTCTCTGAACGTCACCTGTGAGTAACCATAGCAACTCACTCTCTGAACATCGCCTGTGAGTAACCATAGCAACTCACTCTGAACATAACCTGTGAGTAACTATAGCAACTCACCTGTGAGTTACCATAGCAACTCACTCTCTGAACATAACCTGGGAGTAACCATATAAAACAAACATCTGCCAAATACTCATGTGTCCATTTATAATAATTTTCACATTTTTATGGGAATGAAATGAAAAATTGTTGGTCTGTAGAAAAAAAAATCCATTTCGATAACTAAAACCACAATTTTATTGTGTTAGTCCTTAACATGTCAGGTGGTGATCAGCAAGAAATGCATTCATTTTTAATCGTCTTCCCTATTTTTCCCAAAAGGAGGAGACATTGCCTTCAATTTATATTTTTAATTTAGTCTCATATTGTGCCCTTCTTTCTTTATTTATAACAAAATTATGAGTTGTCATGATTTTGGTAAAACTCAACCCTGAACATAACCTGTGAGTAACTATAGCAACTCACCTGTGAGTTACCATAGCAACTCACTCTCTGAACATCACCTGTGAGTAACCATAGCAACTCACTCTCTGAACATCACCTGTGAGTAACCATAGCAACTCACTCTGAACATAACCTGTGAGTAACCATAGCAACTCACTCTCTGAACATCACCTGTGAGTTACCATAGCAACTCACTCTCTGAACATAACCATAGCAACTCACTCTCTGAACATCACCTGTGAGTTACCATAGCAACTCACTCTCTGAACGTCACCTGTGAGTAACCATAGCAACTCACTCTCTGAACATCGCCTGTGAGTAACCATAGCAACTCACTCTGAACATAACCTGTGAGTAACTATAGCAACTCACCTGTGAGTTACCATAGCAACTCACTCTCTGAACATAACCTGGGAGTAACCATATAAAACAAACATCTGCCAAATACTCATGTGTCCATTTATAATAATTTTCACATTTTTATGGGAATGAAATGAAAAATTGTTGGTCTGTAGAAAAAAAATTCCATTTCGATAACTAAAACCACAATTTTATTGTGTTAGTCCTTAACATGTCAGGTGGTGATCAGCAAGAAATGCATTCATTTTTAATCGTCTTCCCTATTTTTCCCAAAAGGAGGAGACATTGCCTTCAATTTATATTTTTAATTTAGTCTCATATTGTGCCCTTCTTTCTTTATTTATAACAAAATTATGAGTTGTAATGATTTTGGTAAAACTCAACCCTGAACATAACCTGTGAGTAACTATAGCAACTCACCTGTGAGTTACCATAGCAACTCACTCTCTGAACATAACCTGTGAGTAACCATAGCAACTCACTCTCTGAACATCACCTGTGAGTAACCATAGCAACTCACTCTCTGAACATAACCTGTGAGTAACCATAGCAACTCACTCTGAACATAACCTGTGAGTAACCATAGCAACTCACTCTCTGAACATCACCTGTGAGTTACCATAGCAACTCACTCTCTGAACATAACCATAGCAACTCACTCTCTGAACATCACCTGTGAGTTACCATAGCAACTCACTCTCTGAACATCACCTGTGAGTAACCATAGCAACTCACTCTCTGAACATCGCCTGTGAGTAACCATAGCAACTCACTCTGAACATAACCTGTGAGTAACTATAGCAACTCACCTGTGAGTTACCATAGCAACTCACTCTCTGAACATAACCTGGGAGTAACCATAGCAACTCACTCTCTGAACATCACCTGTGAGTTACCATAGCAACTCACTCTGAACATAACCTGTGAGTAACCATAGCAACTCACTCTCTGAACATAACCTGGGAGTAACCATATAAAACAAACATCTGCCAAATACTCATGTGTCCATTTATAATAATTTTCACATTTTTATGGGAATGAAATGAAAAATTGTTGGTCTGTAGAAAAAAAATTCCATTTCGATAACTAAAACCACAATTTTATTGTGTTAGTCCTTAACATGTCAGGTGGTGATCAGCAAGAAATGCATTCATTTTTAATCGTCTTCCCTATTTTTCCCAAAAGGAGGAGACATTGCCTTCAATTTATATTTTTAATTTAGTCTCATATTGTGCCCTTCTTTCTTTATTTATAACAAAATTATGAGTTGTCATGATTTTGGTAGGTATATCTTCACTTTTCACAAAATTATTAATAAATGAGTGAAAAACTCAACCCTGAAACAACGAGAAATATACAGATGTGTGACGGGGTTGAGGTGTTTTGCTCTTGTAGTGTAGGAGAGTAGACCATATGTGCAGCAATGACATGTTTACTTATGAATTAAAATAACATTTTGAAAATAATTTTCCATCTTAATTTTATGTGATGGGGTTGAGCTGATAAGCTTGACAATAATACGCCTAAAAACTATGATTACCATCTTCTGCATCACTGTTAAAGAGACCTGAATGATGTCATTTCTGGTAAGTGATGTCACATATGGGCGGAGTCTAAATGGTTATAGGTTGGCATGATGGGGTTGAGTTAAGCCCGAGGGACATAACATTACAGCACAAATAAATACTTACAATATTGACAAATGATTTTGTTAAATATTTTCTAAGTAAAAATTCAGTGCCTTATGCTTCGTGTACGATAGAAATTGTTTACATTTCAATAATTATTTGTATTCATTATAATTAACATACCAAAGTATTGTCAAAAGCTTTTAAAATTTTATTTATGTTCTACTTTAAAAAATCTGGGGGACTGAAATATTACAGAATCCCAGGAATAACCTAATTATGTAATCAAAAACGGCCTTATGTGCAATTTAAACATTTTGTATGCATTTAATATGTATATATCAATACCCAGTACTACTTAAAATCATTCTGGACCTCAGTAATTGTAGAGTTAACGTTTCCTCCTCCAGGTGAAAAAGAGTAAGAGATGGGCGTGTAAAGTGTGTGGTGAGAAGCAGTCGCTGATGAAGGTGAAGTGAACACACACACACTCTCTCAGTGGTGTAAGTCCCAGCTGTGTGTCAGTGTGTGGTGTGTGTTGCAGGAGTTTGGCCGGGGCGGCGCAGCCGACTGCAGACGGCACGTTCAGAAGCTCAACGCCCTGCGAGGACAACTGCAGGAGGTCAGCAGTCACACGCCGGGGTCACAGCCGTGAGTTATTATTACTTTAACATTTACAACAAAATATCTGAGTTACTTTGTCAAGTAGCGCAGGTTTCCCCATGTATTGACTGACAGCTCATGTTGAAAGGAATCATGGGTAAGTGCAGAGGTGTGTGTGTGAGCATGATGGGGTTTCCATTCAGTTTGAGAGGATTGTGAAATTAAATGTTTATTGGATATTCAGAGTTTTAAGCAGAATGTTGACTGTATTATAGCCTATTGTTTGCCTTTCCGTTGCTAATAATATAAAAGCAAACACCTTTTACTTTCTTAGTTTAACAGGTCTATATAATAATGTATTAGATATGACTGTTTAACAGAGGCCGTAATGAAGACAGAAGAGTGTGAGCGCTGTGTGATCAGGCGCGGGTGTTTTCAGTGCCACTCGTCAAAATAAAAGCCCCATTTCTAACACATCGCCAATCAGACTTAAGGCCGATATTTTAAAAGTGCCAAATATTGGTCGACCACTAATGGGCATTGTAGTTCTAGACAGAAGAAGAACACGCACACTGTAGACTTGCGTGGCATATAACGGTTACGGTAACTTGGGGGCGATGTCAAATAACAGTCATATGTTTCAGCATGTCACAATAATTATATGGCTTCAGTTAATATTCCCTAATGAATTCAACAGTTTATCATACAGATTGAGAGCGTGAATGGCCTCTCTCCCTCTCTCTCTCTATGTGTGTGTAGCCTATACATGCTAACGTACATCAGTTGCGATTTTTATTATATGCGAATATTATTTTTGCTTGAAATGCCAATCTCTAAAAACTACCTGGTGCGAAAGGGACTATTGTAACACATTACTTTTAAAAAAGTTTTTAAATATATTTTTCAGGTTTTTCCTTACACCTTGAATGCATGAGTATACAAATCATAATCATTATTTAAAAAAAAAAATTTTTGTAAACACTATATTTACATTGTCATAAAAAAGTCAGATTTTTTTTTATGTATAACCTTGACATTTTTACTGTCATCCCAAAAATATAAAAAGTGAATTTAATACAGAAATTCAAAACAAGCTCATCATATGTATGAATTGCATTTTTGAATAAATGAATAGGTGAAAGAAACATTGCTGACCCTAACTAACACACTGTTTTAAAGGGAACAGGATGATGAGTGTGAGAATGAAGATGTTCATGAAGGTCTGGATCGAGATCCGATGGATAAATCCGAGGTAAAGCACCGATGTCCAGTCAGGCCTTTTGTCTGCTCGGTTGGACGTTATCATGAAGAGAGAAACTGAGACTGAGACACAATGTCATATTTCTCTCCCTGTAGCAGGAAGTGTCTCATCACGTCAGCCGCTGGAGTAAATACACCGATCCCACAGCTGACGGCCCAGATGAACATGAAGACGAGGAAGAAGAGCAGAATATTTATACAGAAAGACAGCGATTCAGAAGCCAAGGAGCCAGGTCAGTGGTGAAGGCAAGGCAAAATACTGCGGCTATTAAAGGGGTCATGATTTGAGAAATCAACTTGGAGCTTTTGATATATGAAAGGTCATCGTAATATAGGAATATCCTGCAAGTTAAACTATCTTGTTAGTCAAAGAAAAGCTTTTATTGACAGCTGGCTCATCAAATGAAAGATATGCGACATCAAAAACGCCGCTTTAACCGAAGAAGACCAACGCCTAATTCTGTAGCCCCGCCCACTGACTCGCGCTTGACATGTAACAGGTAAATAGCATAGGCGTAGAGCTAAACCGGATCGAACTTCCAAGCAATAAACATGCCGCTAAAGATTACAAAATATTGTGCAGTGCCTGGTTGTGGAAGAACACAGTCGCTGCATAAGCTTCCTTCAGTTTCCAATATTAGGAATGCGGTTGAACTTAATTTTCACTTAATTTCACCGCGGATTCGTTTGTGAATGAGAGACTGGATTCGCAGACAGAAGGAGATTAAAAAACGATGCTGTGCCTTCTCTATCGGATCCGACAGGAATGGTGCAACACACTTATGTGTGTAAAAATGTGTTTTATATGTGATAGTATTGCATTGTTACAGATCGTCTGATATCTACCGATTATGTGTATGTGTCTAACTGAACATAATTAACGATAACTTGCCACGCTGTCACAGGCTGGAGTATCCTTTGTATTTGATGTGTTGTTGGCTCATTGTCCTGCGATTCGGGATCAGACTCTGGGTCAAACATGTATGGTTGAATCATTCCGGTTGCCATTTTTCCACATTGGAAGTTTTCAAAACAATTCCCCACGTGTACTGACGGGGTCGAAGCACATTATAATATGCAAAACTGTTATCCAATCACAGCAGTGGGCATTTTTTCTTCCAAATCTTCAATGCGGCACGCTCATATAAACCGAGCGTTTCAGGAGCTAGGCTCAAAACCAGGGTGGAAAATAACGTCATAAGTCGACCTCAGACAACAGTATAAAAAAATAAAAAAGCCAGTTCATGACCCCTTTAAAGAACCTGTAATTATTGATAAAAACAAAGAATCTTAGCACAAAAAATATTTGTATTTTAAATGTATTTTCAGACTTCCAAACATCTTTATTATTAACCATGTGAAGAATTAACACTGTTTAACGCTATTTTGTTTTTCTAAACAGAAAAAGGAAGAAAATCTCTGATTTAAAGTCATTTGCTGGCACTCGTGATGTCTGTGAGGATGAGGAGTCTGGTTGCTCTGGGTTGAAGAGGCTGTATCTGGTAAAACACACACATCTATTAAGACAATGCAAAATGCCCTAATTTGGTAGAAAACCCATTTGACTGTGACTTCTTGTATCTACTGCAGCCAGTGCCACAGGACAGGAGGTTCGGTTCAGCCTGGAATAAAGGATCTGCTTCCTGTGGCAGGTCAGATGACGTGGACCCGTGCAGTAGCACAAATCTCCCATCATCCCGTCAGGCTGTTTGCAGTTACCCTACAGCCTCCAGTTCCACATACACAGCGGAAAACCCTGGAAATAAACCGCAACATAAGCCGTCAGCTGTCGACGTAACCAGACCTAGCGTTTCGTTTGGTGAAACTTCTGACTCCAAATGGAATAAGTTCCTCCCTGTTGTCCCCTCTCAGCGGGATGAGGACGAGTATGATTGTCAAGCTTTCTCTCAGTACAATGATAACTCAGTGATGCCTTATTTCACAGAACTTTCGGACATGGGTGTGGATTGTGAAGAGCGCAGATATCCTCCGGATGAAAAGACGAGCGGTGGTGTTTGTGTGGATGGAAGTTTATCCAATACAACCAACACTCACACCTCCAAGCCTTCAGGATTTGAAAACACGGTCAGTGAACAGCCTGCACTGGCCAAGACGCCATGTTCAAAGCTTTCCTTTAACCTCATGTTCCTCACCGATGAAGACTTTGACGACACGTTTTAAGAGTAAGAAGAAACATTTCCTTTCTAGGATGTTTAACACACAAAGATTCAATGTTCTCTTCACTGAATATAAAAGTGCATTGGTAGTTCCCCAAAATCTTGCACATTTAAAAAAAATATAAATATTTTGGAGAAGCTTTTTATTGCGAAGAGAAAGGACAGGAAGTTAAGAAGACCTACAGTAACATTTACTTAATTCCATTGGTTTATTCAAACTGATAATAAAAATACACCCAGGTTTCTGCATTAACTAAAAACTGCTTATTGATTATGGAAATAGATCATCCATAAACTGCGATTACACAAATATAGAGCTTTACTTAACCTTTAAGTAATATGCATATATGATCATTATAGCATGAAGTGTTCAGAAACTTTGAATATATATATTTTGCATAAAAGGCCAATAATGAACTTAAGTATGTGCTAGTCACCTGAGTAATTAATATCCTTAACATCTACGGCAAAAATCCTGTCGTATAAAAGTATGGAAAGAGTAGAAAATAGGCCAGAAGTTTCAAACATCATTAGGTGCGGACCAGGTCTTCCGTATTCCTGCACTCCTCCTCTACTTCTGTGGGCCGGGGGTTTTGGAGTACTGGATGGTGTCCAGAGCTGATCCGATGTCGAAGTTCTTGGCATGGAGCAGTCTGGTTAGCCATCCATCCTCTTTGGTGAAGCCCATGGACAGCATCTGAGAGAGCGACTCCACCAGCATGTTTGATATTAACGATTTGGGATTGTGCGGGCTCCGACGCGATTGGGAGCAGCAAAATAATCGTAATAACACCACACAAATGAGAACAGAAAGTTGTTTGCGACAAGCCTCGAAACGGGCCACGCTCTTCAAGTGCGTCTCATCTGTAGTTTGTTCTCTTGTTGAACCATAAAACAATAAAGACTGCAGTATTTCATGGCTCTTTTCTCATTGGAAAACAGCAAATGTTTGCTTTAGAATAGGGAACATAATCTGGAGTAATATTGCATTTATTAGTGAGAAATGTGCTTGTTAACACATTCAGGGAATTCAGTTATAAATCATTTGTTAGTATAGAACAGCTAGAACAACTGTGCTTTTGTAACCCTTGTTATCTTGTTAACCTTGTTTCCCTTTGTGTGTATATACCCCAGAGCTTCAGTTGTTGGTCGGTCGTTCTGTCACGTGTGAGCAGGGATGAGGCACAGTGAGAATCCAAATGCCAGCACAAAACATTTATTCAAAAACATAAACACAGATAATCCGGGAACAAGAGCATAATCCACAGAGAACCGACAGGAACACAGCAACGACCGACAAACAACAACTGAAGCCCTGGGGTATGTATACACAAAGAGAAACAAGGTAACAAGGGGGAGTGGCTAGTAGGCAACACCTGGGGAAACTAATCACCCATAAAGACTACAAAGAACTACAAAACATGGCACAAGACAGGAAATGACAAAACTCCTGACACAAGACAGGGGATCGCAGGCTGAGACAAAACCAGACCCCCGATCTCTCTCAACAGTGTTCGGCACCAGCATCTACTAATAGCAAAACTACGTTTATCTGTACCTCGCTAGTGAGAAATGTCATGTAGCTTTTAAGTTGTTAAACTATTTTACTGATGAAATCACCAGAGAAGCGCTGACAACACGCGAGTGTGTCCATACTGTAGCCTGTGTGTGTGCGCGTTTGAATGAGAGAGTGCCAAAGTGCTTATCCATAATAAAACGTAATTTTGTGGCAAAAGCATGGAAATAATTTGTGGTTTTTATTCTCTTGTTCATTTTGACCCCATTGAAGTCCATTATGTGGAGAAAAATCCTGGAATGTTTTCCTCAAACTTAATTTCTTTTCCACTGAAGAAAGAAAGACATGAACATCTTGGATGAGATGGGGGCGAGTAAATCATCAGGACATTTTCATTTTGAACTGAACTAATCCTTTAATATAGAACGGTGATTCAGCTGACTGGAACTACCTGTGCATTAAACGGTTTAATCGCACACCTTCCAGCCAATCAGATGGCACTTTTCCATTAGCAGTACCAGCTCGGCTCGGCTCGCTTTTCGCTCCGTTTTCCATTGCAGATAGTACCTCCACAATAGTACCTGGTCGTCATAGTGACGCCGCAGGAAACTGCCATGACGTAATCTTATACGCGACACACACCCGCTACCCACACACACAGGACAATGGAGAAAATCGAGTGTATGCTGTTTTTGATAATAGTAATGGGTATATCACGCAATCTCTGGCCAAAATATTTTTAAAAAATGGCGGGGTTATTCAGGATACTCCGCCTGGCGCGTGCAATGATGACGCAGTGAATAGTGACGATTCTCTCTGACCAATCAGCAGTCTGCCGTGTTTTCACGTCACATTTTAGTATCGCCTCAGCTCGCTCAGAACCTCGCCGGAGGTGATGCGAAGAAAAAAAAAAGTATCTGGAAGCAGGTACAGGTACAACTTTTACACGGTGGAAAACCAAACAAAGGCGAGGCGAGCTGGTACTGTGTAGTGGAAAAGCGCCAAGAATGGAGTATTCAGACAGACCATGGCATAAAAAGTTATTTCGCTTTTTAATGTTTTTTTTTAACATTATTTCACATTTTGCTTATATTTTTTTGTTTTTGAAAAATTATTTAACATTTTATTTAATATAATATTCATTACTGTTCTGTTGGCATAATTGTAAAATAAAAACAAATTGGCAAGTGATTGCGTTTTATACAACACAATCAGTACACTGCAACAATATAACATTTGTACGTTTTGTGATAGACATTTTTTGGCATATTAGTGAATATTTTATTGGTTGCATCTTCATTTGTGTCTTGTTTGAATATGTAACCTAAACATGCTTAATCCATACAATAACAACAATATAACTACTAAATAGTAACAGTTCCATTGGTATATTTTAGGCTATTTATATCAAAAGAATGTAGAACAAAGTAAATATGTATATTTAACCTTAACTTAACCTTGGAACAGTGTGCATTAAAACATTTGCTTATTTAATGACATTAGAAATTACATAAAGTCTTCTTTAGCCGGATTCCGTTCCCGGTCGTGGTTCGCACCTGCAACAGGAAACGGTGGAATATAAATGTGTGATTTTTCCCACACAAAGAAACTAGAAAATGGATCACCACGCACCCTTTCTTCACTTCTTCCCCTTCCCTTTTTATTTCTTCCCCCTATCCCCCCTTTTTCCCCATCTGTGATGGACTATTTTTCCCCAGCTTTAAATGTTAAAGGGATACTAAATACTGTTTGGCCAATACTTATGGTCCATTAATGACCACTTAAAATATTTTTCTTCTAATATTTTTATTATTTATATTACAATTAGTGTAGTAATTTAAAGGTTAAAATAGAGAATTCCAGAGGAAAAGAGTCATTTTGTGGCTGGAAAAATAATCATATTTGCATATTTGATCATAACTGCTTACTTATTTTTAGGTTTTGCATTTGAATAAATATTTAGACATGATCAAACACTAGATTTCTTTAAATGTGAAATTTTAAAACGTTAATAACTTACATCCTAACATCTTTAATGATACTTATATAAGCAAACACAAGTGAATATTAATGAATGCAAGCAAATATAATTTAACCCAAGAAAAGTTTAAAATAGTGCTAAAAAGGCAAACTTATTTTTCACTATATGTACAGTAGGCTATATACATATGAACTGATACTGAATCAAGATCGAAATCGATATTTGTGCTTTTAAATCTAAATCTCACTCCAACCTGAACTTAAAAGTTGGCAACCCTGTGTACACTCGTTATTGCAGTGCAATGTGGGATTGAATGAGTGCACTCGATAACGTCCACTAGGTTTCGGACACCACTACAAATGGCGGTCCCTTCAAATAATGCCCTATTTAAGGGTATAGGGTCGATTTCGGATTCAGCCAAGGTCTCCACATGGGTATAAGGGAACTAAATATTTACCTCTAAATTACGCAGAATTTATCATCTGTAATACCATGGTGTAACCACTAGATGGCTGTATAGCCCTATATATATACACTCACCTAAAGGATTATTAGGAACACCTGTTCAATTTCTCATTAATGCAATTATCTAATAAACCAATCACATGGCAGTTGCTTCAATGCATTTAGGGGTGTGGTCCTGGTCAAGACAATCTCCTGAACTCCAAACTGAATGTCAGAATGGGAAAGAAAGGTGATTTAAGCAATTTTGAGCGTGGCATGGTTGTTGGTGCCAGACGGGCCGGTCTGAGTATTTCACAATCTGCTCAGTTACTGGGATTTTCACGCACAACCATTTCTAGAGTTTACAAAGAATGGTGTGAAAAGGGAAAAACATCCAGTATGCGGCAGTCCTGTGGACGAAAATGCCTTGTTGATGCTAGAGGTCAGAGGAGAATGGGCCGACTGATTCAAGCTGATAGAAGAGCAACTTTGACTGAAATAACCACTCGTTACAACCGAGGTATGCAGCAAAGCATTTGTGAAGCCACAACACGCACAACCTTGAGGCGGATGGGCTACAACAGCAGAAGACCCCACCGGGTACCACTCATCTCCACTACAAATAGGAAAAAGAGGCTACAATTTGCACAAGCTCACCAAAATTGGACAGTTGAAGACTGGAAAAATGTTGCCTGGTCTGATGAGTCTGGATTTCTGTTGAGACATTCAGATGGTAGAGTCAGAATTTGGCGTAAACAGAATGAGAACATGGATCCATCATGCCTTGTTACCACTGTGCAGGCTGGTGGTGGTGGTGTAATGGTGTGGGGGATGTTTTCTTAGCACACTTTAGGCCCCTTAGTGCCAATTGGGCATCGTTTAAATGCCACGGCCTACCTGAGCATTGTTTCTGACCATGTCCATCCCTTTATGACCACCATGTACCCATCCTCTGATGGCTACTTCCAGCAGGATAATGCACCATGTCACAAAGCTCGAATCATTTCAAATTGGTTTCTTGAACATGAAATGAGTTCACCGTACTAAAATGGCCCCCACAGTCACCAGATCTCAACCCAATAGAGCATCTTTGGGATGTGGTGGAACGGGAGCTTCGTGCCCTGGATGTGCATCCCACAAATCTCCATCAACTGCAAGATGCTATCCTATCAATATGGGCCAACATTTCTAAAGAATGCTTTCAGCACCTTGTTGAATCAATGCCACGTAGAATTAAGGCAGTTCTGAAGGCGAAAGGGGGTCAAACACAGTATTAGTATGGTGTTCCTAATAATCCTTTAGGTGAGTGTACATATCTATGTATTCCCTAGTTGCTGGGAACATTGGATTCAGGTATAAGTTACTTGCATTTGGTTTGGTTTTGCATTTGGATGTGTATATTTAGACATTATTAAAGCAACACTTGGTAACATTTGGCGCTCTAGCGGTTAATAAACAGAACTGCATGCGTCTTGTGGAAGAACATTGTAGCCGGAGCTACTTCTCTCTGTTTATGTCTATGGCGAGTCACGCAGGTTATGTTACACTCCGCAGCGGTGACGACCCAAACCGGACTAAAATAGTCCGGATATAAACACTTATTATAAGTGTACCGTAGGGATTAAGACAAAAACACGGTTTGGAAAATGGATTCGTGATGTACTCGCTCATTATATAAATTTAGTACATTTGGAGCACAAGAAAGTTAAGTTTTGTCAAAGTTGAGATTGTTGAGATAGTTAATTAGAGGTGACAGTGCCAGTCAGCATTATTATTACAGTCAAATCTGGACACAGAAAGCATTTTGCTACTTATACTAATAGCTTCATCAGTCACACGAAAGTAAGAACATTGACCAGGGCTATATTTCAGAATATATAATTGAGTGTTTACATTAGCTTTATCATTAGCTAGTTTCATGGACCCTAATAATCTGATTGTGATCGGATTAACGGCTCAATCGGACTGAAAAGCCTTCGTGTAAACACCCCACTGAGCTCAATCCGAATTAAATTTCTAATCCGATCTAGAGGACATGTAAACACTTAATCAGACTGAAAACTGGAAAGGACTGCACATGTGCAATGACGGATGACACAGAACAAGCTGCAGTTGTTGTTAAATAAAATAAATGACATTTTTATTCTAAAATTCTCCTACCACTCATCGTCTGTGAAGTGCAACAGAACAACATCCCATCAGTCCTTACGTCAGACTCTCATCCACAGGATCCACAGGAAACAAAGTGTTCATGTAAATGTCTATTTACTTGTTTATTTACTTATCTATTTAATAATTTGCTTAATTTTATTATCACAGGAAATGACGTGCACAGAATGTGAATCGTTGTCCATCATTTAGCAAGCAATTGGCGATAAAGAAAATGTCGCATCGAAATATTGGAAATATTTCCGTTTTACATTGACCAGGTTAAAGAATCAGCGGCTCTGGTAGAGATGGGCAGGTCGTTCCACCAGCAGGGAACAGTCCAGGTAAAGCGCCGTAAAGTGATAATTGCACCACAAGGTGCCGTTCTCTTGCAGAACACAAGCTTCTGGAGGACACACAGGTCTGGAGTAATGAGTTTAGGTATAGGGTGAAGAGCCAGTGGTTGTTCTGTAGGCAAACATCAGTGCCTTGAATTTGATTCGAGCGGCAATTGGCAACCAGTGCTGGTTTATGAGGAGAGGTGTGACGTGCTCTCTTCGGCTGGATAAAGACCACTCTTCTGGATTCTGGATCAGTTGCAGAGGTTTGACAGGAAGGCCTGCCAAGAGAGCATTACAATAGTCCAGTCTGGATAGAACAAGAGCTTGGACAAGGAGTTGTGCAGCTCCGATAGGAAGGGCCTGATCCTCCTGATGTTGTATAAGGCAAATCTGCAGGACCGGGCAGTTCTAGCAATGAGGTCTGTGAAGTTCAACTATCATCAATCACAACTTCAAAGTTCCTGACTGTCCTGGATGGAGTTAAGGATGATGAATCTAGCTGAATAAAGAAGTTGTGATAAAGTGATGGGTTGGCTAGGACCACAAGCAGTTCTGTCTTCACAAGGTTGAGTTAAAGGTGATGGTGCTTCATCCAGCAAGAAATGTCTGTCAGGCAGGCCGACCTGTGAGCAGAGCTGAGAGGCACTCCAGTAGCTCTAGATGATAGCAGTAATAGGAGAAACCATGTTTCTGAAGGACAGATCCTAGTGATGAGCTGTAGATGGAGAAGAGAAGCGGTCCCAGCACTGAGTCCTGAGGTACTCCAGTAGCTCTAGACGATAGCAGTGATAGGAGAAACCATGTTTCTGAATGCCAGATCTAGTGATGAGATGTAGATGGAGAAGAGAAGCGGTCCCAGTACTGAGCCCTGAGGCACTCCAGTAGCTCTAGATGATATCAGTGATAGGAGAAACCATGTTTCTGAAGGACAGATCTAGTGATGAGATGTAGATGGAGAAGAGAAGTGGTCCCAGCACTGAGTCCTGAGGTACTCCAGTAGCTCTAGATGATAGCAGTGATAGGAGAAACCATGTTTCTGAAGGACAGATCTAGTGATGAGATGTAGATGGAGAAGAGAAGCGGACCCAGCACTGAGTCCTGAGGTACTCCAGTAGCTCTAGATGATAGCAGTGATAGGAGAAACCATGTTTCTGAATGACAGATCCTAGTGATGATATGTAGATGGAGAAGAGAAGTGGTCCCAGCACTGAGCCCTGAGGCACTCCAGTAGCTCTAGATGATAGCAGTGATAGGGGAAACCATGTTTCTGAAGGACAGATCTAGTGATGACATGGAGATGGAGAAGAGAAGCGGTCCCAGCACTGAGTCCTGAGGCACTCCAGTAGCTCTAGATGATAGCAGTGATAGGAGAAACTATGTTTCTGAAGGACAGATCTAGTGATGACATGGAGATGGAGAAGAGAAGCGGTCCCAGCACTGAGTCCTGAGGCACTCCAGTAGCTCTAGATGATAGCAGTGATAGGAGAAACTATGACAGCTTTTTAGTGATTGTAGTGAGCACTCTTTCGAGGCTATATATAATCCATTGAAATAAAAGTATTGTTGTTCATGCTGCCTTTTGTGATTTTAAAAATATAATATTTATTCTTTCCTCAATATTACATCAAATTAAAGTAACTTAAATATCATTTTAAATAATTTAAATTGCATTTATGCTGATAAGGGTAAGGTTTTAGGCCTGTTGCTCACTTTGATTCTTCTTTTTCAGCAGGACTTTTAATTTGCAAATTGAAAGCTAAATGATACAAAAATCACATGTGTATATTGTTCTAAGTATAGTCTCATTGTTAAGCAATGTTTTGGCACAAGTATACATTATTTTTATAAAATACAATTTTATTGGTGTCCCCTTATTTCATGTCAGCCCTGTTTCCCTCACTAAAAACTCTTATAAATACATTATATATATTATATACTCTTATATATACAAATATATACAAATAATGGTACATTCCAGTGACATCACTTCCAGGAAGTTACATCATCTCACGACTAGGATTCCAACAGTTAAAACACAAGCAAGTTTCTCTCTCTTCTATAATGTTCTATTTTTGATGATTTATGAGGTTTGACTGAGGGGGGACAACATGCAACATCAAAACCGTTACTATTTTTCAAGTCTAAATTTAAACAATTATTTATTTAACTTAATATAATGAATAAAGTAATATCCTTTCAAAGTGTACAACTTGTGCTTTTGTGACTCTGACCTATTAGCTGGCAATTAGCAAATTAGCTTGTCAAACCCGTTAGTTTGAAACGGCTTGCTAAAGTGAACCTTCCGGAAAAGTTCGCTCTGACGACGACACGTTTTAAGAGTAAGAAGAAACATTTCCTTTCAATGTTCTCTTCACTGAATATAAAAGTGCATTGGTAGTTAAAATGTGCGAAGTCTTGCACATTTAAAAAAAATCCAAATACAACAAATATTTTGGAGAAGATTTTTTATTGCGAAGAGAAAGGACAGGAAGTTAAGAAGACCTACAGTAACATTTACTTAATTCCATTGATTTATTCAAACTGATAATAAAAATACACCCAGGTTTCTGCATTAACTAAAAACTGCTTATTGATTATGGAAATAGATCATCCATAAACTGCGATTACACAAATATAGAGCTTTACTTAACCTTTAAGTAATATGCATATATGATCATTATAGCATGAAGTGTTCAGAAACTTTGAATATATATATTTTGCATAAAAGGCCAATAATGAACTTAAGTATGTGCTAGTCACCTGAGTAATTAACATCCTTAACATCTACGGCAAAAATCCTGTCGTATAAAAGTATGGAAAGAGTAGAAAATAGGCCAGAAGTTTCAAACATCATTAGGTGCGGCCCAGGTCTTCCGTATTCCTGCACTCCTCCTCTACTTCTGTGGGCCGGGGGTTTTGGAGTACTGGATGGTGTCCAGAGCTGATCCGATGTCGAAGTTCTTGGCGTGGAGCAGTCTGGTTAGCCATCCACCCTCATCGGTGAAGCCCATGGACAGCATCTGAGAGAGCGACTCCACCAGCCTGGGGTCTGCATCTGAGGGAGGGGACACAAATTAGGTTTCTTGAATTGATCAACGGAGAGCTGGGCTTTGTGCCCAATGGTGATGCGCTATACCTTGAGGAAGGTGTGGGTATAGAGCTGCCTCCCGCAGACCAGTGGGACCCTGTGTGTTGCTGGTGTTGGTGGCGGTACTCAGTGGGGTGGGAAGATCTGCCCCGTCCTGCTCCAGCCTGAGGGACTGCAGCTCTCCTGTGGAGGGGTCCACCTCCTTAGAGCTGAGATGAGTCCACTCCTCATCACTTCCTTGGTCTTTCTGCCCCTTTGGGAGCAACAATAGAAGGGCTGCATGTTAACAAGATGTGTGGGGTTGAGCTAATGCTTTTTTTTGGCTTTGAAAACGCCAGATATCACAATCCTGTATACTATCATGATTTTCAGAACTGCTTGGGTATTGATTACCTTTGCTCCCTCGCTGATGCTCTCTTCGGTGACCTGACTTCCTGGGCCACAGCCTCTGGAGAGAAGCCCTACGGAGCCGCTGTCACTCCGAGCGCTAGATGGTCCACTGGAGGCCGGAGGAGTTGGTGTAACTTTGGCCCGCTTCCCCTCATGCTCAACGTCGATGTCCACATCTATGCCTGCAAAGGAAGAAGTATTTGTAGCTAACATGCCAATCAAAGAAGTATCGGGATGGTGTGATAAAACCAAAAATGCTTGGTAAAGTAATAATCCCAAGCAGGGACTTACCAAGAGGGCTCAACATGGCTGCCACTTCCTCTCCAATGTTCTTCAGGTACTCCATATTAGCCTGGGAAGAGGCAGGAGCACCTGTGGACAAACAAATGGGAATGTTGGTCTACAGAATTGTAACAATAGTTTTGAGATAACAATAAGTGTCATCCACACAGATGTTCTTGCCCAAGTGGTCTATAAATGAGACCGTGGCTGCATCCAAAAGCTAAGGCCGCTGACTTGTTGTCTCACTGTCCAATCAGGCGATGACTTTACGGATTTGGTGATAACTAAACAAATGTGATCCTGGACCACAAAACCAGTCATAAGGGTAAATTTTTTGGAATTGAGATTTATACATCTTCTATAAATAAGCTTCCCATTGATGTGTGGTTTGTTAGGATAGGACAATATTTGAAATTCTGGAATCTGAGGGTGCAAAAAAATCTCCTTTAAAAGTTCTCCAAAATAAGTCCTTAGCAATGCATATTACTACTAATAATACATTTTTGATATATTTACAGTAGGAAATGTACTAAATATCTTCATGGAACATGATCTTATTACCCTAATGATATTTGGCATAAAAGAAACATTGATAATTTTGACCCATGCAATGCATTGTTGGCTATTGCCCGAAATATACCCGTGAGACGCATGACTGGTGTTGTGCTCCAGGGTCACAAATGTATAATGCAGGGGTGCCCAATCCTGTTCCTGGAGAGTCCAGAACCAACACACCTGTCTGTAATGATCAAGTGCTCCTGAAGATCTTAATTAGCAGTTGTGTTTGATCACAGGGTTGCAGGAAGCATTTTTCAGCTTCCGGACACAGCCATTGTTATATTTTCAGCGTCCTTTTTATAGCATCTCACCATCTGTGTTTTCAGGAGCATCCTGGTTTTGATGGTCTCCAGACGGACCTGGCTGAGCCTGGTTTTGGGCCTGAGCCTGGTTATTTGCCCACATGCAGTGTCTCATCTTACGCCACAACTTCCCACGAGGGAGCCACTGCACACAAAAGCTTTCGTTTAATCAGAACGTTCACATTGAAAAACAAAATGCATGCGTTTAAACACACACACAAAGCGGGTATTCACCTCGAACATGTTGGCCATAGGGTGGAAGATGGGCAGGAGAGCGTGCTCCTTGTGGAGGCCTGTGCCCTGGCAGGAGGAGCACAAATCGTAATTGGGGCAAACGGTGCACTTGAAACGAGTTCCAGTCACCGGCCCGTCGCACCCGTCACAGGTCACCCCAGGGTGCACCATTGGAGGGTGATGAGGGTGAGGGTGATGAGGGTGAGGGTGATGAGGAGGAGGTCCTGGTGGTCCCATTGGAGGTGGACCCATGTGATTGGGTCCTGGAGGGCTAAAGTGGGGCCCGGCGAATGAGAACCCAGGGAACCCATGAGGTGAGGCATCACGTTTGTGCTCCTTTCTTTCTGAAAAGGGGAGAAATATGACAGGATTGTTATTAATATAATAGAGACATTTAAGAGATTCAAGGGTCTAGTATGATCAAATTCCTCTTAATTTAATACATTTATATTTGCATTCTTTGAATTTAATGTCATCATCATACAATTTTCCCACCAAAAGAGCTTATAATAAATTGTACATATCATCCAAGTGGCAATTAGCAGGGAATGCAGACTTTATAGTATTCTAGGCCTCAAATGCCAAGAATAAACTCAAGAATGAAGTCATTGCAGAAACATTGTGCGTCTTAATCAGTTCAACTCATATTTGGCCAGGATGCAACTATATAATCATAGAGACAATGGATGAGAGAGATCAAATTGTTCTACCTTACATACTCTGGATGTCATATCTTTGTTTTTTATTATTATTAAGGCCTTTGGACTAAAAATGACCCGTCACGTCATTGACCCATATAATCATGGATGTCCAAGATGATCAAAACATGTACCCCATACATAGAATTTAATCTATCCTTGTTGGTTTCATATACTTCTTAAAAAGTTTATATGATATAGGGAGTAATATATATATATATATATATAAAATGCACACACATGAATATAATTACATTTTTTGTAGTTACAAAATTTGACCTGAACTAACGAAGCCCTTTTATAAAACACCTACTTTTACATTAACATCCACAGACTTTGACACTTGAACTCAAAGTACAGTAGGTTACGACGAGTGACGCAACTGACACCGGCAGGGTCAATGACAACATGAAGAATGCAGTACGTCCAGATTACATTCATACTATATACTGCAGAACGCACTTTTCTAATGGTCGTGAAGAAGGGCTGTCCCTTAATAGTCGACGAGGAGGCTTAGTCAGCCAAGTTTGAATTAGTGGGTTAGTCGCTGGGGAAAACAAACCTGCACAGGAAGCGGCAAGGTCGGACAGATCGTTAACACGGCTGGTCCATGTGGTTATGATGTCAGGCAGGACATCCAAACGTTTGCCCTTTCATTCAACGACATCAAACGTAGCTTATTTGAAACATGATAGCAGCTTAACGTCAGTCACTTTGCATGGCCGCTCGCTCTAACATTAATGATAACCTAGATAATGTGCGCTATTATTAAGTGAAACTGCATCAAATGTGTGTGTTTTGTTGGCAATCGATGCAAAAGTGCATTTAATGTGAACAGCACCAACATATAGTGAATCGAGAGTTATCCAGGGATAATGCCATGATGTGTGTGTGTGCATGCATGCGTGTGTGTGTGCGTTCGTGTCCCTTTAGCTCCGCCCACTGCACGCCTCCACGGACTCGGCTGTTTTCTGAAAGAATCGGTACAGTGTATCTGCCTTTTATAAATATGATAAAACTAAAGACTCTTTGGAGATATGAAGGATCAACACTACTCTATAGATACTTAAGATTAACACGAGACCGGCAGAAACTGTGTGTGTTATGACCCTTTAAGTAATTAAATATCATAAACGTGCGACTAGTCGACTAATGGCTTAAATGAACGACTATTATTTATCTTTAGTCGGGATCAGCCCTACCTTGAAGTTAGTTCTTATTAAGTATGTGATTTTGGACACAGTCATAAGGGTCTATATTTCCTGTTTATGGTTTTCTAGTCACATGACAATGGCTTTGTGCATCCTGATTTGGCTTTAATTTTCCACCCACTACCTGTCATGGTTTTTAATTCAGAAACATGTTCATCATAGAAGAGTGTATTGAAAATGGTATTGAATCCGTTGGGATGATGAAGAGTTGCAACATCTGCTGCAATGAATCTGATGATGTGTAATAAGGTCTTGAAGTTTAGCAATCTTTTAATGTGAGGCAAACTGCACTAAGATCTATGGATATACAATAGGTTCAATAATCAGAAATGTAGGCCTTACTCAGAAGTATCTTGTGTGTGACTTACGCTTGATGAAGAGACGGAAGGTGTCATCCTTCACCAGAGCCAAACCCATCATGAGCTCCTCGTCAGAGGAGAAAGCGATCATGTCACCGTCCTCATCTACAGAGAATGGGATTTTCCACAAGTCACTATTATTGGGATCATGTTTTGATGCCGATCTGTACACACTCTGGATATAAAGCTCATTTCAGCAATCACATGACATGGTCAACAGCATTAAAATGCTCACAAAACTTTGCCAATAAGCAAAACTAAAATTAAAAATTATATTTTGAAGATATTTTTATATTTATAAAAGTGACAAGTTGTGTGTATTGCCACTTTGTGGAATAACTTCGAGTAGTTATCATGGTAAGGCATTAAAATTGAGAGATAATTGTGTGTTTGCATGCATGTGCGATACATTCTCTTACCTTTATAGTGCATTTGAAAGGGCGCAGCCCCGAAACCAACGAAAACATCGAGCACTTTTCTCTTTAAATACTCGAAACTTGTTGAGACATCCTGATCCACGGCGAAGCGACGGATCTCCTTGTTGCAATCGTCCTTACCGAGGAGGTAAGCTTTCACTGTCATCGACATCCTAGCGAGAAATATCGTCTTCAACCGAACCTCTGGTGTGTTGCGCAGCAGAAAATACGCTTCTTGAACACGAGCGTCAGCGTCGAGTGCGTGAGAATGCGTTTCCTACCGCAGCCTACAGTTCCGTATATAATCCTTGAACGTCATATGCAAATCCATGCGAGCGATCAGCCAATCGTTGACGCGAGCGCAGGTTGGAGGCGTGTCCACGCGCAGGACAGAGGTCATGTTGTGTTTGATCATGCGAGTCGCGCTCGGGAACAGAATGGACGAGCTTCGGTGAGGAATGACATGGCAATATGTGAGGGGAAATTCCCTCTGAAGTCACCAAACAATACATCATCATCATGCTCACAACATATTAATAAACATACTGCGAATGCCTCCTCATTCTCCACTCAACTCGGTCGTTTTGAGACAGGGAATGCCACACAAACTCTCTCTCTACTGCTATATAACAATATAAACACACACATATATATAGCCTATCCATTTATTTAGATATTTATATAAGTGATGTCAATCGGTTAAATTAAATAACTCATTAATCACACATTTAACGTTTTTAATATTTTTATATTGCAATAATTTCACAGTTAATCCCCAAATTAACGTAGAAACAACTTAAAGACAGTATATTTTAAATATTTGGCATCTTTCGCTGATACTCTATGAGACATTAATGATAGACATTCAGTATAATTGAAAGCTGTCAATTTCAAAATGTATTAGGCTTCAAAAAAACTTAATAATAAATGTCATATTTACCTGTGGCCAATATACAGAAATTGAATAAAGTTATCAGACAGTCTGCACTGCATAAATTATAAATTAAATATAGATGAATCTTCATTAAAGCAACAGTTTTCTCTGTTCCCTTTGAACGGTAAAGGTGCAGTGTGTAGTATTTATGAGAATCTACTGACAGAAATGTAATATAATATACATATAGTATAAAGACCGTTATGTTTTTATTACCTTAGAATGAGCCGTTTTTTATCTACACACATCGCAGGTCCCCTTACAGTGAAGACGCCATTTTGTGCCGCCATGTTTCTACAGTAGCCCTAAAGGGACAAACTTCTCTACAGAGCGCTAGTCACTCTGTGCTCTCTCTGACGACAAAATTTTTGTCCTGTGTCGGCTACCGTAACGCTGGTTGACTGCAATTCACAACCTCACCCCTAGATGCCGCTAAAAATCACACACTGCACCTTTAATGACAGACATCATTAGTGGCTGCTGTCACTTTAAGATCTGCCACTGCCGAACATGACGCGGATCTGACGCGCTGTCACGCGCATCTCATTCTCTCACAACTCTTTAAGTTCATTTAAGATGTTATTTAACTCATTTAATATTGCTCTTATGAGAACACTCGGGAAAAAACGGGCATTTTGGCATAATTCTGTGTTATTGTTTGTTCAAGCGCAAATGAGTACTCATACTGACGCGTGTCTTTCTGAGCGTCGTGTATGTGTCATAGTCAGGACATTCACAGACAGTGTTCTCTTTTGACTTGTCCTGTGTGCGGCGACTATGGGACACTTGTTCACACTGCAGTGAGCGAGATCATATCAGGCATGGTAAAACATGGTACTCGCGGTAAATCAAGAACACCAGATTTAAACAATAACTGTGTTGAGCTGGAGAGCAATGATTAGTTTCTGTCCATGAATGATCCCAACAGTTGCTCACCTCTAATAAAACACATCATATATTAAAGCGGCTTTGGTGTTTCCATGGTTACTACAAAATAAAACCAGAGGGTAATGCGGGTATGATGTCACTGATAGGCGCCGCACGGTCCGTGTCCTGGTTAAAATCACTTATTTCTCTGGATTTAAACATTCTTGGAAACATTTGGGAGAATGCACAAGTCAACAAAATATATAACACTGTTCTAGTGGTTTTTGAATATTTGAATCCAAAAATCTTACATATTGTGCCTTTACATTATTCAACTGAACAAATTAATTGTATGGGCTAATACAATTTTGACAGCACTAATATATATATATTATTTTGATGTATTGCTACACGCGTGATTGACAGACATGTGTCAGTGTGCTGTAAGCATGACATCTGTTTTTCCATTATCCGCGCTCTAGTCTCTAGTCTGATGTGTGTGGCTGCTGTATTTCTGCGACAGCTGAATAAAGTGCTGTGTCATCATGAATGTTGGCCTGTTTAACATGCCTACCTTAACTACAGAGTAAACTACTGTATGTGTGTGTCCTGAACAAACGTCAAGCTTAAGAATTAAGTATTAGTAGATCAGTGTGTTCTGAAATGAGGAGACAAAGTCCTCCGTTTTTTTTAAATGTTTTTTTGTTTGTTTTGTTTGTTTTATAAATCAAAGGTGAGTTCATGTCCCAGTTACACTTAATGTTGTCACATTTTCCTGGTTAAATAAACATTACATCTAAAAAGAGAAACCAAATACTATTTTGTAATTTTCTATTTATTAAACATGCACGGTGTAAATTTTAGCAGCATCTATCACCCCTCCCTGTCGAAGCACATAGAGAAGCTACGGTGGCCGTCACAGGACAAAGATGTGAGACAGCAGAGAGTAGCTAGCGCTCTGTAGAGAAGTTTGTCCCTTTAGGGCTACTGTAGAAACATGGCGGCGCAAAATGGCGGCTTCACTGTAAGGGGACCCGCGGTGTGTGTAGATAGAAACGGCTCATTCTAAGGTAATAAAAACATAACAGTCTTTATACACCACTGAAAACATAGTTATGTATATTATATTGCATTTCTGTCAATAGATCCTCATAAATACTACACACTGCACCTTTAAAATCATGTATGCGTTTTATCAGTTTAGTATGTAAGCATTTTCACCAGCGGGTGTTGCTGTTTTACAGTGTTACTTTATGAAAACCAGTGACTTTTACACTCTTCACATTTGTAATATTTACATTGCATTGATTATTTTCTGGTCCATTTTTCTTACGCCCCTGTTAAAGATATATTTTTTGTTGGTTTCTATATGCCACAATAATAGAAATGTCAAGGCACCTTTATTTAGTAGTGCTTTAGATGGAAAATAGTGATCAAGGATGCAAGCTTCATCGAATATAAGCAAAATTCAGATTTCTCTGTAAAGCAGCTCTAAAAATACAAGTCGTGTGTATGGCTACTGATGAACTGAACACTGATGATGATTATATTTTAGTAATAACATTAGAATATCCTTATCTTTCAACTATGTGAACTCAATGTCAGCTGCATTTAACTATTAGTGCATTACGTGCATTTTCCACACAGTTCCTGTTTATTCTCGAAGCCTCCTGAAGAGTCCGAGCTCGGGAAGAATGCCGTCATTCCGGCGGCGCGAGGCGTGACTCGATCACCTGACTCTGACTCAGCGCGTCATGTGATTCCCTTTGTTTACAAGCAACGTCAGAGACGCTTTCCTCTCTGTCTGCGTGTTCTGTTCTCAGATCCCTGCCTTTCTGTTGTTATTGTGCATTTAGCCTTTTCACCCACAGTGTAAAGCGAGCAGATGTCTGAAATGGAGTCAGAATGCTCATTTTGCATTTAAATAAAATAATTAGTTTTTTTTCAGTTCATTGTCGTGGGTTCCATATTCATATTCACTTTTGAACACTTTGCAATAAAATACATGAATTTTCACTGTGAATATAGACATATTATACATTTAACGTTTCAAATTATATTTTATGTTTGTGGTTTTGGAAATTATTATTATTATTATTTCAGGTTCATCTTGAGCGCGCCCTCTGCTGGTGAGCATCATCACTGCGCCACTGCTCTGAACGGTGCATTACGGGCTGTTTAAACCGGATACAGCACACCAAACACCGGGAGTGTCCCGGGAACGCCTGGTCATCCTACTACAGTACATGATCGAGTTTCACATCGTCACTCGTGATGATACCGATGATCTGTCACGACCGACAGTGTTCGCTAGATGGCGCCATTGTCTGACATGCAGCACGTGATTCTGTAGGAGCAGGTCCGTAAATACATGTTTGTTTGGAGTTTAAACTTTAAAGTAGGTTATGTGAGTTGTTTAGTAAATGTATTGTTTGGTTAACCCTCTGGAGATCCTCAGATGATGACTCCTGCTAGATCTGTGTTTCAAGAGCCTCAAAACCTTCGGTGTGTTTACTGGAGGAGACACTGGCCGTCTTGAGTTCCTGCTAGAGCTTCTGGGCTCATTGTGTAGGTTCCTCTAATAACAGTCCTTTCGGAAATCTGCCTAGAGGTTCTCCAGAGGGTTTCACTTTACAATCTGACAGTTGCCAAGTCTAACTATCTATAGTTTGATATGCAAATTAGAGGCAAGTCATAGTTAGAGACAACCAGTGTAGGTGCATCTATCACAGAAACTGTGTGTGTGTGTGTGTGTGTGTGTGTGTGAATGAACACTGTGTATTTTGGCACAACTCTCTGTAAAAATAAGCTGGCCATCCAAACATCAACTGTTTGGCAGAACTTCAACAGTCAGAGCCCTAGAAGTGATGAGTCTGAGCCCTGGTTTCTCTCCAGAGTTTTAGATGAAACAGTGACAGGCTGGAACATTTATTTATCATGAGTGCAGCATAACTGGATATTAATGAATGTAATAAAAAAATATAGTTGCAGTCTTTCAATCACTCCCTTCTCTTTAAGAAGGCATTTATGTGCACTGATCAACTGAAGCACACAAGTATAGATTCCATCCATCCATTCATCTGTCCGGCGTCCATCCATCCGTCGATCC
Source organism: Rhinogobio ventralis (assembly GCA_039654625.1). Taxonomy (NCBI): domain Eukaryota; kingdom Metazoa; phylum Chordata; class Actinopteri; order Cypriniformes; family Gobionidae; genus Rhinogobio; species Rhinogobio ventralis. The sequence goes on from CM077198.1 coordinate 37,941,007, forward strand.
ATCCATCCATCCGTCCAACCAACCATCCATCCATTCATACAGTGCATCCGGAAAGTATTCACAGCGCTTCACTTTTTCCACATTTTATGTTACTGCCTTATTCCAAAATGGATTAAATGCATTATTATCCTCAAAATTCTACAAACAATACCCCATAATGACAACGTGAAAGAAGTTTTTTTTTAATATTTGCAAAATAAAAAAGGAAAAAAATGTCACATGTAGGCTACGTAAGTATTTACAGCCTCTGCTCAATACTTTGTTGAAGCACCTTTGGCACCAGTTAAAGCCTTTTTGAGTTTGATGCTACAATCTTGGCACACCTATTTTTGGGCAGTTTCTCCCATTCTTCTTTGCAGGACCTGTTGGAAGATGAACCTTCGGCCCAGTCTGAGGTCCAGAGCGCTCTGGATCAGGTTCTCATCAAGGATGTCTCTGTATATTGCTGCATTCATCTTTCCCTCGATCCTGACTAGTCTCCCAGTTCCTGCCGCTGAAAAACACCCCCACAGCATGATGCTGCCACCACCATGCTTCACTGTAGGGATGGGATTGGCCAGGTGATGAGCGGTGCCTGGTTTCCTCCAGACATGACGCTTGCCATTCAGGCCAAAGAGTTCAATCTTTGTTTCATCAGACCAGAGAATTTTGTTTCTCGTGATCTGGGAGTCCTTCAGGCGGGCTGTCATGTGCCTTTTTACTGAGGAGTGGCTTCTGTCTGGCCACTCCGCCTGATTGGTGGAGTGCTGCAGAGATGGTTGTTCTTCTTGAAGGTTCTTCTCTCTCCACAGAGAAACGCTGGAGCTCTGTCAGAGTGACCATCGGGTGCTTGGTCACCTCCCTGACTAAGGCCCTTCTTCCCCGATCGCTCAGTTTGTCCGGGCAGCAGCTCTAGGAAGAGTCCTGGTGGTTCCAAACTTCTTCCATTTACGGATGATGGAGGCCAATGTGCTCATTGTGACCTTCAAAGCTTCCCCAGATCTGTGCCTCGATACAATCCTGTCTCTGAGGTGTACAGACAATTCCTTGGACTTCATGGTTTGGTTTGTGCTCTGATATGCACTGTTAACTGTGGGACCTTATATAGACAGGTGTGTGCCTTTCCAAATCATGTCCAATCAGCTGAATTTACCACAGGTGGACTCAGATCAAGTTGTAGAAACATCTCAAGGAGGATCAGTGGAAACAGGAGCACCTGAGCTCGATTTTGAGTGTCACGGCAAAGGCTGTGAATACTTTTGTACATGTGATTTTTTTCCCCCCGTTTTTTTATTTTTAATAAATTTGCAAAGATTTCAAACAAACTTCTTTCATGTTGTCATTATGGGGCATTGTTTGTAGAATTTTGAGAAAAATTATGAATTTAATCAATTTTGGAATAAGGCAGTAACATAACACAATGTGGAAAAATTGAAGCGCTGTGAATACCTTCCGGATGCACTGTATATCCATCCATTAATCCATTCTGTCCATCCATCCATCCATCCATTCATCCATCCGTCCATCCATCCGTCCGTCCATCACCAAATTTTAAAATATTTGGGTGAATGCAAAATGTATTTAATTTTGTAAAAGTTATTTGGCGTAAAACAAGTATATTAAAATATATTTTATATATTAAAATGATATACTGAAAAACCTATCGAAGCAATATATTTTTGCTCATTTATAGAGAGAAATATTCCGACAGCATTTGTGCCAGAATGTTGCCTGGCTATCACCAGACCAAGCTCAATTTAAGACTGAACACTGGTCTGGAGTCTGCTCTGTATGTTCTACTGCACAAGAGGCGTGATCAACGAGCATAATTCAAATGACTCTGTACGCAATAGGATAGTCCTTCAACCAATCAGAGCACAAGAGGCGTGATCAACAAGCAACGACCCATCGCTTCTCTATCGTCATCCTGTTCAGGTGGATAAGCCAGTCTGTGATTGGTTCCCGCAGAAGTGTAACAGAAGCAGTAGAAATGAATGTACAGGTTTCCCGGCAGATCAGGCTGGGTTGACCCAGTCTAGCCAGAATGCTGATTACAACAAAAACCCTGTTTACTAAAAGCACTGAGGTGATGGAGGCGATGATGGCCAATGTTTGAGGAGTTTACATGCAGAAATGTGACGTTATAAAATCACTTACAGTAATTCGGTTCAAATGTGTACATTATTTGAAATGCCGTTTTAGGGTAAAGCATATAGTCTGTAACTTGACACAGAAGAGTCTTAATGATATTAATAATAAGTTAATCATTTTTTACACTGAAATTACATCATTCACATCAACGGTCCGGCCACACTCTTAAACGCGTTGCAGCAAAGCCCGAGATCAGCTTTAAGATGCACCAGGACAACAAACACTAGGCTGTATGCTTTCTGAGATATGAATCAAAATTGAACTAAAATAAACCGTGTGTGTGTGTGTTTCCTCTCTGACCGCACGGAGGAGCAGCAGCACCGCGCGCACGAGCCCGAACACACACACACACACACACCCTCCTGTATAAACGGCATCTGTCTGTACACAGGCTCTCGCATTCTCACCCTCCCTCTCATCTCTCATGTGCGCGCGCTGTCATTAACGCACGCACGCACGCAACGCGACAGCGCACGCCAGACGCGCTTGAGCACACGGTTCGGTTCGGACATGATACCGGCGCGGACCCGGAGATGAGGCTCAGAAATGGCACCTTCCTAACAGTCATAGTATTCGGGTTATGTGGCTTTATATCGCTGTCCTGGTACACCGCATTCAGCAATTCCAAAGGTAAGACCCGCGTTTACTGTTCCTCTCTGTGTCCGAACGCATCATGCGCGAGAGGAAACGCTTCTCTTGCGTTCTGTCATGCATTCAAATGCGGCAGTGAAGCGCGTGAGCTGCAGAACACCGAGCAGCAACGTCTCCAACTGCTCCTCAAACTATCAGAGAGGCCTGCGGATGTTCCCGAAACACAAAGACAGTTCAGATCTAGCATATCCAGAACCGTTTTCTGCTGAGGTGCATCTTTCTGTTGGGCTCTGAGGGTCTGCACTTTCCACGCAAGGAACGCAAAAGCCTCACCTGGGGCTGTTTTCTGTTTTGAAATGCATGAAGGTTCCTTTGAGTCTGAGCATGTGTGTAGCAAACCTCTGATGAAGCATTGATTCCTGCTTGGATGTGATGGATCATTCCTGATTGATATCTCATATCAGAAGGAGTGGGTGTGATGTTTGAGCAGTGGTCAAGCTGCTCCGTTGGCCTTTTCCCACTTGCTCCCAGTTGTAAGTGTGTTTGTATCAAGCTCTGCAGTGTGTGTGTGTGTGTTAATTAAGCCGTACAGTTACACCTGTGTGCACAGTGTTCTGTAATGCATGAGTGGAAATGAGTTTCTCTCCTGTCGGACTCTTTAGGAGAAGTGGAGCTGTTCTCAAATCGAATCGGTTCATTGTTTTTGCTTTATCGAGTGCAAAACGGCAGAAAGTTGTGTAGTCGTCTATGACACAAGTCTTTCTTTAGTATTGCTCTCACTGGAACACGGCCTGGCTCTGAATCGATTGATGAATGGACTGTAACTGAACCCTCCTGAGTGGTGTTTTTTTTCGCTCCAGATGTTTGTGTGTAACGTCCTGTGCTCCTGAACATCTGCTTTGGCTCCTCTTATTCTCATACTCCTCCTCATTTGGGCAGCCTAATGGTTAGAGAGTCTGAGTGGTAACCCGAAGGTTGCGGGTTCGATTCTCAATACCGGCAGGAAGTGACTGAGGTGCCAAGAGTGAACATGTGTCCACGGTTTGCCGTGTGTGTTCCGTACTCTTAATGTGTGTGCACTTGGATGGGTTAAATGCAGAGGACACATCACGAGTACGGGTTACCATACTTGGCCTTCACATGTCACTTTCACTCCTCCCAAACGTTATTCAAATATTTTGCAGAGTGTAATTTAGTTGTTTCCTTTTATTTTGGACTGTTTTGGACCGTATTGCTGCTGTGGAAACCCACACAAAGCTTGACACATATATAATGAAATGTATATGGAAATTAGCTTATGCAATAAATGGTTGATTGTACCAGTGTAATGTGGACAGTTGGAGATGGGTCGCGAGTTTGTCCACTCCTCCTTTCCAGTTAGAGTGATTTCGACTAAAAGAACAGTGTGTGTGTGTGTGTGTGTGTGTGTGTGTGTGTGTGTGTGTGTGTGTGAGAGAGTGAGTGAGTGAGAGTGAGTGAGTGTGAGTGAGAGTGTGTGTGAGTGAGAGTGTGTGTGAGTGAGAGAGAGTGAGTGAGAGAGAGTGAGAGAGAGAGTGAGAGAGAGTGAGAGAGAGTGAGTGAGAGTGAGTGAGAGAGAGTGAGTGAGAGTGAGTGAGAGTGTGTGAGAGTGAGTGTGTGAGAGTGTGTGAGAGTGAGTGAGAGTGTGTGAGAGTGTGTGTGAGAGTGTGTGAGAGTGTGTGTGAGAGTGTGTGAGTGAGAGAGTGAGAGTGAGTGAGTGAGAGTGAGTGTGTGTGAGAGTGTGAGAGTGTGTGTGTGAGAGTGTGTGAGTGTGTGTGAGAGTGTGTGTGAGAGTGAGTGAGTGAGAGTGTGTGAGAGTGTGTGAGAGTGAGTGAGAGTGTGTGTGAGAGTGTGTGAGTGTGAGAGTGAGTGAGTGAGAGTGAGTGTGTGTGAGAGTGTGTGAGTGTGTGTGAGAGTGAGAGTGAGTGAGAGTGAGTGAGAGTGAGTGAGAGTGAGTGAGAGTGTGTGAGAGTGTGTGAGAGTGTGTGAGAGTGTGTGAGAGTGAGTGAGAGTGAGTGAGAGTGTGTGTGAGAGTGTGTGAGTGTGAGTGTATTATACAGTCCATATCATGTTGGCCTTATTTCTGTACTAAAGCACTCAACTCCTCAGGGTTTTTCGTCTCTGAATGGGCTCGTCACAAACGCTGACCTCTGAGGTTTACAGTTACAACAGACACACGTGAGCTGGGTGAATCTCACAACAGCTGTCAAGATCTGTCTGTCATATTTCGCCTCAGTATTGAAAAACATTTTTTTTTTAAAAATGTTTTGCATATAGCAATTTAAGCCTTTTTAAGGACTAAAGGCCCGTTCACACCAAGGGCGATAACTATAATGATAAAGATATAGTTCTAAATATAAAAGCACAGCATAACTATAACGGCACAGAGAAACAATATCGTGGAAACACTTTCAGAATATTTTTTTTCCTGATGAACGATAAAAACTAGGGGTGTAACAATATATCGCAATACAAAAATGCATCGTGGATTGAGTATAGTTCAATACTGCATTTAAACTACTATATATAATGTTGAATATAATGTATAATGATGCAATGGGGGAATATTTGTGGGTCCTGATAATGCCAAATGCCCTATGTAACCAGTAAAAAGTGGCTTACATAATTGTAAAGGGTCCATAACACACACACAGTTTCTGCCAGTCTCATGTTAATCTTGAGTATCTTTAGCAGGGGTGGGCACTTCCAAACTCCCATCAGGTGTCCTAATGGAGAAAAATAAACCTTGGGAGAAACCAGGCTCAGTCGGGGTGCCAGTTCTCCTCTGGCCATCATGCCGTGTCGGTGAGGCAATTATTAAATAGGAATATTCGAAGGATTGGAGTCATCATGCCGGAGATGGATCCATTGAGGATGTCGTGTCGATGCTGCATTTACAGTGTTGATTTTAATTGACCCGCTCTCTCAGGGATGAGTTGGTCATGTCCAGGCGCTGGTCCACCATCTGATCTGGATACGGCCCGGATCCGGCTGACTGCAGTAAACCTCGGGATAAACAGAGAGACTAACATTAGCGTAGATGCCATTCTTCTCATGATGTAATGAGTACATCAGGTGTTATGGGAAGTGTTCCCGGTTCGGCTGACCTAGTTAATGCAGCCTAACAATCATTTAACTGATTTGAATAATATAAGCTGATAATGTTTTATGTGTATGTCATAGTAAAGAGATGTGTTTTTAGTCTAGATTTAAACTGACAGAGTGTGTCTGCTTCCCGAACAATGCTAGGAAGGCTGTTCCAGAGTTTGGGTGCTAAATAGGAAAAGGATCGACCGCCTGCAGTTGATTTTGATATTCTAGGTATTATCAACTGGCCAGAGTTTTGAGACCGCAATAGATGTGATGGAGTATAATGCGTTAAAAGCTCGCTCAAGTACTGGGGAGCTAAACCATTTAGTGATTTGTGAGTAATTTTTAGCATGAGAATCAACTTTATAACAGTGTAAATAAGGCAGAATGCAGGAAATAGCGTTAGACCCCCCCCTTTAAATATATCTAGTCAAAATAATTCAGTATTTTCAATGTAATACCAAATTCAGCATTTTAATCAACTGTACATTTTTTGTTAACCATTCACCATGTCTTGGAGTATTGCAATAATATCTTATCGCGATATGTCTCGAATTGTGACATGGTATCGTAACACCCCTCAGCCAATCAGAATCCATCCTGCTTTAAAGAGCTCGAGCATTTAAAGCGACAGACGACAAAACTGCAGCGCTTATAATAGACCGAACGATATCGTCTGCTGGTGTGAACGCTGATATAGTTATTGTTATAGTTATCAGTTTTGGTGTGAACGGGCCTTGAGTCTACTGCAGTGCAATGCACATACAAATATATGTAACTTTATAAAATATTTTTTCTTGCAATTTGCTATATATAACCCAGACATTTCATCAAAGGATCCTGCATATAAATGAACTAATTTAATCATTGTTTTTTTAGTATGGGTGCACATACAGTAAAGGCACATTTTGCATGTGTTTTGTTACTGGTTTTGAGCTTATCACACAGCGGTTGTGTTGATGCATTGCTGAAGCTGGAGGAACTAAACACAAGCATCTCGTACCTGTCCAGACACGCCCGTACACCAGCGGATCAAAGCACACATCATTCAGCCTTCATAAGACACGCTGATGTCCAGCCCCATAACCCGACCATATAAAAGAGCTCCGTCCTGCTAAACATCAGGGGTTTTGTGTAATGTAGTAAAGTCATACAGGTTTAAGAAGTAAGGTGTACTGTGTCTTTAAGCGTGTGTTTGTGAAGCGGTGGAGTTGCTCCAGGTGAGCGAGACGGAGAGAAAGCTCTCATTATTTGCATCCTGAAAGAGAAAAAGATCTGGTTTGACCTCTCGCTGCTTCGCATTTACGTCTTGTTAAGTCTCTTTTCTTTCTCCTGGTGGCTCACCGGAGGACTGAAGCTCAGCCCGGATCATGTTGCCTTTGATTCCGGCTCGAGCTGATGTGATTTCTCAGCGATACTCCCCAGTTACCCACAATCCTCCCCGCAGAGATGAGGCCAGGAATCCGAGCAACCTTGTATTGATTTAGTCTTTTGAGGGAAGAAACGGTTGAGTAACTAGAGACTCTTCTTGCAAGAATTAGCGTAATTTATTGGTTTTTCTACGGCTGCAGCTGCTACTGAAAGTCTTGTTTCACTAGAACAGTGTTTCTACAATTATTATATTTCAAACGCTGATAAAAGATTCGGATTAGCTTCATATACTTTTAGAGCAGATGTTCTCACAAAAGTGCTTAAGGTGAAACGTGTTGACATTGCCGTGGACATCTGTAACGTGATAAAATGACAAGGGGAGTTTTGTGTTAATCTATCATCAGTTTTACTTCTGTCATGGTGAAATAGTTTTGTAAGCCGATAAACACTCCTGCTAACAGCAACACGCGTCTGGCTCGGTGGATATCTATAGATGACCATAAATAACTATTTTTAGTACTGCGGTTTGTCATTGTCACAGAATGTACGGCGGGCCTGCAGTGAGTGAGCCAAATATTGTTGTGTACAGTACTTTTCTAGCATTGTTTCTTTTTAGAGAAACAAGAACAGTCTGTGATGTTTAGTTCCACACGTCTTTCCTGAAGCAGCAAGTCTACTTTGGTAAAAAAAATCACGTCATCCCACCTGCAGTATTTCAGTCGGACCCTTTGAAAATGAAGATGGAATCACAGAATCCAGTCACAATTTAAAGGCACAATATGTAAGATTTTGGTATTTAAAATATCCAGAACCCACTAGAACAGTGTTATATATTGTGTTGGTTTGTGTACTTACATTATCCCAAATGTTTCCAAGAATGTTTAAATCCAGAGAAATAAGCGATTTTACCCAGGACACGGACCGTGCGTCGCCTATCAGTGACATCATACCTGCGTTACCTTCCGGTTTCCGTGTGCATTTTTCTTTCGGTTTAGAATTAGCGGCAGTTCGGGGGCGGGTTGCTTGAATTGTGGGTTCATTAGCCTATTATTCTTAATGAAAAACACAACAACAAAGAACAGTACAATGACAAACTCACTTAAATAGAAATTTTACATTTCGCTTTGAAACCAAATCTTCCGCAATCATCTTGTCATTCAGCTCAGCCTTAGTGATGAATGAGATCTGACTCCTGCTGCTGATGTGCTGAGAGAAAATTATCACGATTATCAATATTTTCACAGTTTTGTTAAAATGAGATGAATGTTCAAAAAGAACTGATGCACACACTGAAAATATTTCAACAAGTTTTATATTTGAAAATCAACAAACAACAAATAAAACAAGCAGCTCTATGCACTTTTTTAAGCAAGATTGTATTGGCAACGCATAGGCTTGCTGCGATAGTCGGTGTTGCTGGTGTTCAGGCCCACCGCGGCACCGCCCCCCACCGTCGTTTTGATTTTTATAGTAATAAAATAATTTAGTTCAGGTAGAGAACAGACACTACAAAAAAAATTAAACGTGTGCTCAATACAGTGTGAGCCGAACGAGAGTCTCAGCACAAACGCAGCAGGAGTCAGATCTCATTCATCACGAGAGCGAAGAGCTGACAGACAAGATGATCGCGGAAGATTTGTTATTCATCTGTCATTCATTCACGGCTATAAACAAATACAGTGAATGTAATGTAGGCTATGCAATATATTAGATGCAAAAAGGGGGTTAAAATCACATTACATTCTAACATTACAATCTAAAAACAAAATTAATAATTCACTAAACTAAAAATGAAAATAAAAACAAAAGCATATTAGCCTACATTTGATTACCCCATTATAATGGTCACTTTCATAAACTATAAACTTACTTGTAGGTTTAAAATTCCACATATGGCACATTTATTGTCCAATAACAAATATTTTGGAAATATGTATATTTTAGTCAGAATTACTGCGTTCCTATTCTATTGCGCTCCGTCTGTTTGGCGCAAATGCACGCGGCGGCGCTTGTTCACGGAAGCCTGAATTTTAGCGGAGATACACTTGCAGAGGGCTCGTCCTCTCCGGACAGCAAAATGGACATATTTGCATGATTTTCTAACATTTACAGATGGAGAATATCCCTGTGAAATGTAAGTTATGCACTGAGGAAAACACCACATTTCAAACGCCGCAAGTATTTATCTGTCTGTCAGCACAAGTATCTCTCAGAGCGTCTGTATTCGTACCGAATCGTTTCGGTACAGGGCTTCCGGTACGGTGCAATCTTTAACAGCCGGCTTGTTTTACGCGCAGAACACACTTCAATCTGAGCTCCCACATGAACATATTCAGTATTCTGTTCATTTTATCATGAAATTCAAATGATAAATGCCGTTTTGCCGCTCTTTAATTTGGCGTGACAGGCGAGTGAACGCGATCGTCATAGTCAAAGAATAAACATGAACGAACATCTGACGGTGTGTTGAGGATACACACTTACTGAAGCGCATCATATGTGGTGTAATCGCTCAGTGTTTCAGACGTCAGTAAAACAGCTGGAGATCAATGTCCCGCAGCATCACATTTCCCTCAGGAGTCACTCAGTGTCCACAGCTGTGAGTGCACTAGAGAAATCAACTCTCACTGAATATATGACCTATATTAGCCCATATATTCATTATATTCCACTGGACCTGTTACTGATGTCTGGATTATTACATGTTTAAATAAGTCTGTCATGAAAATGATGTGAATAAGCCACTGTGAATAATGATTATATTTCAACAGCGAATTGGAGTATAAAAATAATTTTATACTTCGATTTAGAAGTTAATGCAAAAACTGCCTTATGTGAAGTTTATTCTCAGTCTCAGATCTGGTAGTCCTGCTTGTTTTATTGTTCTTGTTTGTATCCCTAATCTAACTTTGTAAGTTATCTCTGTATATTACTCTTCCCACCTTGGGCTTTGGAAAGGCACTAAATAAAAATAAGTATTATTGTTATTATATGAGCCGATGAACACATGCACTGTAAAACCGAATAAGTTGGCAAAACCCCAAAAATGTATTGCCTCAAATTTTTTTAAGTTAAGAAATGTAAAGTTTAAGTAAGCAGAATTTTTAGATTTTTATTTTGTACTCATACATTTTAATTGCTCTGAACTTGAAATATTTGAGTAAGCTAATTCATACATTTAACTTAAAATATCATGTAATCTCAAATGTTTAGTAGTAGAAACTTGACTAGCTTTAACTAGCCAATTCAATAAATGCCACCTTGCTAATTGGTTACACAATGCGTTGGTAGCATAGAGAACTCCACATGTAGTAACCTAGAATACTGTCTAACACTTGATGGCTGCTCTGTCAAGTCCTCGTCGTCAGTTAGGAACCTGGGTGTGCTCTTTGATACCAATCTCTCATTTGAAAGCCACGTTTCTAGCATCTGTAAAACTGCATTCTACCATCTTAAAAATATATCTAAATTACGGCACATGCTTTCAATGCAAAATGCTGAACCGTTAGTTCATGCGTTTATGACCTCAAGGCTAGATTATTGTAATGCTCTACTGGGTGGTTGCCCTGCTCGCTTAATAAATAAACTGCAGCTGGTCCAAAACGCAGCAGCTCGAGTTCTTACTAGAACCAGGAAGTATGACCATATTAGCCCGGTTCTGTCAACACTGCACTGGCTCCCTATTAAACATCGCATACATTTTAAAATCTTGCTAATTACTTACAAAGCACTAAATGGTTTAGCTCCCCAGTACTTGAGCGAGCTCTTAACGCATTATACTCCATCACATCTATTGCGGTCTCAAAACTCTGGCCAGTTGATAATACCTAGAATATCAAAATCAACTGCAGGCGGTCGATCCTTTTCCTATTTAGCTCCTAAACTCTGGAACAGCCTTCCTAGCATTGTTCGGGAAGCAGACACACTCTGTCAGTTTAAATCTAGACTAAAAACACATCTCTTTACTATGACATACACATAAAACATTATCAGCTTATATTATTCAAATCAATTAAATGATATAGAAATATCTGCAGAGAGCGTGTCAATTAAACTCCACACTGTAAATGCCGCATTGACACGACATCCTCATTAAACCCGTCTCCGGCGTGACGACTCCAATCTTTCGAATAATCTTTCGAATATCTATTGATCTAATATGACTTCTGACCTGTAATGTTGCCAGAATCATAATCATACACTGTTTGTTCGTCGGCCAGAGGAGAACTGGCACCCCGACTGAGCCTGGTTTCTCCCAAGGTTTTTTTCTCCATTCTGGCCCTGAAGGAGTTTTTGTTCCTTGCCACCGTCGCCTTTGGCTTTTGGCTTGCTCAGTTGGGGACACTTAAATATTCAATTATATTACTGATCTGCCCACATTGACACTATATGATAATTGAAATGAGCTGATGACATCACCGTTTTCTCCAGAGCGGCTGTACAGCCCAATCAAATTCTGTTAACACTACTAAATCACCCATTAATCTTGCACAAAAAAACATTATATAACACTTTAAATTTTAGCATTTATTGTCCCTTTTGAGTGTCATGGCAAAGCATGCTGGGAAATATAAATCCCAGCCCAGTTTCAGTTAAATTTAAGTTAGTCTAAATTGAAAGAAACAAGTTCATAAAACTCAAAACAATGAAACAGTTACTTAAAATGTGTCAGTTTTGAGAACTCAAAAGAAAAAGAAAGTGATTTGTTGAGTTTGAGATTATTTTGAGCGTTGTGTGTACAGTGTGTCATTCACAGAGCGTTTCCTCTGATGTTGAGGTGTAGCTGTGTCTCGAGTGCACGTCTCAGCATGACTGTGTGACGCGTGAGTTTTCACTCCAGATAATTTATGCATTCTCATGTTACTCTTCCGTTTATCATTGCTGATGCGGCGCACCGTCCGGTTGCAACACACAACTAGATTCAGGTCAGGTGGACTCATCATCCAGTCTAATAGCAACCGACCCATTAGTGAAGTTGAGTAGCGAGTTGCTTAGATTTGTTAAGATGATTTAGAGACTTATGTATCTGGGTTTTTTAGCATGCTTGACTGTGTAAATGTCGAACTGTCAGCACCCTAAAAACACTATAAATTTGTTTTCGTATGTTGGTCGCGTTTGCCTGTATTATCATCCATCAGGGACACTCTGTACCACAAACACTGGACACGTTATTCACCAAAGTTTACTGCTTGTTTAACTGTCTTGGCTTACTGTTGCTGGGAGACTTTTGTCTCTGCGCTCAAGACTCTCGCCTGTTTCCAGAGCGAGTGTAACAGACGAAACAGCCGTGTGACGGTCGACAAGAGCACGCACTTAGTACACTTTCAGAGTAATAGATTAACAAAATCAGTGACCGATAAAGAAAAGATTCACTTGTTTTTAGCAGGGAAAGTGTTTTCTTGTAGGAGTTTTGTCATCCATGTTGACTGGAGTGCTAGTCTAGTTTCGTTGTTCTGGTGTGTATTGCTTGTGTTTAATCCAGATTTGTGTGTCTCTGTATGTGTGTGTGTCTCGCACCTTTGGAAAGACTTGAATTATTCAGGGCTCTAGACCACTTGAAACCCTCCCTCAATAGAGGCCCGGCTGAAAAGAGAGCCAGCGCTCGATCCAACCGACTGAAGCACGTCTAAATATTTCATTCATCCAAGGCCACAAATTCTGCTAAAGCACTGATCGGTTCGCTGCGAATGCTAATGAGGGTTTAGACTCTGGATGTAGTTGACTTCAGCACTCGAGTATACTCGAATATTAATGCTCGACTTGTGCGATTTCTTTTTCAATAGCCAGGACCAATATCAGTGTGCTCAATAGATGAAATGCACAAAATCAATTTAATAATAGCAAGTGATGCATACACAGAAATAAGTCTCTTCTGCTCAACAAGGCTGTGTTTATTTGATCAAAAATACAGTGAAATATTACTCCAGTGTAAAACAGCTTAATGAAAACATTTAAAACATTTATGATTATTATCTGCTTCATATTTTTGTGGAAAATTATACATTTTATTTTTCATGATTCTTTGATGATTAGAAAGTTATTTTAAATAGAAATTATAGATTATAAAGGTCTTTTACTGTCACTTTTAAACAATTGAATGCATCCTTGATGAAACTTGAATATTAGTGTATGTTAACACAGGAACTGATACACTTCTGGTTATGATTTAGCCAGTATGACTAGTAAAAATAGATAAATATAGACTGATTTATTAGTCTGGTCAATATATTTCTCCACAGACTCTCTAGATCAACCTCTGGATTAAATAGAAATTATAATATGATTAATAATAAAATAATATAATAGCACATACATTGCCAATTGCCATTAATATCGACTAGAGTATTGTGAGAAAAAACACTAATACACTGACTATACAGTAGGTGAGTTGTAGTGTCACTGAATGACACAAACTCAGTGTTTCAGGGTGTTTATCATTGTTTTTGTCAATGAAACAGTTCCAGTGGAAGAGGCGTTTATCACACAGTCTGTGTTCTGAGGGGCTGCACATGCGCGTGTGTGTGTGTGTGTGTGATGTGCCTGTAGGCAGGAACAGTCTTGTCTCTCTTAATTTAGCCCCAGTGTTGCAGCTCATGTAGCCCTTTTCTTTCACTCATTATATGATGTGGCACTCTGCCAAAGGCTGGATTATGCAAGCCGCTCTCCCTCCTGACAGCACCCACTCACAAACACCGACACACAGTAACCGATGAGAGCGCAGGTTAGCAGGTGGCATCATTTATAATTGATGCGACTGATGTTTAACCTGTGATTTCCATATGGAGAAGCGCAGGTGTGTTCACCCCATGTGCATTCAACGTTTACTTCTACTTCATTGCGGAGCAAATCTGTCTTGTGGATGTTTACAAGACATCCTTCATCCTACAACACTGAGGAGGAGGAACGAGGAAAACTAGAAGCCTCCTGTTATTATCGACGGAGCTGACTGCACTGTCACACTTTATATTAGGTGTTTTTGACTGCTATGTACTTGTAGTATTTGGTACGATGTAGTTTTGTGTTGATGTTGTATTGCTAAACACTTAACCTTAGTGATAAGGTTTGGTGGTACGGGTGGGTTAAGGGTCAACAGTGTAATTATAGATGTAAAAATTTAGTTGTGAGCAGCTATTATCGGGGTCAAGCACAAAGAACACGGGAAGTCATGCCAACTTGGTTGGGAGCTTCAGACCAACTGCAACAATGAGCAATTAAAGACATATCAAGATGATTTTAGGCAAAAAATTGAATTGGTGTGGTCACAGTGAGGTGACAGACACATGCAACGTTTGGTCTCAATATGCCAAAGCATTGCAGAGATACAGCCTCAAGAGTCATTTTGGCATCATGCCTCAAATTTGTTGATGTGGTATATGAAAACAGTTTCATCTATCGACATGAAATCCATAACTTTTTGCCGACACAGTCTGACGGTGATACAACTTGATTTTGGTGAAAATCTGAGCAATGGTCTAGGAGTGGTTCGAAAAAGTAGGTTTTTAAAGAATATCAAAATGGCAGACAGGAAAATTGTTATGTGTTCTCGGCATGACCCAAGGAATCATCAAAGGAAGTTTCATTACAAAAGGCCAAATTAATCAAAAGCTATTAGCATTTTCAAAGACACATACCAAGTTTCGTAACAATACACCAATGCATTCATTAAATATAGCATTTTACGACAAAATTGAAAATGGCTGACACCCAAAAATGGCGGATATGGGAAAATTGGGTATTCGACTCGACATGCTGCACCGAATCTATAGAGACCAGTAATTTTTGGCCAAACTGTTATAAGCAAAAATGTAACATTTTCATATCTCCTGACCAGTAGGTGGCACTGTGGCAAAATTGTGCAGGTATCCTCAGATCATGGTTGTCATAACACACCAAGTTTGGACCGAATCCACTAAAGCGTTGCGGAGATATAGCCTATAGTGTCCATTTTGGCGGGCACATCATCGAATTCATTCACACGTTATTCAAAAACCATTTGACGAATCAACTTGAATTCCATAACTTTTTGTCAGCATGGTCTGAAGATGATCTGGTTACATTTTTGTTAAAATCAGAGCAACGGCCTAGAAGGAGTTCCAAAAAGTATTTGGAAAATGAGCCAAGGAATCAGAAAAAAAAAAAAATTGTTTCTAGCCCTTACAATTTCAAAGTTATTAGCATAAGCGTAAGTGCAACTTTGGACAGTTGGTGGCGCTAGAGGGGTGAGTTAGAGAGTTTATGCCAACTTTTTACCATATGGTTCAATGGGCTGACATAGACTCAAGAGGAGGAGGAGAAGAATGCCAACGAAAACAACAGATGCCTAACCTTCGGTGCTTGGCCCCTAATTAGAGGAATTAATTGAGCTGTAATTACACGCAGGTATTTATTAAATATAAGTACAATGTAAAAACATGGATGTACACAATAAGTGGGTGGCATCAAATGATTAATTTAAATGTTAGTACATAGTAGTTAAAGGCACTTAAAAGAAAGTGGGACCCAATTTTGTTATCTTTGACATGTTTGCAGTTTTTCCACCGATGGTGAGTAGAGTTTAACCCAAACAGAATACAAAACAAACCAAACTAAAACATGAACAGACTTGACGACACTCACTAACAGCAGGTTACAAACAAACACACACAGCTAGACAAGAGACGAAGGAAACATGAGGGATATAAATACACAAAGACTAATGATTAACAAGATACACCTGTGAGTATTCACGACGACAAACCAACGGAAACACAACACATGAACCAAAGGAATCACATGACACAATAACGAGAAACATGGCTATGAGAAACTTCAAAATAAAAGACACGAAAAGATAAACAAAACCTAGAACAGACGTGACCGCAGTATAGATATAGATGCAATATCGATTATCAATAATTAGGGGCCAAGCACTGAAGGTGCGTAGGCATCTATTGTATCCGTTGAGGTTCTTATTATTCTACTTCCGTTTCTTCTTCTTCCGCTCTTGAGTCTATGGCAGCCCATAGAACCGCTTGCAGGAAAGTTATGAAATTTGGCACACTGATAGAGGACTGGCCCAACATTAACTACACCAAATCTGGAGTCTCTCATTCAATCCCTCTAGTGCCACCAACTGTCCAAAGTTGCACACACAGAAGGACTGGAAAGAAAAATCTTTTTTCATTCGATTGCTTGGCTCAAGACAATTCGATTGCACCCTATTACATCATTTTCGGTTGTGCCAATTTAACTCTCCAAAAAAAAAAAACTTCTTCGAACTCCTCCTAGACACAGTGCCACCTGCTGGTCCGGAGATAGGTTTTTGTTTGTTTATAACTTCTGAACGGTTTGCCCAAAAATCATAAAAGTGGTTTTGTTAGATTCGGGGCGGCATGTTGAGTTGAATGATATCCAATGATATATATCGGCCATTTTGGGCGTCGGCCATTTTGAATTTTGTAGTAAAATGCTGTATTTCATGAACACATTAGCGTATCGTTACAAAACTCGGTATGGGTCATCGGCACGATGCCCTGAAGGAGCCTGAGAAGTTTTGAGCCAGCGCCACCTAGTGGTAAAATCAAAAAGTCATAACTCTAGATTCCTGAACAGGTTTCGCCTGATGGTTTGTTCAACGTTGTGATTTAGCGTTTAAACAACTTTCACAAATATCTTAAAAACGTTAGTCCAATCGAGACGAAACCACCACAGAAAAATTGGAATCA
>CM077198.1:37965410-37975410 GCA_039654625.1 Rhinogobio ventralis
CAACCCATCTATAGATGCACAACACACTTGTCAGGCCTGCGTGTGTGAGTGAGTGAGTGTGTGTGTGTGTGTGTGTGTCTGTTTCACCTGACGCTCTGAGACGACACTCATTTGTGAGTGTGTGTGTGTGTGTGTGTTTCACCTGACGCTCTGAGACAACACTCATTTATGACGTGTGTGTGTGTGTGTGTGTTTCGCCTGACGCTCGGAGACGACACTCGTGTGTGTGTGTGTTTCGCCTGACGCTCTAAGACGACACTCATTTGTGAGTGTGTGTGTGTGTTTCACCTGACGCTCTGAGACGACACTCATTTGTGAGTGTGTGTGTGTGTGTGTGTGTTTCACCTGACTCTCTGAGATGACACTCATTTATGATGTGTGTGTGTGTTTGTGTGTTTTGCCTGACGCTCTGAGACGACACTCATTTATGATGTACGTGTGTGTGTGTGTGTTTTGCCTGACGCTCTGAGACGACACTCATTTGTGAGTATGTGTGTGTGTGTGTGTGTTTCACCTGACTCTCTGAGATGACACTCATTTATGATGTGCGTGTGTGTGTGTGTCTGTTTCACCTGACGCTCTGAGACGACACTCATTTATGATGTGTGTGTGTGTGTGTGTCTGTTTCACCTGACGCTCTGAGACGACACTCATTTATGATGTGTGTGTGTGTGTGTGTTTCGCCTGACGCTCTGAGACGACACTCATTTATGGTGTGTGTGTGTGTGTGTGTGTGTTTCGCCTGACGCTCTGAGACGACACTCATTTATGATGTACGTGTGTGTGTGTGTGTTTCGCCTGACGCTCTGAGACGACACTCATTTGTGAGTATATGTGTGTGTGTGTGTGTTTCACCTGACTCTCTGAGATGACACTCATTTATGATGTGCCTGTGTGTGTGTGTCTGTTTCACCTGACGCTCTGAGACGACACTCATTTATGATGTGTGTGTGTGTGTGTGTCTGTTTCACCTGACGCTCTGAGACGACACTCATTTATGGTGTGTGTGTGTGTGTGTGTGTGTTTCGCCTGACGCTCTGAGACGACACTCATTTATGATGTACGTGTGTGTGTGTGTGTTTCGCCTGACGCTCTGAGACGACACTCATTTGTGAGTATGTGTGTGTGTGTGTGTGTGTTTCACCTGACTCTCTGAGATGACACTCATTTATGATGTGCGTGTGTGTGTGTGTCTGTTTCACCTGACGCTCTGAGACGACACTCATTTATGATGTGTGTGTGTGTGTGTGTCTGTTTCACCTGACGCTCTGAGACGACACTCATTTATGGTGTGTGTGTGTGTGTGTGTGTGTTTCGCCTGACGCTCTGAGACGACACTCATTTATGATGTACGTGTGTGTGTGTGTGTTTCGCCTGACGCTCTGAGACGACACTCATTTGTGAGTATGTGTGTGTGTGTGTGTGTTTCACCTGACTCTCTGAGATGACACTCATTTATGATGTGCGTGTGTGTGTGTGTCTGTTTCACCTGACTCTCTGAGACGACACTCATTTATGATGTGTGTGTGTGTGTTTCGCCTGACGCTCTGAGACGACACTCATTTATGGTGTGTGTGTGTGTGTGTGTGTGTTTCGCCTGACGCTCTGAGACTCATTTATGATGGAGGGGAAAGAGCCTGATTGAGTAACTTAGTTTTATTACTGTTTTGAGCCAATTTCCCAGGAAGTGATGATTCTGTTCTCTTGAACACATGGGATTAAACGCTGCTTTATTCACAAATGTTTTGCAATATTCCAATTTTGTACACGTTAAATTCACAACTTTGAATGGAAACAGAGCTAGTGGCTGCATCCAATCCATTTTTTTGGTCCATTTAACTTTTCATTTGGTGACTTTTGTTACTAATAAAACCATTCAGAGCTGCAGTTCTGTAAATCAGACCCCATAATCCAGACTTTAACTTTTGGCATAAAGACTAGTGGATATATTGGCTTATCAAGCTCAGCCTCAGCGCTCTTTCTCTCGGAAAACAGTAGAAAAGTGTAAATTGTCCTTGTAATGAGAAATTGTTTGCATTTCAGAAGTGCGGTAAAACTCAGCTCAGTGTGTTTCAGTCGAAGCCACTATGAACATCTTTCCTGACTGATCAAGCCATTAACTTTCTCTGCATTTTCACTGTCATTTATCACAATAAACTATCTTTACCAGAAGCGGAGGAATCAATCTGCAGGAATACCTGCTTAAGTCTCTCGCTCTCCATTACGCTCTCCATTCGTCTCCTCCGGCCGAGCTCCATCAGCCTCCTCTCGTTCCCCCGTTTCCCAGCTCGAGACACCGATTGATTGGGATCGGTCTCACTGCTGATTGTGATGGTGTTTGGGTTCTCTGCCCTCACAGCTCCCTCTCTTCCCGTCAGGCCGCTCTGGTAATGAAAGCGCTGGGGTTTCCTGTCCAGACCTGAGGATGGGGACAGGAACCATTAAGAATGATTAAGGAAAACCTCAGGGTGGCTTCATATTCCCTTGACCCGCAGCTCAAGCGCTGGAGATAGAGGGATTTCATTATGCTCCGCGTGTGTTGGAGGTTAATGGTGTGGTGTGTCATGTGAAGGACACCGCTTTCATTGGGCTCTGCTGTTCTGAGCTCATTTACGTTACTGACGGTTATAGTGCTGGATTTATCAGTGCGGTATATCCAAGGCTTGAAAGTGCTACCATTTTGGTTGCATAAGCACCCGAAATTTAATCCGTGCAACCTCAAAATATATTTGGGAGCATTTGTGCGAGTGCAAATAATTGTTGAGGTGCGACCGGTTTTCATTTTTCTACAAAAAATGAGCTGATACAGTGACCGGTCCACCGTTCTATAAATAACCAATTAAACTTCATCTTTACGCTATTAACTTCAAAG
Source organism: Rhinogobio ventralis (assembly GCA_039654625.1). NCBI lineage: Eukaryota > Metazoa > Chordata > Actinopteri > Cypriniformes > Gobionidae > Rhinogobio > Rhinogobio ventralis. The sequence continues at coordinate 37,968,283 of CM077198.1, forward strand.
CAGACTTTAGGTTGGTTAATATTAGCCATCAATCCCTCCCTTCACTGCGCTCCGTTGTCATGTGACAGTGACAAAATAAATGTGAAACATTGATGTGTGTTTTACATTTTACTGGAGTAGATGCCATTTACATTAAGTTAATCGCCCGCCTTGTTTACCAAACGTCTGGTTGGTCCAGACAAAATCACAGAAGACACTGAATCATTAACAGTGGTAATAGTGTAGGGGTAAAACACATGGCTGGAAGCTGATGCAAATCGAACTGGCCGAACTGGCTCTACTTGGGAAAGCTGAACAAGGTGATCATTCCCACACACCAGAAACACACTTCTTTAGTGACATTCTTGATCTTGTGTCTAAAAACACAATGGCAGCGCCGCCGACGTCTCCCGTAACTGAATGAAGCTTGATGATGGACGCGCTCTTGCTCTCGCTCTGGGTGGCGTGTGTGTGTGTGTGTGAAGTGCCCATACAAGGAATTCCGCCCTTTATGATGTCATACAGGGCCATACTAAAAAAAAACGTTCCGAAACTTGTTTGAATCCTGAAGGAGTGTATTTGGCACAGAAATACTACGCCATACGTCCAACCTGTTTTTTTTTTATATTGTGTCCATGTTTATCATGAGATTTAACTCTTTAACAGTGTAAATAAAGCAGAATGCATGAAATAGCATTAGATCTGCCCTTTAATGAATATTAAAATTGCACCTCTGGGAACATAATAAAATTAAAACACATAACCCCTTTAATATACAGTAGGGTCCAAAACAATATCGATCCCACTGACTTCCATTATATACACAAAAACATTTTTCCAAATATCGTCTTTCATGTTCCATAAGAGAAAAGTCATACGGCTACAATAATGGTTGAATGATTTCTGAGTGGACCATCACAGTAAAGCTGCGTTCACACCGACACAATCCCATTCACGTCAGTGGAGATCTGGGGGCGTATTACAGAAACATCTTAACATCTTATCTGTTTGGTAACCATGGCAATTTCAGTTAGGACCTCATTTAGGACAAAAGCTATTACAGAAGGACATTTCTTAAGTGCATAATCTTATCTTAACTATGGAAACGGGTATTACAGAAGCATCCTAACTCGACAAAACATCCTAAAAGCTGTCTTAACTTTCGGACTACCCCACTGGTGTCCTAACTCCAAACCTTTTTGAATCCAATGGTAAAAATCACTTTTTAGAGATTGGCGTTACATTTATTGATTATACAAGACGAAGAGCAGCGACGTTTGATGGTGGAGAGACTTTTGGAGGACCCAGAGGATGTGTTGCACTTTGGTGATAAAATACTGTAAATAATTGCAGACTCCCACGACACATGATTTTGCAGTTAGTTGAGGAATTGCGACCAACATTACAGAGGCCAACGAGCCGTCACGGAGCGTTACCGCTCATTCTTCAAGTGACTAACGCCTTACGTTGTTGTTGTTATAAAACAGGCTTTAACTTCTCAATGCAGTTTATCAAAATTTCAATCTCTGCCACACTGAAATTAAAAGCACGCCGTTGTTTCTCCATTTTGATTTTGGGTTTACCTCAGAAGCAGTTTGCGCGTTGTTGGTTGCTTGGTAACAGATTACCGATTACCGAACTCAATGGAGCGGTTTAAGATTTCCTAACTACAGATAAGATGAGATTTTGTAAGATAGGATAAGGATTTGCTTCTGTAATACAAAAATCCTGAATTAACTTATCATATCTTACAAACCCGATTCCAAAAAAGTTGGGACACTGTACAAATTGTGAATAAAAAAGGAATGCAATAATTTACAAATCTCATAAACTCATATTTTATTCACAATAGAATATACACTCACCTAAAGGATTATTAGGAACACCTGTTCAATTTCTCATTAATGCAATTATCTAATCAACCAATCACATGGCAGTTGCTTCAATGCATTTAGGGGTGTGGTCCTGGTCAAGACAATCTCCTGAACTCCAAACTGAATGTCAGAATGGGAAAGAAAGGTGATTTAAGCAATTTTAAGCGTGGCATGGTTGTTGGTGCCAGACGGGCCGGTCTGAGTATTTCACAATCTACTCAGTTATTGGGATTTTCACGCACAACCATTTCTAGAGTTTACAAAGAATGGTGTGAAAAGGGAAAAACAGTCAGTATGCGGCAGTCCTGTGGGCGAAAATGCCTTGTTGATGCTAGAGGTCAGAGGAGAATGGGCCGACTGATTCAAGCTGATAGAAGAGCAACTTTGACTGAAATAACCACTCGTTACAACCGAGGTATGCAGCAAAGCATTTGTGAAGCCACAACACGCACAACCTTGAGGCGGATGGGCTACAACAGCAGAAGACCCCACCGGGTACCACTCATCTCCACTACAAATAGGAAAAAGAGGCTACAATTTGCACGAGCTCACCAAAATTGGACCGTTGAAGACTGGAAAAATGTTGCCTGGTCTGAGTCTCGATTTCTGTTGAGACATTCAGATGGTAGAGTCAGAATTTGGCGTAAACAGAATGAGAACATGGATCCATCATGCCTTGTTACCACTGTGCAGGCTGGTGGTGGTGGTGTAATGGTGTGGGGGATGTTTTCTTGGCACACTTTAGGCCCCTTAGTGCCAATTGGGCATCGTTTAAATGCCACGGCCTACCTGAGCATTGTTTCTGACCATGTCCATCCCTTTATGACCACCATGTACCCATCCTCTGATGGCTACTTCCAGCAGGATAATGCACCATGTCACAAAGCTCGAATCATTTCAAATTGGTTTCTTGAACATGACAACACAGTCACCAGATCTCAACCCAATAGAGCATCTTTGGGATGTGGTGGAACGGGAGCTTCGTGCCCTGGATGTGCATCCCACAAATCTCCATCAACTGCAAGATGCTATCCTATCAATATGGGCCAACATTTCTAAAGAATGCTTTCAGCACCTTGTTGAATCAATGCCACGTAGAATTAAGGCAGTTCTGAAGGCGAAAGGGGGTCAAACACAGTATTAGTATGGTGTTCCTAATAATCCTTTAGGTGAGTGTAGATAACATATCAAATGTTGAAAGTGAGACATTTTGAAATATCATGCCAAATATTGGCTCATTTTGGATTTCATGAGAGCTACACATTCCAAAAAAGTTGGGACAGGTAGCAATAAGAGGCCGGAAAAGTTAAATGTACATATAAGGAACAGCTGGAGGACCAATTTGCAACTTATTAGATCAATTGGCAAAATGATTGGGTAGAAAAAGAGCCTCTCAGAGTGGCAGTGTCTCTCAGAAGTCAAGATGGGCAGAGGATCACCAATTCCCCCAATGCTGCGGCGAAAATTAGTGGTGCAATATCAGAAAGGAGTTTCTCAGAGAAAAATTGCAAAGAGTTTGAAGTTATAATCATCTACAGTGCATAATATCATCCAAAGATTCAGAGAATCTAGAACAATCTCTGTGCGTAAGGGTCAAGGCCGGAAAACCATACTGGATGCCCGTGATCTCCGGGCCCTTAAACGGCACTGCATCACGTACAGGAATGCTACTGTAATGGAAATCACAACATGGGCTCAGGAATGAACACGGTGAACACAATCCACCGTGCCATTCGCCGTTGCCGGCTAAAACTCTATAGGTCAAAAAAGAAGCCATATCTAAACATGATCCAGAAGCGCAGGCGTTTTCTCTGGGCCAAGGCTCATTTAAAATGGACTGTGGCAAAGTGGAAAACTGTTCTGTGGTCAGACGAATCAAAATTTGAAGTTCTTATTGGAAAACTGGGACGCCATATCATCCGGACTAAAGAGGACAAGGACAACCCAAGTTGTTATCAGCGCTCCGTTCAGAAGCCTGCATCTCTGATGGTATGGGGTTGCATGAGTGCGTGTGGCATGGGCAGCTTACACATCTGGAAAGGCACCATTAATGCTGAAAGGTATATCCAAGCTCTAGAACAACATATGCTCCCATCCAGACGTCGTCTCTTTCAGGGAAGACCTTGCATTTTCCAACATGACAATGCCAGACCACATACTGCATCAATAACAACATCATGGCTGCGTAGAAGAAGGATCCGGGTACTGAAATGGCCAGCCTGCAGTCCAGATCTTTCACCCATAGAAAACATCTGACGCATCATAAAGAGGAAGATGCGACAATGACCTAAGACAGTTGAGCAACTAGAAGCCTGTATTAGACAAGAATGGGACAACATTCCTATTCCTAAACCTGAGCAGCTTGTCTCCTCAGTCCCCAGACGTTTGCAGACTGTTATAAAAAGAAGAGGGGATGCCACACAGTGGTAAACATGGCCTTGTCCCAACTTTTTTGAGATATGTTGATGCCATGAAATTTAAAATCAACTTATTTTTCCCTTACAATGATAAATGTTCTCAGTTTAAACATTTGATATGTCGTCTATGTTGTATTCTGAATAAAATATTGAAATTTGAAACTTCCACATCATTGCATTCTGTTTTTATTCACAATTTGTACAGTGTCCCAACTTTTTTGGAATCTGGTTTGTGAGTTAAGACCTAAGATAGAATGTTTCTGTAATATGCCCCTTGATGATTTCCGGTGACACAGGATGTGGGCGTGGCCGGCGACTCCACAAAGTTTATCTTTATGCAAATGAGGAGCGACTTTCAGGAGTGAAAGCCAATCCACCAGAAATATCAGACCATCTGTGCAGCTCTGAGACACAAAGCACCCAAACAAACTCCAAAGACATTTCTTTTTTGCCAGATTTTGTTCTAAATTATGGCACTCATTTGTTTGATGATTTCCGTTGAAGTGTATCGTGGTCTTACTCTGATCTTCCTTCGTGGGAGAATTGATTAGCATCTCTTTCTCATTGGCCTGATTTGGTGCCATTGCACATGTGAGATCTGATTGGCTGCTGGTTGATTAGCATCTCCGCGTCCTTCAGACGGTCCTGTAGGAGTATCAGTGTCATCGAGGACACAAAGACAGGCCTGTCTCAGTCTGAGGAATCTCAGGACCTTCTCCAGGGTTTGGCTCACGGGAGTCGTTTTACCTTCTCTTTATTGAGGCACACAATAATCTCAGTGATGAATATATCAGGTCAGATTAATTTGCCTGTGTTTATTTTGAGGTTATTATTGGCATCGGGTGATAACCGTCTCACAATCTGCTGGTAATAGAAAAATGCAAAGGATATTTGAAGACGATATCTTATTAACTTTGATTGCACAGTATGGTGAAAGAGTTTAGGTGTGATTTATGGCAGTGGCAACTGAAGGAAGAACATGTGTAATCAGTTTTTAGTTTTGGTTTTCGGCCCAGTGTGTCACTGAATTTCATATTTGGCAAAAATAAAACGCACACACACGCAGGTTTGTTTTGCTATCTAAGTGAGGACATTCCATAGGCGTAATGTTTTTTATACTCTACAAACTGTACATTCTATCCCCCTACACTACCCCTATCCCTACCCATCACACACACACACACACACACTACCCCTAAACCTACCGATCTCACACACACACACACACACACACACACACACTACCCCTAAACCTACAGATCACTCACACACACACACACACACTACCCCTAAACCTACCGATCACAGGAAACATTCTGCATTTTTACATTTTTAATAAAACATTGTTTAGTATGTTTTTAAAGCTATTTGAAATGTCCTCATATTTTACATTTACGTTGTAATACCAGTGTAATACCCGTGTCATTATACAAATGTGTCCTCATAAATCACAAAAACAAACACACTCACACACACTTACACACACACTCACACACACACACACTCACACACACACTTACACACACACACTCAAACACACTCACACACACACTCACACACTCACACACACACTTACACACACACACACACACACACATACACATACACACTCACACAAACACTTACACACACACTTACACACTCACACACACACTCAAACACACACACATACACACTCACACAATCACTTACACACACACACTTACACACTCACTCACACACACACACACACATACACACTCACACAAACACTTACACACACACTCACACACACACACACACACACTCAAACACGCTCACACACTTCCACCGCTGTAGCCACAGAAGGTTATTAAGCTTCTCTGCTTTAGGTCACCCTGTGGTTCAAGTTTTCTTAGATCTGCCGGTCTGACAAACTGCCAATCCGTTAAACTTTGACCTCGTCTGGTTCAAGCACATCCACATCCTCTTTCCTACTGAACACCATTATCAGTATTACACACACAATGCTGTTCCTTTAGTCTGCATTCAGAATTAGCTCTGACTGTGTGTGTGTGTGTGTGTGTGTGAGCGAGTGAGTGTGAGAGTGTATGTGTACATAGATTCTGCATGCAAAGCTTTTAAATCTCAGAGATGTCGATCTAGGCCACATAAATGTGTGTTTAAAGCTGAAGTTTGCGATGTCTGTGCAACTAAACTAAACAGAACTGCAAATAGCGTTTTTGGACAGCTTTCCCAAACATTCATCTTATCGGTCAGACTAACAGACAGCCCCACCCCCAAACTCACGCCATTGACTGAACCGCTATCGCTGTTTCAGGAAGATCACACACTCTCTCACTCTCTCTCACACACACACAGCATTCTGAAAAAAAACTACAAACAGCTTAAATTGACACACCTTTCATTTGTGTAAGTCACCATGAAATAAAACTGGACAATTCTTGTTTTTTAATATTTATTTGTACATCATTATTGTTTTAATAATCCTGAATCAGAATAACTTCACCTCTTCTCTGATGATGAGGGCGGGGCAACCTGTCACTCACATGAGATCCACCAATAGCAAACCACCACCATCCAATCAATTCCCCACAGACACAATCAAGCCCCGCCCTACATTTGTTCTTGTTCCTGAAGCGTTTCACTCGATATACGGCACAGAGGAGAAAAGACCTGCGTGACGACCCCAACGTTTATTTGCTATTGTATTTGATGACATACAGTAGTGACCACTTCCTGTTTCCAGTGTTTAGTTTGACTGAGTTAAGCTAGCCGTTCTCATCACTCATCCCGACAGATTCAATTGGTTGAGCTGACCTCTGTCTGCCAGCGTTGATTGGTCCCTGTGCTTCAGTCGAGCGTCTGGATTGGTCCCA
>CM077198.1:37985410-37995410 GCA_039654625.1 Rhinogobio ventralis
ACATCTGTGGTTTTCCTATTCATGATTATTAGAGTGTTGAGGTTTGAATCAGGATAGACAGATATTATTGATTTGACAATCGGTAATCAGCCAATGCTTCAGGAGCTCAACGAGAACACTGTGTGTTTGTGTGTGTGAGAGTGTGTGTGCGTGTGTGTGAGTGTAAGAGAGAGTGTGTGTGAGAGTTGGTGAGAGTGTGTGTGTGTGTGAGAGTGTGTGAGTGGTTGCGTGTTTGTGTGTGTGTGTGTGTGTTTGTGAGAGAGTTTGTGAGTGTGTGTGTGTGAGTGAGTGTGAGATGTGTGTGTGAGTGGTTGCGTGTTTGTGTGTGTGTGAGAGAGTTTGTGAGTGTGTGTTTGTGAGAGAGTTTGTGAGTATGTGAGATGTGTGTGAGTGAGTGTGTAAGGTGTGTGAGATGTGTGTGAGAGTGCGAGTGAATAAGTTTGTGAGAGTGCATGTTTGTGCGCGTGAGTGCATGTGAGAGAGTTTGTGTGTGTGTGTGTGTGTGTGTGTGTGTGCGCGTGATTTTGTGTGTGTGAGTGTGTTTGTCAGGAAAGCCAACTATCATATTTTTGCAGTCGTGTGTGTATATGCCTGTGGACAGGCGAACACACAGTCACTGTCACAGTTATCTCTGAAGCCTGTGTGTGTGACATCACTCTGTCCGCTGCTCTGTGTATGTGTGTGTGTGTGAGCCTCCGTCTCCCGTTTCACTCCACGAGAGAGCGAGACACAGATGAAGAGGGGAAACGTGCAGCAGGGCAAACAAACAGCCGCATCTGAGCTCCGGGCCGGCCCAGGGGAATGAGCCTCTAATGTGTCCCAGCACTGGATACGCCTCCTGGGGAAGCACGGGCCGATCTCTCCCTGCTCCGGGCTGGAGGGTTTCAGGTTGAGCAGTGAAACAGATCTCTGTGCATTAGTCAATGTGAAGTCAATACTGCAGGCTTTAAACTCACTTCAGCTACCGGTTTGGATTGTGATATATGTTCAAAATGGCATATTATTAACAATTTTTGGAAGGAAGTAGTATGCAGTATGTATACAATCTGTGTGCAAGAAATAAACGTTACTTAAAAACACATATGTACAATCATTTGAGCATGTTTGAGCATTTGAGCTTTTGTCCTGAAAGTATAGCTGAGTAAACTCAGGAAATGAGGCTGATAAACGAGACGTCTCGGAGAGAGAGAGCGAGGCCGTGATCAAGCATACTGTTGAGGAACGGAGAGCTATGAAAGAGGAACTGAGCCCAGAAGAACAGAGGATAAAGGGGCACGCCATCCCTCTAGAGCAGCTGAAGAACGGGCTGTTGATGCAGCTGTGAGCCGGCCGCGCTGTGGTTTTCCTGTCTGTTTCAGAACACAAGACCTCCATTACATTCAGTCTGTCCGGCTCTAGTCTGGCAGGAAAGCCGTTCAGCTCTAATGGATGGAGTGGCTGGTATTTCCGCTGGACTAATATAGGTCATTTAACTCAAAGTGCTCTAAAAACACATTTCTGCATGTTTTTAACCAAACAAATACGCAAAGACAAAACACCCAGTGAAAGTTGTGAGGGGTAGTTATCAAGCATTACAGTGATCTAGCTTTACAACTATAGCTTTTTACATCTCTCGTTCTTTACAGTGCTGTAAAGGGCTCATGAACTGCTTTGTTTTATAATGTTTCCTGGGAAATCCTAGAAATAAAAGGCATTTTCCTACCCTGATTTTAGCCTCTGATTTGAACACTCTGCTTGAAGAGGCGTGTCTGCTGTGAGACTTCAGTGTAAACGCCCACTGCTGTGATTGGCTGCTGTGAGACTCAGTGTAAATGCCCACTGCTGTGATTGGCTGCTGTGAGACTTCAGTGTAAACACCCACTGCTGTGATTGGCTGCTGTGAGACTTCAGTGTAAACACCCACTGCTGTGATTGGCTGCTGTGAGACTCATTGTAAACGCCCACTGCTGTGATTGGCTGCTGTGAGACTTCAGTGTAAACGCCCACTGCTGTGAATGGCTCCTATGAGACTTCAGTGTAAACGCCCACTGCTGTGATTGGCTGCTGTGAGACTTCAGTGTAAACGCCCACTGCTGTGAATGGCTCCTATGAGACTTCAGTGTAAACGCCCACTGCTGTGATTGGCTGCTGTGAGGCTTCAGTGTAAACGCCCACTGCTGTGATTGGCTGCTGTGAGACTTCAGCGTAAACGCCCACTGCTGTGAATGGCTCCTATGAGACTTCAGTGTAAACGCCCACTGCTGTGAATGGCTCCTATGAGACTTCAGTGTAAACGCCCACTGCTGTGATTGGCTGCTTTGAGACTTCAGTGTAAACACCCACTGCTGTGACTGGCTGCTGTGAGACTTCAGTGTAAACGCCCACTGCTGTGATTGGCTGCTGTGAGGCTTCAGTGTAAACGCCCACTGCTGTGATTGGCTGCTGTGAGCCCTAAGTGTAAATGCCCACTGCTGTGATTGGCTGCTGTGAGACTTCAGTGTAAACACCCACTGCTGTGACTGGCTGCTGTGAGACTTCAGTGTAAACGCCCACTGCTGTGATTGGCTGCTGTGAGACTTCAGTGTAAACGCCCACTGCTGTGATTGGCTGTTGTGATACTCAGTGTAAACGCCCACTGCTGTGATTGGCTGTGGTGAGACTTCAGTGTAAACGCCCACTGCTGTGATTGGCTGCTGTGAGACTTCACTGCTGTGATTGGCTGACATATTTGCATATGAAATAGCTAGTATTACCTGTGGAACTCTCTTGAAAACTTTTTATCACGTTTTTACTATTACAGCTCTCAAGGTCAACTAATGGTGAAAAGTGTTGTTTTATAGCATTATATTTAAATCGTGGCATGAAAGGTTGCAGTGATGATCATTGTAGCCGATCACAGAGATATTGAGCACATGAATGCAGTGAAACTCGATTTCTGCACACTAACGAATGCTTTCATCATAACTAACAGTGCAAACACAATGTAAATACGAGATTTGTTGATTATTACGGGAGTTTTGCCGCAAGTACAGAACTCAGTCACTGATAAACTCGCGCTGTTTGATTGACAGCTCTAGCGATTGTAAAGGGAGCGTTCTTTGATCGCTTTCTATATATAATTTAATCACAGTTTAACATTTTCATCCTACTCAGAGACGCAATGTGAAGTTGAGCGTTTAGTCACTGGTTTAAATTTACTGACACAGACAAAGAACATCTGACTGTACATGAATCATATCAGAAATCACTGGTCTCAGATCAGGCATTAGAATGAACACGGTTACTTACATGTTGTGGCGTTACTGTCGAGTCCATATCATAAAAGTCTGTTTGCAAAGCCTGCGCCGAAATTGCGACTGATTTCCCAAAGAATCCACAGTGAAATGTAGCGAACACAAATAAATAATGCTCAACTGAGACATTCACATTGTTGAAAATAAATAAGCACATTCCTAGCATTAGGATCCTTTGGAAGGTAATGTTATTTTTAGTCCAGTGATCCCGTATCGCTCTTCTCTCCTCGTCATCTCACTAACACTCCAGTAGGCGGGGCCAAAGTTGCGATGATGAAGTGGGCGTTGATCTTCTTCGGTCTTTCACCATCTATTATAGGCTCATTCCACAACGAGTCGTTCTCTGGGCTTGGTTACAATAAAAGCTGTTTTTGGACTAACAAGGAAGTTTTCAGTTCTGAAACCTACAGGATATTCTTATAGTATGATGACCTCTTATATGTCAAAAGTTTGATTTCTCAGTTTATGACCCCTTTAATTTCCCAGCGTCACAACTCAAGCATTACCGGGCATTTCGACTCAATTCAGTAACAGCTGACCACTCTCAAACGCTCCTGTATGTATTTGTTTGTGCTCTGGTTTCTACATACAAAAGCAGGTGTTTCTATTTAAAACGTATTTGTGCAGTGTTGAGAAGTGTAGCCAATCACAGACATGTCTGTTGACAGCATTAATGCACTGGCCAATCAGAGGCGTTTAAGTCCGTGTTTATACAATGAAAATAAGAGATTTTTTGTGCAGTGTAGACAGCTACATTGACTATAATGAGTGATTTTGCAAGAAAATGTGCTGAAGTGACTGAAATGTGTGTCTTTTTTCAGCTATAATAAGATTGCTTTACTGATCTCTCTGTCTGTCTTTGTCTCTCTCTCAAATTCATGTGTTTTGGCAGAGGCTGGACATTTTCACATCTCACTAACCCTCTGTATGTACTTGTCACAACCAATACGTCTGCGACTCTGAAATAAACCCTCTGCTTGGAATAAAAGCATGAGGTCACATTGGAGTTTTGTCTGGGTCAATTGTGATATGCTACTGTGCGTGTGTGTGTGTGTGTGTTTGTGATCACTGTGATTAATGGCGAATCAAAAAGCAGCCAGGCTTTTTAATGCGCTGTAGCTCTTCAATAAAAGCTTTATACTGTGCTGCTATTTGCTCTTTAAAATTACCACAAAACCACAAGAGCAGACAGCATTAGCTAATGACAGTCTCTCTCTCTCTCTCTCTGTCACACACACACTCTCTCTCTCACACACTCACTCACACACACACACTGGCCGTTTCTGTTTACCCAGTGAAATGCAGCACCATGACCGTTCAGAACTTGTACTGTTTATGTAGTATAGTGTATGGAATACTTCAAGTGTGAATGAAAGAAAGCATGTCAAAGAGCTTCATGAGAAGGCTTTTGTATGCTTTGATTCACTTGGTTTTACTGAAATGAAGCGGGATCCTGTTTGTTTGTCAATGTATCCGTCTGTTCTGTTGATGCAATGTGTGTAAAGCACATGTATTGTGATCTAAACACACAGCTTTATCGCTTAATACACCAGCGATGTTCTCAGTGGAAAGGATTTCAGTCTTGGTCCAGAGAGTCTTTTTTTTAAACTGAATTCCATCATTCTTTAACAAGAGTGTTGACTATATTAGTACTAAAGGGACAGTCTGCCCAAAAACTACAAATCTGCCATGAATTGCTTCTCTGTTTGCGATCGGATCAGCTGCTAAACTCCCGGAAAGTTTTCAGTCCAGTGGTCCAGTAAGCGAATTCATTCAAACAATCGGTCCAAAGCAGTATGTAATGTAAAGAAAAGCTCATTACATCAGAGATGGCAGATTGTGTTTTCAGTTAATTATTTCCAGTGTGTGTTTAGGTTTAAAGGGGTCATGAACTCAAATTTTCCTTGAGCTTTTGACATATAAGAGGTCATCATACTATAAGAATATCCTGTAGGTTTCAGAACTGAAAACTTCCTTGTTAGTCCAAAAACAGCTTTTATTGTAACCAACGACTCATTGTGGAATGAGCCAATAACAGATGGTGAAAGAGCGTCTCTGCAGAAGAAAATCAACGCCTACTTCATCAGCGCAACATTGGCCCCGCCCACTGGAGTGTTAGTGAGATGACGAGGAGAGAAGAGCGATACAGGATCACTGGACTAAAAATAACATTACCTTCCAAAGGATCCTAATGTTTATTTTTTCAACAATGTGAATGTCTCAGTTGAGCATTATTTATTTGTGTTCGGCACATTTCACTGTGGATTAAAGAGTGTCATTCTGAAGAAAACGAGTTCCTGCCCATGCAAAAGTCCATGAGCGCTGCAGTTTTGTCATCTGTTGCTTTAAATGCTTGAGCTCCTTAAAGTCTGATTGGCTGTTCATCAGCTGGAAAAAATCTGATCTTAAAGTGATTCCAACGACATAATTTCACTGTCTCGTTATCGTTATACAGCGATCAGGCATAACATTATGACCTAATTTTGTGTTGGTCCCTCTTTTGCTGCCAAAACAGCCCTGACCCATCGAGGCATGGACTCCACTAGACCCCTGAAGGTGTGCTGTGGTATCTGGCACCAAGATGTTAGCAGCAGATCCTTTAAGTCCTGTAAGTTGCGAGGTGGGGCCTCCATGGATCGGACTTGTTTGTTCAGCACATCCCACAGATGCTCGACTGGATTGAGATCTGGGGAATTTGGACATCTCAAGTCAACATCTCAAACTCGTTGTTGTGCTCCTCAAACCATTCCTGAACCATTTGTGCTTTGTGGCAGGAGCATTATCCTGCTGGAAGAGCCACAGCCACCAGGGAATACCGTTTCCATGAAAGGGTGTACATGGTCTGCAACAATGCTTAGGTAGGTGGTACGTGTCAAAGTAACATCCACATGGATGGCAGGACCCAAGGTTTCCCAGCAGAACATTGCCCAAAGCATCACACTGCCTCCGCCGGCTTGCCTTCTTCCCATAGTGCATCCTGGTGCCATGTGTTCCCCAGGTAAGCTACGCACACGCACCCGGCCATCCACGTGATGTAAAAGAACACGTGATTCATCAGACCAGGCCACCTTCTTCCATTGCTAGAATTAGAACGATTATTAAAACTTTATAGTTATAGTTATCATTATAGTTATGATCCCTGGTGTAAATATGCCTGTACAGGCAAGAGTTTAATACTTAAGGGACAGGGATTTCTTTATAATCTAACATTTCTGGTGTATTTTTTGTGTACAAGTTTATATTTGCATGTGTTTTGGATATTTTGGGCTGAATGGACTCTTCGTCTCTTTATAGCTTCTTCTGGAGCGGATCATTTGTCTTGTTAAATTCCCCAATTTGCACAACCTAGTTGCTTCGCTCTGCACAGACAATCAGATTTTACAGCACGCTGCCTCTCCCTGCACCCTCCAACCTGATTTACTGCAGTTTGGTTGTATTTTCTTAATGCAAAAGGGCTGCACTCTGTAGAATTGGGACCTCGGCTAAACGCATTTAGAGTTTGTGTTCCGTGACGTGGAGTTGAGTTTAATTGAATTCACTCGCTGTATTGAGTGCAGTCTCAGACTGCCTGACACACACCTTCCTCTCAGTGCAGTGTGTGTTTGGAAGCAGACGGAGTCGTTTCAGTGCAAGGTGGAGTAGGACAAGTGGAGGAGGAGATACGGCTGAGAGATGGAGAATTCATCCAAAAATGAGAATTCTCATCATTTAGCCCCTCACGTTGTTCCAAACCTGTATGACCTTCCTCTGTGGAACACAAAAAAAGATGCTTTGATGACTGTTTTTGTCAGATGAAACAACACTGACTTCCACTGTATGGACAAAATAACACAGACATCTTCTTTTGTGTTCAGCAGAAGTCATACAGGTTTGGAGGGAGTGGATGATGACTTGGTAAACTATTCCGATAATAGTCTTTCCACAAACTCTACTCTGTGAACGTTTTCAGCTGCAAAAGTCACATCTGGACAGTGTGAAAGTGGATCAGGTATGAACATAAGCTCTTTTCAAAGCATTGACCTCATCGTCCGTCCTCTGAAGAGCAGATCTCTTAACGTGAGCCAGCGGTGTGGAATAGGGAAGAAGTTCTATCTCAGAGCTAGCCAATGGTCAGTCCTCATGTTCAGGTCTCCGTCTGCTGCCCAACAATCCCTCTTTATTCCTGAGTGTCTGTTTTTCCAGTGTGAGGGCCATGTGTTCTTCAGATTACAGGGATGTGGAGAAATCCTTGCGTTTCCAGGCCCTTCCTCTCACACTTACCTCCTTCTCCGTTATTTAATAATAACCTCTCTCTTTCTCTCTTTCTCTCTCTCTCAGATGAGTGTGCTGCGATACAGGGTGATTTGACTGATCTGAAGTCAGTTTTTCCACTCAGTATGTGGCAGCCGGAGGCATTTGGCAGATATGAGATTGAATGTTTGACTGATAGGCACTCAACGGTTTCCAGATCGTAATGCCAACTTCAATTTACCTCCCAGGAGGAGCTCTGCGTCTCAGCGCTGCGATATAGAGCAGCACTTCTAAAACTGGTTTAGCTTCAGGACCCACATTTAACGTTGGACATCAAGTGGATAGCGAACACAGTATAGAGTTGTTTATGATGCAAAAGTAAACAAACAACAGTTTTTAGATTATGGCTCTTGTATTTAGATTATTTAATAGCATTATTTCACGAGACTTACTGTGGTCGGAAGCAAAGCCATGTGTTTTTATAAGAAAAATATCCATATTTATAACTTTATAAACTATTATCAGGCTTCCAACAACATAGCAAGATCTTGGCACCCAGAACCCCCTAGCAACTGTATAGCAACACCCTAGCGACCACCATTAGCACCCTACCAACAACATAGCAACATCCTGGCATCCAGAACACCCTAGCAACTGCATAGCAACACCCTAGCGACCACCACTAGCAACCTACCAACAACATAGCCACATTCTGGCATCCAGAATACTGTAGCAACTGCATAGCAACACCCTAGCGACCACCACTAGCAACCTACCAACAACATAGCCACATTCTGGCATCCAGAATACTGTAGCAACTGCATAGCAACACCCTAGCGACCACCACTAGCAACCTACCAACAACATAGCCACATTCTGGCACCCAGAACACCCTAGCAACTGCATAGCAACACCCTAGAGACCACCAAAAGCACCCACCAACAGCATAGCAACATCCTGGCACCCAGAATACTGTAGAAACTGCATAGCAACACCCTAGAGACCACCAAAAGCACCCCACCAACAGCATAGCAATATCCTGGGACCCAGAACATCCTAGCAACTGCATAGCAACACCCTAGAGACCACCAAAAGCACCCCACCAACAGCATAGCAACATCCTGTCACCCAGAACACCCTAGCAACTGCATAGCAACACCCTAGTGTCCACCACCAGCACCCTACTAACAGCATAGCAACATCCTGTCACCCAGAACACCCTAGCAACTGCATAGCAACACCCTAGTGAACACCACTAGCACCCCACCAACAGCATAGCAACATCCTGGCACCCAGAACACTCTAGAAACTACATAGCAGCACCCTAGCAACCACCACTAGCACCCTACCAACAACATAGCAACAGCCTGACATCCAGAATACTGTAGCAACTGCATAGCAACACCCTAGAGACCACCAAAAGCACCCCACCAACAGCATAGCAACATCCTGTCACCCAGAACACCCTAGCAACTGCATAGCAACACCCTAGTGACCACCACTAGCACCCAACCAACAGCATAGCAACATCCTGGCACCCAGAACACTCTAGCAACTACGTAGCAACACCCTAGCAACCACCACTAGCACCCTACCAACAGCACAGCAAAATTCCTGGCACCCAGAATACTGTAGAAACTGCATAGCAACACCCTAGAGACCACCAAAAGCACCCCACCAACAGCATAGCAATATCCTGGGACTCAGAACATCCTAGCAACTGCATAGCAACACCCTAGAGACCACCAAAAGCACCCCACCAACAGCATAGCAACATCCTGTCACCCAGAACACCCTAGCAACTGCATAGCAACACCCTAGAGACCACCAAAAGCACCCCACCAACAGCATAACAACATCCTTGCACCCAGAACACCCTAGCAACTGCATAGCAACACCCTAGTGACCACCACTAGCACCCTACCAACAGCATAGCAACATCCTGACAACCCAGAACACCCTAGCATTAGAAATTGTAGTTTAATTTGGACTTATTTTTGTCTTCTGTTTGCTGTGTGGGCTGCAAGTTTTGTGTTATGTCTGGTTGAATTGTCTTTTGTTGTCTTCCATCCCTGTTTCTATAGTAACAATGATTCTTTAGGACTGAAAGTTTACATACAGTAGTTTTGCTGCTGACCCTCTGCTGACATATTACTAATACTAACACTCACACCGACACGTGCACACACACACACACACAGACACATGCTCGCCTGTTTGCTCACTCACTCACATACACACAGGCACAGTCGCACACACATTCACGAGGATGTGACCCCAGTCTATTTCCTTATTAGTGCTGAAGTGAGTGCATCTTCATTAGATTTGTGTTGATTAACACACGACAGCAACAATAACTCAATCTGAGAGCATTAGTAAATCTATACTCATATCCTCATTTCACGGGCGTTATATCCATTAGCAGTGTTATCTGCATTATCTTGTGTCGCAGGGTAAGTGCGTGTGTTATGATAGCTGTGCGAAAGCAATTGATGCTC
>CM077198.1:38000410-38005410 GCA_039654625.1 Rhinogobio ventralis
ACAATGGAAATACTCACATAACTTTCTAACATTTACAGAGAAGAATATAACTGTAATAAGATTTGCCTCAGACGCATCAAGCAACACGTGCGTCTGCCAGGGCAAGTATGATTTGACTTGTTTAACTTTAGTGAGTGTGTGATGTTGCTGTTTGAGCATAAACAACATCTGCAAAGTTACGACGCTCAAAGTTCAAAGCAAAGGGAGAAATTTCTTTTTAAGGACTACAACAAACGGCTGGTAGGGACTACAACATGACATCACTAACCCTAAGATGTACATAAGCCCCGCCCCCGGGAACATGTTGAGAAGAGGAAGAGTTGCTGTAGTCGAGCACATTTGGGAGTCGCTCAAGCTGTCGTCCGTCTTTCACATTTATTGATACAGTACGAACACAAATGCAGTAGCACGTCATAAAGCAACATGACAACATAAGTGATAACCGTAATTAAACTAAACTATCCCTGTTCTCTCTTCATGCATCAGATATTCTCTGGCTCATCTTACAAGCGCTTTATAGATTATCATGACACAATATGCTAATCGATGACTTGAAGATGGTTAACTCATAAATTCATCAACTAACCCTTCAGAAGTGTCCGGTCTCATTCTACATGTTGTCTCTTCTACTTAAGTCTCTCCATCATTGTCCTACTCCGGTTTGATCATAAAAGGCTGAACAGTTTCTGTCATTTTCAGTGTAAATGTGTGCGTGAGGTAATCAGAGCTGCTAACACGAGCTCTTGAAGCTCCGCCCTCTTCCTGAAAGGGGGCGGGAGCAGCCGCTCATTTGCATTTAAAGGGACACACACAGAAACGCTGCAATCTTTGGGGTATTTTGAGCTAATACTTCACATACTCACTCTGGGGATATCAGAGACTCATTTTACATCTTGTAGGGCATTATAGGACCCCTTTAAACTATATGCTTGCATTCTCATGGTTTACGTCATGCATGGTTTATCCATAGAAATATATTTAATACTGTAAAATAGTGGCTGGCAAAGGTTTTCCGTGCACAGCGCTCAAAAAATGACAGGCATTTCCTCAGAATGGCGTTGTGGGTATTGGTTCCCCATAGCATCAACACTACAACACAGTTGTATCCTGGGAATGTCTTGGAAGAGTAAAGTTTTGATTTGATGGAAAGACCGGAGCCCTCATTAGCTGCTTTTCCACAGTCGGGCCAGTGCGAGCCAGGGCTTTCAACGGGCCGGGCTGGGCTAATATCCTCGGACCTGTAGCACCAAACCCAAAACCACACTGTGTTTCCACCGTTGGGCCTGAAGCTCTGCAGCGCTTCACTAAAACCCGCCCGTAACACACCTCTCTGAACAACGTCACACACACCCATCATCTCACCAACTAATGGAAGTTTTAAAACTAATCAGAAAGAAATCACTGGAAACTAGCGAGATCAGAAATTACCATGATTAAAGTGGCCGTTTGTGGTTGTTTACTTAAAGATTTAAAACCCAAGCATCGATGTTTTACCAGTTTTACAATAATAAGTGATACATTGAACACAATGAAATGAATGAGCGTCAGAAGTAAAATAAAATAGATGTGTCCTCCCCCAGAAAAATGTTTTACTGGAGCAGATGCCCTTTACATTAAGTGCAAATAGTCTGCCTTTCTTTACTAAACAAAATTACGGAAGATACCACATTAACAGTGGTAACAGTGTAGGGGTAAAGCACATGGCAGGAAGAGGATGCAAATCGACCCGAGGTTCGAATCCGCCTTTTGCCGAACTCGCTCTACTCCCTTTTCCCATCACATATCAGATCAGAAAGGCATTTAAAGTGGAAATAAAGCGTCTAGCGTGTGTTTAATAATAAAGTGTTTATCCGTTAGGGGTCGTGAACATGAGCTAAATTAGAGACGGTAAAAGTGGGTGGATCAAGAACGATCATTTCTACAATTTTTCCAGCAAAAATACGCCCTGAGCAGCTTTAGCTCGCTCTCCAGTGACAGTCCCAATACAGTTATATTTTCAGTCAGAGAAACAGAGAAAGCTCCCGAAAAACCATTTTATGACATGTGGAGCTAAATATGGATATCAGTCCAGTATAAAGAGACGAGACGTACTGACATAAAATAAATACATGATTGTGATAGTGGTTTCTTCATTTGCCATGTTTACTACGGTAATGGTTAGCGCCAGTGGATACTTTAGGGGGTCCATAGACCGTGAAAGAATATTGTGTAATACTTATTTCTTTTCAGTGTTTTGACCGATGTAACATTGTATTCTAATAAATAAGCTACCAAAATTGTAGATACCAGTGACATTTCACAACTGATTCCACAGCAAAAACTACTAATATAATTTAAAACATTATTGAATACAATAAAGTAAGAACAGTGCTAAGAATTAAGTTTCAGGACTAAACAGAAACTGAATCAAACGTAAAATAACATTGCATAATCTCCACTGTATGAATTAAATATAGATTAATGCATGTTAAACTAGCTACAAAAGTTATCAAGATCAGTGTGGGATTTTTGTTCTTTGATTAACTTCAGTGACAGATGGCAGGAGGTAGGCTGCGGTCACTTTAAGACCAAATTCCAATAGCCGACTGTGTTTACTATGATAGTTGATATTTTCGGCATACCTTTATGCGTATTGTTTTTTGCGCTATTGATGAAGCGCCGTATGCCGCGCTCCAGACGCATCGCGCTCTCGTGTTCAAGGCGGCAATGCAAAACAGTGAATCTAATCACCAAACAGGCAAAAAAGTTCACTTCAAGAATGAAAAAAAGTGGCGTCGATTGTTTTGCTGTAAGAACCGCACCATGGAAACAGAAAGTGCAATCTATATTATATCTTTCCATAAGCACAGACAGAAAGAAAAATACTGAAAAATGCCTACGCACACTCTTCCATCCTAGGGTGAAGTCATTATACATCAACAACGTTGTGTCGTTTAATGGAAAACAGTGTGAATGGTGCGACAGAACTCTGCGCTTAATGCGTGACTGCCTTTATTCTCTTAATATTCAACGTGCCGCCGCACGTCAAAATAAATGCTTTTTTCAATAGGAGGTGAAATGAAAGTAGCGATCGAAATCTTTGGGTGGCCAGTCAGAGGTCAGGGCTCCGCCACTGGTTAGCACGCAACGTCTTTTGCATCGCACATACAGTCAAACCAGACATGATTCAGACACAGATGTAATGTTTCTCTAGTGTGTGCAGGACACTACAGTTCATTTCTGATGTGAGGAGAGTAAAGTCAACTGTGACATTATACCCATAATTCTTCATACAGTGACTAGCAGTAAAACTGATAAACATTTGGGACTAAACGCTTTGAGCTGAGCATGTTTTGCTGAAGTGTTTGTTCTTTAATTGCTAATGTGACCTTTGACACCACAGACTGAACAAAATGAAGCATTGCTTGAGCTAAATTGGTATTATCTGATTGTGCTCTTAAATCTAACAGCTGATTATAATCCATTACACACCGTTCTCTTAAAGTTATCTGACACGTGAATTTGAATTTGTTCAGTTTAATTCTGAGTTCTTGTCTTATTTTATTACCATTTTCTGAACTATAGTGAATAGACTGATAATGTGAGAAATGTTCTGATCAGAATCCACATCGGATCACAGACTGAAGTTATTCAAACACTCGCTGCTGTGTGAAAGTGAGTTTTGAGCTGAAATTATTTTAAGTCTTTAATGCTGGTGTATGAAATCATCCGCGGCGCTGCCGTCTCCAGACTCAGATAAACTCCGGCTGTGTTTGTAACCACTCCTCAAGCCCGAGCTGGCCCGCTTTGGGCCGAGGTGCCCAAAACGTGCCAAAAACCCCTGGCCGTTGGTCCCGAGGAAGCCCCGACGAGGCCCGATCAAACCCCAGAAGTGACCGTGGAAACACGGCTGGCTCTGGCACGCACTAGCACGCCTGCTTTTGGCCCAATGTTCATTGGTCATTGGTCATGGCCTGCCAGGAAGCACTCAAGCAACTTTCCGCGTCTCACGAGCCCACGTCAAAATCAACCTTTCAAAGTTCCACTCAAAAGCGAAACAGAATTTGTTGTATGGCTCAATTCTCCTGAACGAGATTAAAGCAGTTCCTCTGTAACCCCTGCCTTCCCTTCGGATGCTCCTGAAATGAAATGGTTTGATGATTTGTGACTCTGAGACCTGCGGCTCGCCCTGTGGAAATGTCACCCGTCCGTTTGTGTGCGCGGGATCTGAGCTGACCCGTTGAGCCTGGCCTTTCTGTGTGCGACCTCTCTGTTTTCAACATTTACTCCTTCATTCTCTTCATGAGCCTGTTAAAGATGCTGCTCGACACACACACTCAGAGTTTCCTACTCTCTGTGTAAAGATAGATCCTTTATAGGATGGGAGTGCCAGTACAAGAGGATTGTGTTTAATACGTCATTGTTCCGCTAAAACTGATGGAATTGTCCGGTTTCAAGATCCGTGTGGATTTTGCCCATTATGAAAGAGCCAGGCAGGAATCCAAGCCACTTCACCAAATGAGCAAACCAGCCGAATAAAAAAGACAGGAATACACTCAGAGAGATGGAAACTGAGAGAGTCAAGGAGATCCTGACAGCCTCAGAGACATCAATGACACGGTCTAGACTACACACACACACACACTCACACACACACACACACACTCACACACACACTCTAACACACACACACACTCACACACACACTCACACACGCACACACACACACTCACACTCACACTCACACACACACACACACTCACTCACACACACACACTCACACACACACTCACACACACACACACTCTCACACACACACACATACTCACACACTCACACACACACACTCACACACACTCTCACACACACACACTCACACACACACACACTCCCACACAGACACTCACACACACACACACACTCTCACTCACACACACACACACACACTCTCACTCACACACACACACACTCTCACTCACACTCGCGCACACACACACACACACACACTCGCACACACACAC
>CM077198.1:38010410-38032910 GCA_039654625.1 Rhinogobio ventralis
TTTAACGGTTCATTCACCGACAGATTTTGTGCTTTTCTAACTGAATCCCTGCCACACTAACTAACGTCAATCAGCCACCAAATATTTATTTGTTTGTTTACTTATATTTTGATTATTTATTTATTTTAATTATGTTATAAAATATGCATTTATTTATGCATATATTTATTTAAAAAGTATTTTGTATATAAATTAAGTATATAAATTATTTAATATTTATTTTAAATATTTTGATAAATAAATTATTTAATATTTGTTTTTAAAATATGTTGATCAATTATTTACTATTTATTTTAAATATTCAGATGAATTATAATTCTGTATTTAAAATATTATAATAAATAAATGATTTAATATTTATTTTAAATATGTTGATACATTAATTTACTATTTATTTTAAATGTTAATAAATACGTTTTTATTTTAAATATTATGATAAATTATTTATTAAATAATTCTTAAAATATAATAATTATAATTAGTATTATTAGTAGTAGTAGTATTTGTATTTAACTAAAAATTATTATAATTTTTTTTATATATTTAGAAAAAATTCCGGCCAAGGTTATTTGAGGCGTCTTAATCATGCTAACGCTTGACGTTCTTGTCCTAGCAGCGTGATATTAAAAATACTGAGCATTACTAATTTTCATCTGAAGGCGAGTGCTTGTGACTTTTTATTTCTTTAATGTTATTTTTTGTGTGGAAAATCGTGCATCTGAGCTGTGTTCGAGGGTTGTGTTACTGACCATGTGTTGACCTCTGGGGTCAGGGCATCGACCGGCCCGTTAGGAGAGGTTATGACCCGAGACATGGAGAAAACGAGCCTCCTCACTAAAGCGCTTGTTTAAATGTCACGAATGACTGGCTGGTTACACAACACCAGTTCTATTCTCTCCTGTCAAAGAAAAACAGTGTTTAAATGTAAACGAGTGCAGTTTCAGCCCTTTAAAGGGCACAGCGAACAAGACTCGAAATATCCCCTCATTTCTTACACTTGTCATCCTTATTACCGTCTAAAAAAACAACCCCCATAAATGTAGGCCTGTGAGAAACATGCTCCTATCTTCTGTTGAATTATTGGCTTTTGTTTATTGGTGCATAACATAAAGGTTCTTTTGACTGGATAATTGAATGCTGTTATAATAAATTATAAAGCAAGACGTTGATGTAGTGTGTTGAGAAAAAGCTAAACGGCACCTATTAATGTTGTTCTCCCTCTCTTGTGATTGTAGGCAATGTGGTAGACATTTACCAGCGTGAATTCCTAGCGCTGAGAGACCGTCTGCACTCCGCAGAGCAGGAGAACCTCAAGCGCTCCAAAGAGCTCAACCTGGTGCTGGACGAGATCAAGCGAGCCATCGCCGAGAAGCAAGCGCTGCGGGACATCAACCGCACCTGGAGCAGCCTGTCAGGTCAGAGGACAGATCGGTGTCAAGCAACCACTGCCCTCGGATTTCAGGGACCTATTATGCAAAATTCACTTTTACATAAATGTGTGTTGGCAGTGTGTGTTCACAACCTCCCTATAATGGTGAAAATCCACCCACTTCTTGTCATAAACCGTGTCTCAAAATGAGTTTTCTATTCATTGTGACATCACAATGTAACATGCCCCGCCCACAACTCCGCCCTGTTAGATTAGCTCCTCCCCTGAGAGTGTTTATCTTATTGTTGTGTAAACGCGCTAGTAGGGATCGACCGATATGTGTTTTTCTGGGCCGATACCGATTATTACAGATCAAGTACACCGATATTTTGAACCGATATCTGGTGTAAAAATGAAAATTTATGTCAAAATTAAGAATAATAAAAGCTCTGACAAAAACTTTCTTCAAAATGCTTTTAAACATATCTTTAATTATAATAACATTTATAATAATAATCTTTCTGTCATCATTTACTCTCTCCAGTTGTTTTAAACCTAAATGAGTTTTTTTCTTCTGCTGAAAATATAAGTTATTTTGAAGAATGTGGGTAACCAAACAGTTGCTGGTCCCCAGTGACTTCTGTAGTATAGTTTTTTTTCCTACTATAGAAGTCAATGGGGACCAGCAACTGTTTTCCATATCATAAGAAATGAATACAGGTTTGGAGCAACATCAGTAGAATTTTCATTTTTGGGTGAACTATCCCTTTAAGGACAAGCGGTAGCATGTTTACTGTCACTTTAAGACCAACTGTGTTTAGGTAAACCTTGTGTGTATTTGACAGTGCAAAAAGAGACATTTTAATCATTTTGCAACTTCAGCAACATCGTTCCAACAGATGCGGCTGCATCAAAGCCAAATAGCGCATTTCAAAATTGTATTATTTTATCGGCAAACCGATACCGATAACCATAAAAATGCTTAATATCGGCCAGGCCAATAATCGGTCGGCCCCTACGCCCTTGACCTTTGCGCTCACGTCTTGCATCTTTTACAGCATCTCACGCAGGAAACTGCTCAAGTTAAAAGAAGTGTAACTTGTGTTTTCCTCTGCCTGCGTCTCGCATTTTTAGATGCAAAGACACATTGTGTGTGAATGGTCCCGAATAGGAGAAAAAACGCAAGGTCCGTCTAATGCGTTTACATAGAAAATGATGTAAAGCAATGCAGTGGAACATGAAAACGCACTCTGTGGAAACGGTCTCATGCGGTTTCTCCCGTTTTGTTGTTGCTCAAGGCTGTACGTTAAGTTTTTTTGCACATAGCACTGGTGGAGAGGTTGAAACAAGTGTAAAACGTACATTACATCTCATAAAACAACCACAAGTAGCACAGTTCGTCACTTAAACAGGCAGGTGACTGGCAAAAGGACTGATAATGTCTCATACAGGGCACACGAAATCTAACCCTTAACAAGAAAACTTTTCTTTCTTTGCCCAAAATGGCAAACTGCAGGAACATAACATAACACATAGCCCGATATCTCTGACTACAATTCAAACAACATCCATTCAACCTCACAACAACACTAAACTTAAGTTAAATTCAATTTAAAGAAGATCTACATTTCTCGTTTTCATTCATGGAGATAACATGGAAAATGTGCCAGGCATAGTAGACGATTTCTGCCACCTGTTGGTAAACAAGCACTTTTAAAATAAAAATAGCATAAAAATACCTATTATAACCAGTAGATGGCAGCAGAGGACCACTCAGTAGCTCATTTGCCATAACTATTTTCATAGATTATTAAATGATGCTTTTATTGTTCTGAAGTATGATGGCAAGTACAGTCCCAAAGTCTCATGCCATTTAGATGAAGGAACATGTTTTTTTCATTAAGCCCAGACCCCAAAAGCCTAAGGTTGTGATTACTTGCTTATTGTAGCTTATTGTAAAAAAAATCTAATATTTTATAGGGTTTTTTTCTTTTTCTGATCAATGTTGAATAGATGTGTCGTCTGCCTGACATACAAAGGTTTAAATTCTGAATGGATTTTATATAGAAAGCGAGAAAAGAGCGCCTGTTTATAGCACGCCTCAGCTCACGCAAAAAAACAGTAAACCCAGCCTGATCTGCCGGCGATTTGATTTCGCCCTGCAACTCAGTCTGGAAACCTGTACATTCATTTCTACTGCTTCTGTTACACTTCTGCGGGAACCAATCACAGACTGGCTTATCCACCTGGCGTGCTATTGGCGGGTTTAACAGGATGACGATAGAGAAGCGATGGGTCGTTGCCCGTTGATCACGCCTCTTGTGGTCTGATTGGTTGAAGGACTATCCTATTGCGTACAGAGTCATTTGAATTATGCTCGTTGATCACGCCTCTTGTGCAGTAGAACATACAGAGCAGACTCTCCAGACCAGTGTTCAGTCTTAAATTGAGCTTGGTCTGGTGATAGCCAGGCAAGCAAAACTACACAACGCACAATGAATCTCATTTACACATCACACCTAAGCTTTGGTTTTATGATGAGTGGATTTGCCGGGGTGTAGGTGTCAGCCAGTTACCCTGCGCTAAACAAATACTCTTATTGAGCGGGGGCGCATGCGGCATCGACTGACCTCACACACGGACAAGCGGCTGTGTTTTACACTCATGGAAAACTGTATTGCACGCATGCTACTGCAGTAAATGTATTCATCGCACAGTGTTGCACTGTACAGCCCTGTTGCTGGAGTGTCCGAGGCACGAGCAGCAGCTCATTTGCATTTAAAGGGACACACACACAAAAACTGTGTGTTTTTGCTTCCACCCATAAAAGGGGCAGTTTGGGCATGGTATAATAAATAAATGATCTGTGGGGTATTTTGAGCTGAAACGTCACACACATATTCTAGGGACATCTCAGACTTATATTACATCTTGTAAAAGGGCATAATAGATCCCCTTTAAAGGAATAATTCACTCCAAAATAAAAATGTTGTCATTGTTCCAAACCTGTTGACTTGCTTTCTTCTGTGGAATATAAAATAATGTGTTTTAAAGAATGTTTCTACTGTTTTTGTTCATAATTTAATTTGAAGGTTTGAAATAACATGAGGGTGAGTTAATGACGACTGTTTTCATTTTCAGATGAACTGTCCGTTTAAGGATATAACTGACTAACACTGTTTTTGTTCAATGGAACCGTTTATGAGCTTTTATACAAAATATTTTTTATATGTTATGTGATTATCCAGATGGTATAATCAAACATGTCTTGTGGAGCGCTCTGCATTTATTGTGTTTTGAAACGGAGCGTAAAAGTGGACTAGTCGACGTCAAGCTTAAAGCGTCATAACAGAGCATTAAAGTCAACTAGTCTGTGCAACCTTTTATTGATCATTTGGAAGATCTAGAAATTTGCATATAAATCATGTACAGTACAGTAGGCTTTATAGGATTAATAGTTTAAATCGGTCGACCATGATCATGTTGTCTCTTTCAGATGAGACCAAGCTGAAGCTGTGGAACGTGACCAGCAGTAAGAATGTTCTTCAGCTGCCCAGCATCTTCCACCATCTGCCACACCTGCTGGCCAAGGAGAGCAGCCTCCAGCCGGCCGTGCACATCGGCCAGGGCCGCACCGGAGGTCAGTGTGTCAAAACAACCCCGCCACGAGCTCTGTGTTGTGTTAGCGTCTCCTCCAGGGTCCGTTCTTTGTAGCAAACGAATTTGCGGATTGGATTAAAATATCTGGATTAAGTTATCTAAGATTACTGCGCGTTCCTGTGTTCCCTGAAGAGGGCAGATGCATCGATACTCGAAACCACGATCAGCAATGCAGCGATTGGCTGGCGGCAAGACAGCAACGTGATGACATCATATAATTAATGAAGCTACCTGGCAAAAAACGTACAAAAAAATTACACACAAAAGCCCCACGAATTTCTGGACCTTTATAAAGAAACAGCCAAACGACCAAACTAACATAAAAGTTATAATAGATAAATGATAAAAAAATGTGAAATGATAAATGTTTATAAAAAAAAAAAACATGATTCCCAATAATTTATATTCATGATTTTATAGTATTTGTACACCATTTACATTTTTATTTCCATGTTGTAATTAGCAATTCATTTAATTTTTAAGTCAATTTGAAGCAGATTTGTTACGTGACAGTTTCTTAAGGGTCAAGATCCAGTTATCTGCATCTCCTGTGCCACATCAAGCCATCCCATAATATCCGTCATCACTCAAATTAATGCACGGCTCAGATTAACGTTACAGCATTTGCGTAAGACTCCATAAAATTATAAAGTAATTATTCCATCACAAATAAATCTCTCAATCAAGTGGCTGTGTCTATAGTATTATACACCTTTTACACAACATTATAATATTATTTTCAAATACATTTTTATATTATTATTATTTAAAATTATTATTGCCCCAGGTTCAGTAATTCAGTAACTCTTGTAATAAAGTAGCAGTGGCTGGGACAGATTTTAAGTATCACCTCAAGATGCAATCTAATCCTGTTTACATGAAATGAGCCGCTCCCGAGCAGGTTTAAGCTTCCGGACCTGTTGCTATGACAGCAAGTCCAGGATGAGCGTCGAAGAATGAAAACACTAAGAAACTGAAACCGCAATAACATCAATATCTGCTGAGATTGGAGATATCTATCATCACTAAAGCTCTTGGTTATCCTCCCTCGATGATGATGGCCCTGCTTGTGCTATAAATCAAGCACTAGGCATGCAGACGCTTCTACAAACATTTGTGAAAGAATGGGTCACTCTCAGGAGCTCAGTGAACTCAAGCGCCGTACCGTGATAGGTTGCCACCTGTGCAACAGCAACTCAGCCACGAAGTGATAGACCACGTAAAATCACAGAGCGGGGTCAGCGCATGCTGAGGGTCACAGTGCGCAGAAGTCACCAACTTTCTGCAGAGTCAATAGCTACAGACCTCCAAACTTCTGTGGCCTTCAGATGAGCTCAAGAACAGTGTGTAGAGAGCTTCATGGAATGGGTTTCCATGGCCGAGCAGCTCATCCAAGCCTTACATCACCAAGAGCAATGCAAAGCGTGGGATGCAGTGGGGTAAAGCGCGCCACCACTGGACTCTAGAGCAGTGAGACGTGTTCTCTGGAGTGACCAATCACGCTTCTCTGTCTGCCAATCCCATGGACGAGTCTGGGTTTGGCGGTTGCCAGGAGAACGGGACTTGCCTGACTGCATTGTGCCAAGTGTAAAGTTTGGTGGAGGGGGGATTATGGGGTGGGGTTGTTTTTCAGGGGTTGGGCTTGACCCCTTAGTTCCAGTGAAAGGAACTCTTAATGCTTCAGCATACCAAGACATTTTGGACAATTTCATGCTCCCAACTTTGTGGGAACAGTTTGGGGACGGCCCCTTCCTGTCCCAACATGACTGCGCTCCAGTGCACAAAGCATCGGTCCATAAAGACATGGATGAGCGAGTTTGGTGTGGAGGAAATTGACTGGCCTGCACTCCTGACCTCATCCCAAAAGAACACCTTTGGGATGAATTAGAGCGGAGACTGCGAGCAAGGCCTTCTCGTCCAACATCAGTGCCTGACCTCACAAATGTGCTTCTAGAAGAATGGTCAAAAATTCCCATAAACACACTCCTAAACCTGTGGAAAGCCTTCCCAGAAGAGCTGAAGCTGTTATAGCTGCAAAGGGTGGGCCAACTCCATATTAAACCCTACGGATTAAGAATGGGATGTCATTAACGTTCATGTGCATGTAAAGGCGGGCCTCCCAAAACTTTGGCAATATAGTGTATCTAAACAGGCCCAGGAGAGTGGTTTGAAAAATATGCCCTCATAAAAGTAAAAAATGCAACTGAAAATAAAGTAAATTTCATTGTCTGAGTCTTTGCAATCCTCTTACCCAATATCTGCCAAACGTTTATTATATCATCACTCATGTCTCATTCATGAGAAGATGTAGTGCCTCTCTCATATTTCTCTGTGTCCTGTCCTGGCTCTCGGCCCAGCGGTGTCTGGGTGTCTGAGTGGACGTTCTCCGGGGTGCTGTCCAACACAGCCTCGGCCCCGCTGAGGAGAGACACTCTGTTATCCCGCAGGCTCAGCGGGAGCTGCTCTCCATCCAGCCTTAATTAAGATTGAGCTCTTAGAAATGCAAATGCACCGTCACTGCCGCTCCACAGGCTGGTGTGTGTATGTGTGTGTGAACGGTACAGTATGTTTTATTCTCTTTCTCTCTCTCAGTGTCGATAGTGATGGGGGTGCCCAGTGTGAAGAGAGAGGTGCACACCTACCTGACGGACACGCTGAGCTCGCTGATGTCAGAGCTGAGTCCGGCTGAAAAGGAGGACTGTGTGATTGTCGTCTTCATTGCGGAGGTAAGATCAAACATTCATGGATCCTTAATTTTATGAAGGTTTAGCATTTTCCTTACGAGATCCAGAAATGTGACCCGTGTGTTGTGTAATCACTCGTCATAATGTGGATTAGTAACATCTCGTTTTCTTGAGACTTCACCTTGGTATATATAAAGTGATATGTACAAAGTGAAGGTTAATTACTTTATTAGTGAGTCACTGAATCGTGCCAATTCATTCAAACTGCTGATTCATTCAGTATATAGAGAAGTGTCTTTATGAGTGAGTCATTGAATCATTCATCGACCAATTCGTTTCAAACTGCTGATTCATTCAGTATATAGAGAAGTGTCTTTATGAGTGAGTCATTGAATCATTCATCGACCAATTCATTTCAAACTGCTGATTCATTCAGTATATAGAGAAGTGTCTTTATGAGTGAGTCATTGAATCATTCATCGACCAATTCATTCAAATGCTGATTCATTCAGTATATAGAGAAGTGTCTTTATGAGTGAGTCATTGAATCATTCATCGACCAATTCATTCAAATGCTGATTCATTCAGTATATAGAGAAGTGTCTTTATGAGTGAGTCACTGAATCATTCACAGACTGGTTCGTTCAAAATACTGATTCATTCAGTATATAGACAAGTGTCTTTATGAGTGAGTCATTGAATCATTCATCGACCAATTCATTCAAATAATGATTCATTCAGTATATAGACAAGTCTCTTTATGAGTGATTCACTGAATCATTCACCGATAAATTCGTTTAAAATGCTGATTCACTCAGTATATAGACAAGTGTCTTTATGAGTGAGTCACTGAATCATTAATCGACCGATTTGTTCAAAATACTGATTCATTCAGTATATAGACAAGTGTCTTTATGAGTAAGTCACTGAATCATTCATCGACCGATTCGTTCAAAGTACTGATTCATTCAATATATAGACAAGTGTTTTTATGAGTGAGTCACTGAATCATTCATCAACCAATTTGTTCAAAATAATGATTCATTCAGTATATAGACAAGTGTCTTTATGAGTGAGTCACTGAATCATTCATCGACCGATTCGTTCAAAATACTGATTTATTCAGTATATAGACAAGTGTCTTTATGAGTGAGTCATTGAATCATTCACTGACCAATTTGTTCAAAGTGCTGATTCATTCAGTATATAGACAAGTTTCTTTATGAGTGAGTCGTTGAATCATTCATCGACCAATTCATTCAAATAATGATTCATTCAGTATATAGACAAGTCTCTTTATGAGTGATTCACTGAATCATTCACCGATCAATTCGTTTAAAATGCTGATTCACTCAGTATATAGACAAGTGTCTTTATGAGTGAGTCACTGAAT
Organism: Rhinogobio ventralis; assembly: GCA_039654625.1. NCBI lineage: Eukaryota > Metazoa > Chordata > Actinopteri > Cypriniformes > Gobionidae > Rhinogobio > Rhinogobio ventralis. The sequence continues at coordinate 38,019,517 of CM077198.1, forward strand.
CATTAATCGACCGATTTGTTCAAAATACTGATTCATTCAGTATATAGACAAGTGTCTTTATGAGTAAGTCACTGAATCATTCATCGACCGATTCGTTCAAAGTACTGATTCATTCAATATATAGACAAGTGTTTTTATGAGTGAGTCACTGAATCATTCATCAACCAATTTGTTCAAAATAATGATTCATTCAGTATATAGACAAGTGTCTTTATGAGTGAGTCACTGAATCATTCATCGACCGATTCGTTCAAAATACTGATTTATTCAGTATATAGACAAGTGTCTTTATGAGTGAGTCATTGAATCATTCACTGACCAATTTGTTCAAAGTGCTGATTCATTCAGTATATAGACAAGTTTCTTTATGAGTGAGTCGTTGAATCATTCACTGACCAATTCATTCAAAATACTGATTCATTTAGTATGTAGACAAGTGTCTTTATGAGTGAGTCACTGAATCATTCATCGACCTATTCGTTCAAAATACTGATTCATTCAGTATATAGACAGGTTTCTTTATAAGTAAGTCACTGAATCATTCACTGACCAATTTGTTCAAAGTACTGATTCATTCAATATATAGACAAGTGTCTTTATGAGTGAGTCACTGAATCATTCATCAACCAATTTGTTCAAAGTGCTGATTCATTTATTATATAGACAAGTGTCTTTATGAGTGTCATTGAATCATTCATCGACCAATACATTCAAAATACTGATTCATTCAGTATATAGACAAGTTTCTTTATGAGTGAGTCACTGAATCATTCATCGACCAATTCATTCAAAATACTGATTCATTCAGTATATAGACAAGTTTCTTTATGAGTGAGTCACTGAATCATTCATCGACCGATTCGTTCAAAATACTGATTCATTCAGTATATAGACAAGTGTCTTTATGAGTGAGTCACTGAATCATTCACTGACCAATTCGTTCAAAATAATGATTCATTCAGTATATAGACAAGTGTCTTTATGAGTGAGTCACTTAATCATTCATCGACCAATTCGTTCAAAATAATGATTCATTCAGTATATAGAGAAGTCTCTTTATAAGTAAGTCACTGAATCATTCACTGACCAATTTGTTCAAAGTACTGATTCATTCAATATATAGACAAGTGTCTTTATGAGTGAGTCACTGAATCATTCATCAACCAATTTGTTCAAAGTGCTGATTCATTTATTATATAGACAAGTGTCTTTATGAGTGTCATTGAATCATTCATCGACCAATACATTCAAAATACTGATTCATTCAGTATATAGACAAGTTTCTTTATGAGTGAGTCACTGAATCATTCATCGACCAATTCATTTAAAATACTGATTCATTCAGTATATAGACAAGTGTCTTTATGAGTGAGTCACTGAATCATTCATCGACCAATTCGTTCAAAATACTGATTCATTCAGTATATAGACAGGTTTCTTTATAAGTAAGTCACTGAATCATTCACTGACCAATTTGTTCAAAGTACTGATTCATTCAATATATAGACAAGTGTCTTTATGAGTGAGTCACTGAATCATTCATCAACCAATTTGTTCAAAGTGCTGATTCATTTATTATATAGACAAGTGTCTTTATGAGTGTCATTGAATCATTCATCGACCAATACATTCAAAATACTGATTCATTCAGTATATAGACAAGTTTCTTTATGAGTGAGTCACTGAATCATTCATCGACCAATTCATTCAAAATACTGATTCATTCAGTATATAGACAAGTTTCTTTATGAGTGAGTCACTGAATCATTCATCGACCGATTCGTTCAAAATACTGATTCATTCAGTATATAGACAAGTGTCTTTATGAGTGAGTCACTGAATCATTCACTGACCAATTCGTTCAAAATAATGATTCATTCAGTATATAGACAAGTGTCTTTATGAGTGAGTCACTGAATCATTCATCGACCAATTCGTTCAAAATAATGATTCATTCAGTATATAGAGAAGTCTCTTTATGAGTGAGTCATTGAATCATTCATCGACCAATTCGTTCAAAGTGCTGATTCATTTAGTATATAGACAAGTCTCTTTATGAGTGAGTCACTGAATCATTCACTGACCAATTCGTTTTAAAATACTGATTCATTCAGTATATAGACAAGTCTCTTTATGAGTGAGTCACTGAATCATTCATCGACCAATTCGTTCAAAATAATGATTCATTCAGTATATAGACAAGTCTCTTTATGAGTGAGTCACTGAATCATTCATCGACCAATTCGTTCAAAATAATGATTCATTTAGTATATAGAGAAGTCTCTTTATGAGTGAGTCATTGAATCATTCATCGACCAATTCGTTCAAAGTGCTGATTCATTTAGTATATAGACAAGTCTCTTTATGAGTGAGTCACTGAATCATTCACTGACCAATTCGTTTTAAAATACTGATTCATTCAGTATATAGACAAGTCTCTTTATGAGTGAGTCACTGAATCATTCATCGACCAATTCGTTCAAAATAATGATTCATTCAGTATATAGACAAGTCTCTATATGAGTGAGTCACTGAATCATTCATCGACCAATTCGTTCAAAGTGCTGATTCATTTAGTATATAGACAAGTCTCTTTATGAGTGAGTCATTGAATCATTCACTGACCAATTCGTTTTAAAATACTGATTCATTCAGTATATAGACAAGTCTCTTTATGAGTGAGTCACTGAATCATTCATCGACCAATTCGTTCAAAATAATGATTCATTCAGTATATAGACAAGTCTCTATATGAGTGAGTCACTGAATCATTCATCGACCAATTCGTTCAAAGTGCTAAATCATTTAGTATATAGACAAGTCTCTTTATGAGTGAGTCATTGAATCATTCACTGACCAATTTGTTTTAAAATAATGATTCATTCAGTATATAGACAAGTCTTTTTATGAGTGAGTCACTGAATCATTCACTGACCAATTCGTTTTAAAATACTGATTCATTCAGTATATAGACAAGTGTCTTTATGAGTGAGTCACTGAATCATTCATCGACCAATTCGTTCAAAGTGCTGATTCATTTAGTATATAGATAAGTCTCTTTATGAGTGAGTCATTGAATCATTCACTGACCAATTCGTTTTAAAATAATGATTCATTCAGTATATAGACAAGTCTCTTTATGAGTGAGTCACTGAATCATTCATCGACCAATTCGTTCAAAGTGCTGATTCATTTAGTATATAGATAAGTCTCTTTATGAGTGAGTCATTGAATCATTCACTGACCAATTCGTTTTAAAATAATGATTCATTCAGTATATAGACAAGTCTCTTTATGAGTGAGTCACTGAATCATTCATCGACCAATTCGTTCAAACTGCTGATTCATTCAGTATATAGACAAGTGTCTTTATGAGTGAGTCATTGAATCATTCATCGACCAATTCGTTCAAAGTGCTGATTCATTCAGTATATAGAGAAGTGTCTTTATGAGTGAGTCATTGAATCATTCATCGACCAATTCGTTCAAAGTGCTGATTCATTCAGTATATAGGCAAGTGTCTTTATGAGTCACTCATTGAAGCTTTCATCGACCGATTCATTCAGCAACGAAACACACTGCTGTGTTTTGCACGGTGACACTCAACGGTACATTCTGCTTTTACTTTACCTGGTTTTGCTCGACCAAAGATTTCCAAACAAACAAAAAAATATATAGCCTAGGTCTAATATTGTGTCTAAAATGTAAGTTACTCAATATTAACTTGTTTATTGACTTGTTGTAAAAGCAATATCACACTTGCGGTCGTGATGATTACTGTGCTGATATTTGAGAACAACAGTGCTCTTGCTTGTGTGGCATTGCTTAAACAGCAACATTATATAATATGATAGTTATCATCTGATATATTATTCCCTTAAAATAGCAGTAGTGTAATTAGGTGGTTTTTGTACTACTGTAGCTTGTTGAATGGCGAACAACTAAACTGGTAGCTTTACTGTAGTTTGTCTACTTTACAGCTTATGGCTTCTAGAAGCTGCAAGTCCATTTCCCCATTGATTCTAAGCAGTGTCTGCCTTCTGCACGCAGCGCTGACCTGTAATAACTCATCAGTGCCCTGCCATCTGTACACAGCCCAATTAACACAAGTTGTGTCTCAAGTGATGCACAATACACGGTGCACTTATACTATACTATCACTTTCATCTGTATGAGGTTCATTGGTGTCTGTAGCCGCTACATGAGGAAAACTGCAGCATAAGGTGTCCAGGATTACACATTTAGGGCCAGATTTACTAAACAGAGCAAACTACAGCGAGACTGCAATCCCATAAAAGCGCCAATGGGAGTTTGAAGGTCTGCGGGTGAATCTACTGACTATGTGCAAATTAAAGAACACAGACGCAGCACTCATTTCGATAATGACCAACGCAATTGATTAAATAAAAAATAATGTGGCTTGGCAAACGATATGTTTGGATAACGTCTTCCTCTGGCGTTCCAGATAAATAAAGACGACTGAAGGAAATTCTCTCTCTTCTCTCACACGCTCTCTGCTCTCTGCGGTTTCTCCTCCTACAGGAACTATCACAGCATGCCAAGCACTAAACGGGTCAAGACATGCTTTATATGGGGGTTAAATAAGGCACAAACACCAGTAAATCGACTACCGCAAACATGAGTAAATCACCTTGCACGATTTATGTAAATATATCTCCTCCCATAAATACTGTGTCTGAAAGGGAAACTCCTACAAATGCATATGCAATAAGGTCAGCCGCAAAAATAACCCTGTCCACGTCTTTTCAGCGCTCATTTCTCACTGTGTTTCACTGTATCTCAAGGACATTGTGCCCTAGACGTGCTTTACACTGTTGAGTGTGTTTGAGCCAGTTCACATTAATTAACATTGACTGTAGTTCATGAGTAACTGGCGGCAATGAACTCAGACACTGTGTGTGTGTGTGTGTGCGCTGTCTGGGTTGTGTATATTCACACACCTATTACTTTGAGAAACGTCCTGTCTCATTCTACATGTTGTCTCTTCTTCTTGAGTCTCTCCATCATTGTCTGACCACGGTTTGATCATAAAAGGCTGAACAGTTTCTGATATTTTCAGTGCGTGTCTGCGTGAGGTAATCAGAGCTGCTCTTAAAGCTCCGCCCTCTTCCTGAAAGGGGGTGGGAGCAGCAGCTCATTTGCATTTAAAGGGACACAAACAGAAACTGCGCATTTTGCTCACCCTCAAAAAGTTAAAATTTTAACACGCTATGCTACACATGCTATACTCTGGGGACATCAGATACTTATTTTACATCTTGGACACCTTTAATATGGATTTGATTTCATTTCATTTGACAAGAATAGCACAATAACTCCACTCCTAGTGACATAGGATACATTATAAATACAAAGCTACAATACGTTTCCACATTTGCAACATTTACAATCACTATTAAACATCCACACAATACACTAATACAAATTCATCACTAAAACTGCCCTTCTAATAACCAACTTTTGACTTTCAAACTTATTCCACTATTCAATGGCACTGTAACCATATCATGAAATTATTGTAAAATGGTTCATATGACTTATGCACTATATTCCAAAAGTTTTGACCAAAATTCACTGAAAATGAATACTTCTCATTCATTGTAATTGCCTGGAAAAGAGCGACTAGCTAATGTAAATGATGACATTTGTGGGTGAAATACTAACAAAAAAACTGATTATATTGATTAATTTGCTGTTTTTGATGTCCATTCTGTAAGTGTGTTATATGAACAGTTTAAATGTTCCACTCAGTGCATGTCATTTCCACACACCTGCGACTTATTCAGATTCAATCGAACTCATTTGCATGTAGTTTGCATATACAATTTAGACGTATGCCAGCCAGTTTCATTGATGCAAATGCAGGGAGTCCAAATCAGACTCCAAAGAAGAAAAAAGTTTGTTCGCCAAAGGGAACTTTCCAGAAAAGTTCACTCCGGCTGGTAAACATCTCCGAACTACACTGAAAAAATGGAAAACACTGTCCAATTTACTCATTCATATTATTTGTGATTTACGTGACAAAATTGTGTTTTTCTGATTTCTTTGATTTCTTATGTAAACCAATAAAATACTCTAACTACTTAATTGCTTAAAAATGACTTCATTCCATGATTTTGAAACTATGTGAACAAATTATGTTTGTTTAACTTAATTGATTTATGTGGAACCGATGTACAAGATTAAATCATGTAAATCCAACAGTTTTTTTTCAGTGCTACCATTGGTATGTGGCAATGATGTAATAAGTAGGTAGGGCTCTGAGGCTCCGCCTTCTTTGAGGTGTAAACATTACTTCTGTTCAGTCTGTCGAGGTCAGACACGAGTAAAACACTGGAGAGCCGCTTTATAGTGACACTGACACTGTTTTTCATGTTTAACAGTAAAACGGCTGCTTTAAAGCAAAACGTATAAATTGTTATATAAATAAATGTGATGTGATTGTAGAGCTAAATTTCAGAGCTGGTTCAAACATATCCACATCTCTATGATCAGATGCTTTCTGAACTGCTGTTTTCTAACCGCTGGCATTTTGTGTGTTTATTGTGTTATTGAGAGGAAAGCACGCAGCACATATTCACATATTCATCTACACATCTATCTCAGAGCGTGCAGAGTTGGGATGTTCGCTTCAAATTTCTTTTTACCCTTAAGCGATGAACGAAAGAACAGAGAACGAAAAAGAACGTGTGTCACAGTCCTAAAAGATTAGGAGGGCATGTTCATTTAAAAAAAAAGTAATGATGTACATGTATAAATTGCACATATTCTTCGCCATGAGTATATCGGGCCTCGAGTATTGTCACTAAAGGGTTTGTTGGCTTTTTTTGAGCTGGTAAAACATTATCTTTATAGTGCTAAAAACAATCCCAAACACTCTAGCAACCAAACAGCAACATGCAAAAACACTCAGAGCGCCTAAAAGCAGTATGCTCAAAAAACACTCTGGTACTGAACACCAGCGTGCTAAAAACCATCCAACCGAATGGCAACTCATAACACTTCAACAACCATGGCAGCTCTAGTGTGGAAGTCTTCTTTCCTCTGAAAGCACCACTTATGTTTTCATCAGGAAATGTAAAAATCTTGTTGATTTGCTTGCACTTTCCACCTCATGGATACACTTGTCAGCCTTTTTTGAAAAGAGAATTTTAAAAGGATTTGTTTTATGTGACAGAGGCTTCTGTAATGTTGTGTTTTTCACTCTCATTCATGAAGAGAAGCTGACGTGACACTAAATGGGTCAGAAATGGGTCCTCTCATGATAAGTCACAATCCCCAAGCTTCCTATTTATTTGAAAAAGCAGCAGTTCCCATTTCTCTGGAAACGAAAGGTTTGGTCAGGTGTTTCCTCATCATCTATCACTGCGTCTCGGGAGTCGCTCGGATCATTCAAAAACAATGAGTTGGTCACGAGAGATGTGTGGGGAATAACGAGGATGTGATGTGCCCGGCAGGTCATGGACGCTGACACAATGTCTGTATCCTCACATTATACCCTTCGGACCGTACGCCGTCCTTGAGTTTTACTGTTAGACTGGCTCCATCGGACACAATGGGTGCATTAAAATTACACCAAAACAGCTAAAAAAGTCATGAAACTGAAGTTGCGCTGGTTTTTTTTTCTCTCTTGTGCCGTATATCCGAGTGAAATGCTTCTCAAACAAGAACAAATGTAGGGCGGGGCTTGATTTTGTCTGTGAGGAATTGATTGGATGCTTGTGGTTTAAGTGACAGGTTATTAAATAAACAGGGCGCAGAGAAGAGGTGTTTGATTAAAGGCCATGACACACCAAAACAACATAAAAGAACAATTAGGAATTATTAGCAATTAGGAGATCAACATGTGATGTTCTACTTGGAACTGTTCATGTCCTCAGAATAATGCCTTTCTATGGCAACACTATAAATCTGCAGGTCAGGTGGTACAGCGGTCACATGACACACGTCAGAGCTCTCAGATACTTCCCCGTTGTAATTATGAGTTCTACAAGGCCGTGAACGCACTTTACAAATTGTAATCCCACCAATTCAACATGCTCAATCTGCCAAAATCCGGTGTCCGACTAGTGCAGATGATGCTGAACACACCGCAAAACTGAACTGACACACACTCAACGACAGTTTAAAAAGATTATGACAGCCAAAACATGAATATACTGCAGCAATTTTGATTTTGTGGTGGTTTCAGCACAAACTTTTAAAGCACAAGGATGCATAGAAAATTTTAAATGATAAAGCAATGATCTGACAGAAAGAACTGGCTGATGTCGGCTATTGCAGCTCTACTGCATGATTCTGGATACATTGAGAATGAATCAGTGTTTTTGAATCTCTTAAATGAATGATTCAATGACTCACTCATAAAGACTTCACTTGTTTCACTACTGGATGAATCAGTGTTTTTGAATGAATCTCTTGAGTGAATGATTCAATGACTCACTCATAAAGACTTCACTTGTTTCATTACTGGATGAATCAGTGTTTTTGAATGAATCTCTTGAGTGAATGATTCAATGACTCACTCATAAAGACTTCACTTGTTTCATTACAAGATGAATCAGCGTTTTTGAACGAATCTCTTAAGTGAATGACTCAATGACTCACTCATAAAGACTTCACTTGTTTCATTACTGGATGAATCAGTGTTTTTGAATGAATCTCTTGAATGAATGATTCAATGACTCACTCATAAAGACTTCACTTGTTTCATTACTGGATGAATCAGCGTTTTTGAATGAATCTCTTGAGTGAATGATTCAATGACTCACTCATAAAGACTTCACTTGTTTCATTACTGGATGAATCAGCGTTTTTGAACGAATCTCTTGAGTGAATGATTCAATGACTCACTCATAAAGACTTCACTTGTTTCATTACTGGATGAATCAGTGTTTTTGAATGAATCTCTTAAGTGAATGATTCAATGACTCACTCATAAAGACTTCACTTGTTTCATTACTGGATGAATCAGTGTTTTTGAACGAATCTATTAAGTGAATGACTCAATGACTCACTCATAAAGACTTCACTTGTTTCATTACTGGATGAATCAGTGTTTTTGAATGAATCTCTTGAATGAATGATTCAATGACTCACTCATAAAGACTTCACTTGTTTCATTAGTAGATGAATCAGCGTTTTGGAACGAATCTCTTGAGTGAATGATTCAATGACTCACTCATAAAGACTTCACTTGTTTCATTACTGGATGAATTAGCGTTTTTGAACGAATCTCTTGAGTGAATGATTCAATGACTCACTCATAAAGACTTCACTTGTTTCATTACTGGATGAATCAGTGTTTTTGAACGAATCTCTTCAGTGAATGACTCAATGACTCACTCATAAAGACTTCACTTGTTCCATTACTGGATGCATCAGCGTTTTTGAACGAATCTCTTGAGTGAATGATTCAATGACTCACTCATAAAGACTTCACTTGTTTCATTACTGGATGAATCAGCGTTTTTGAACGAATCTCTTGAGTGAATGATTCAATGACTCACTCATAAAGACTTCACTTGTTTCATTACTGGATGAATCAGCGTTTTTGAACGAATCTCTTGAGTGAATGACTCAATGACTCACTCATAAAGACTTCACTTGTTTCATTACTGGATGAATCAGCGTTTTTGAACGAATCTCTTGAGTGAATGATTCAATGACTCATAAAGACTTCACTTGTTTCATTACTGGATGAATCAGCGTTTTTGAACGAATCTCTTGAGTGAATGATTCAATGACTCACTCATAAAGACTTCACTTGTTTCATTACTGGATGAATCAGCGTTTTTGGACGAATCTCTTAAGTGAATGACTCAATGACTCACTCATAAAGACTTCACTTGTTTCATTACTGGATGAATCAGTGTTTTTGAATGAATCTCTTGAGTGAATGATTCAATGACTCACTCATAAAGACTTCACTTGTTTCATTACTGGATGAATCAGCGTTTTTGAACGAATCTCTTGAGTGAATGATTCAATGACTCACTCATAAAGACTTCACTTGTTTCATTACTGGATGAATCAGTGTTTTTGAATGAATCTCTTGAGTGAATGATTCAATGACTCACTCATAAAGACTTCACTTGTTTCATTACTGGATGAATCAGTGTTTTTGAACGAATCTATTAAGTGAATGACTCAATGACTCACTCATAAAGACTTCACTTGTTTCATTACTGGATGAATCAGTGTTTTTGAACGAATCTATTAAGTGAATGACTCAATGACTCACTCATAAAGACTTCACTTGTTTCATTACTGGATGAATCAGTGTTTTTGAACGAATCTATTAAGTGAATGACTCAATGACTCACTCATAAAGACTTCACTTGTTTCATTACTGGATGAATCAGTGTTTTTGGACGAATCTCTTAAGTGAATGACTCAATGACTCACTCATAAAGACTTCACTTGTTTCATTACTGGATGAATCAGCGTTTTTGAATGAATCTCTTGAGTGAATGATTCAATGACTCACTCATAAAGACTTCACTTGTTTCATTACTGGATGAATCAGTGTTTTTGAATGAATCTCTTGAGTGAATGATTCAATGACTCACTCATAAAGACTTCACTTGTTTCATTACTGGATGAATCAGTGTTTTTGAACGAATCTATTAAGTGAATGACTCAATGACTCACTCATAAAGACTTCACTTGTTTCATTACTGGATGAATCAGTGTTTTTGAATGAATCTCTTGAATGAATGATTCAATGACTCACTCATAAAGACTTCACTTGTTTCATTAGTAGATGAATCAGCGTTTTGGAACGAATCTCTTGAGTGAATGATTCAATGACTCACTCATAAAGACTTCACTTGTTTCATTACTGGATGAATTAGCGTTTTTGAACGAATCTCTTGAGTGAATGATTCAATGACTCACTCATAAAGACTTCACTTGTTTCATTACTGGATGAATCAGTGTTTTTGAACGAATCTCTTCAGTGAATGACTCAATGACTCACTCATAAAGACTTCACTTGTTTCATTACTGGATGAATCAGTGTTTTTGAACGAATCTATTAAGTGAATGACTCAATGACTCACTCATAAAGACTTCACTTGTTTCATTACTGGATGAATCAGTGTTTTTGGACGAATCTCTTAAGTGAATGACTCAATGACTCACTCATAAAGACTTCACTTGTTTCATTACTGGATGAATCAGCGTTTTTGAATGAATCTCTTGAGTGAATGATTCAATGACTCACTCATAAAGACTTCACTTGTTTCATTACTGGATGAATCAGTGTTTTTGAATGAATCTCTTGAGTGAATGATTCAATGACTCACTCATAAAGACTTCACTTGTTTCATTACTGGATGAATCAGTGTTTTTGAACGAATCTATTAAGTGAATGACTCAATGACTCACTCATAAAGACTTCACTTGTTTCATTACTGGATGAATCAGTGTTTTTGAATGAATCTCTTGAATGAATGATTCAATGACTCACTCATAAAGACTTCACTTGTTTCATTAGTAGATGAATCAGCGTTTTGGAACGAATCTCTTGAGTGAATGATTCAATGACTCACTCATAAAGACTTCACTTGTTTCATTACTGGATGAATTAGCGTTTTTGAACGAATCTCTTGAGTGAATGATTCAATGACTCACTCATAAAGACTTCACTTGTTTCATTACTGGATGAATCAGTGTTTTTGAACGAATCTCTTCAGTGAATGACTCAATGACTCACTCATAAAGACTTCACTTGTTCCATTACTGGATGCATCAGCGTTTTTGAACGAATCTCTTGAGTGAATGATTCAATGACTCACTCATAAAGACTTCACTTGTTTCATTACTGGATGAATCAGCGTTTTTGAACGAATCTCTTGAGTGAATGATTCAATGACTCACTCATAAAGACTTCACTTGTTTCATTACTGGATGAATCAGCGTTTTTGAACGAATCTCTTGAGTGAATGACTCAATGACTCACTCATAAAGACTTCACTTGTTTCATTACTGGATGAATCAGCGTTTTTGAACGAATCTCTTGAGTGAATGATTCAATGACTCACTCATAAAGACTTCACTTGTTTCATTACTGGATGAATCAGCGTTTTTGAACGAATCTCTTGAGTGAATGATTCAATGACTCACTCATAAAGACTTCACTTGTTTCATTACTGGATGAATCAGCGTTTTTGGACGAATCTCTTGTGTGAATGACTCAATGACTCACTCATAAAGACTTCACTTGTTTCATTACTGGATGAATCAGCGTTTTTGAACGAATCTCTTGAGTGAATGATTCAATGACTCACTCATAAAGACTTCACTTGTTTCATTACTGGATGAATCAGCGTTTTTGAACGAATCTCTTGAGTGAATGATTCAATGACTCACTCATAAAGACTTCACTTGTTTCATTACTGGATGAATCAGCGTTTTTGGACGAATCTCTTAAGTGAATGACTCAATGACTCACTCATAAAGACTTCACTTGTTTCATTACTGGATGAATCAGTGTTTAATAGACACAGCCGAATCGCTGTTATGTAGGAATAAGATCACACGTGTGTTTGAATCAAGATTGCGATCTTTTAGTGATTAATCGTGCGGCTCTAGCACCCCTTGTGGCAACTCCAAGAATACGTTGCATACTTGAGTTGTGTTTGGAATAAACTGTGAAACTGAATATGAGCGGTGAAATCCATCTGCTGTTTTGTAGTGGAAAGTGCTCCAGCTTCATAATTTGCTTCCATTATTGGACAGTTAAAGTTCTCAACAGAGACTATAATCTCTTTTTCAGGAAAGTCAGGAAATTAGAACCGACATTGTACTTACATCCATCCAAAAAACTGCTGCAAACACTCGTCTAGCTCAGAGGTGAAGGTTTTATTCATGGGGAAAGATGTTGTGATTTGTGAAAGTCAACTAAACTTCTTGCTTTGTTTTACAGACGGATCAACAATATGCAAATAGTGTTGCTGAAAACCTTAAGCGCCTGTGAGTATCCTAGTTTTACTGTAATGAGCACAATCTGTTTCATTGATACATGTGTGTTAATGTGTGTGAGAGAGACCATGTGACTGCAGACTTTCCCCACATGCTTTTGAGGACAATAGCAGAAGAAACAGAAGGGAAAATTCATCCTCTGGGTGTTAGAGTTCCTCTGCTTCAGTCTGAGCGTCCCACATGAGTCATGTGCTGAGTGTGTGTGTGTATGAGTGTGTGTGTGTGAGTGAGTGAGTGTGTGTGTGTGTGAGTGTGTGTGTGTGTGTGCTTGTTTATGTGATTTATGAGGACACAAATGTGTATAATGACATGGGTATTATACTAGTATTACAACGTAAACGTGAAATATGAGGACATTTCAAATAGCTTTAAAAACATACTAAACA
>CM077198.1:38045410-38065410 GCA_039654625.1 Rhinogobio ventralis
ACACTGGGTTGTTACGTCTGACCCAGGATCTGAGTAACACAAAAACTACCCAAACACTGGGTTGTTACGTCTGACCCAGGATCTGAGTAACACAAAAACTACCCAAACACTGGGTTGTCACGTCTGACCCGGGATCTGAGTAACACAAAAACTACCCAAACACTGGGTTGTCACGTCTGACCCAGGATCTGAGTAACACAAAAACTACCCAAACACTGGGTTGTTGCGTCTGACCCAGGATCTGAGTAACACAAAAACTACTCAAACATTGGGTTGTCACGTCTGACCCAGGATCTGAGTAACACAAAAACTACTCAAACATTGGGTTGTTACGTCTGACCCAGGATCTGAGTAACACAAAAACTACCCAAACACTGGGTTGTTGCGTCTGACCCAGGATCTGAGTAACACAAAAACTACTCAAACATTGGGTTGTCACGTCTGACCCAGGATCTGAGTAACACAAAAACTACGTAAATAATGAAAAAGTAACCCAAAAAATTACCTAAAAGGCTTTGTTTGGGTTTTATTTGGGTAGAAATAATAACCCAAGATTTTTAGAGATTAAACCATAAATCTTATTCTTGCACAATTAAGCTACTAGTGAACTCATATAATAGGCTCTTTGGCGCTTGGGAACTGTCATCTGGGTTTCATCAAATCAGGTAAAGTGGTTAAAAAACACCCAGTGATTGAAACATGCCTTTTTATTCTGTAAAGACCCCATTCTCTGCCCAGCATTGTTTCAACCAATGGCTTGATTTTGGGGCGGGGCTTTCTGTTTGACTGACCAATGGCAGATGGACGAGAGTTCAGGAAACCACACTTTTCCACACTTCACCTTTAAAGTAACAGTATTTTTAAGTAAATGAAAAGCAAATTAAATTCATTTTTAACTTGTACCTGCCAAAAAACAGTACACATCAAGACTCATCACAGTACGTTTGACGTTTGACATCAGTCCTTGTGCGTCTCGATGATTATTTGAACTGAAGGAGATGCCGGAGGGATTTTCAGCAAATAATGATTTAAGTTTTTTTCTGATCCTCACACAAAACTATCAAAGGGCCTCAGAACACTTGGAATAGAGCAAACAAACTCATATGGACTGTTTTTGTGAGGCGTTTGTTGTCTTCATACTTTAAAAGCGCACCTGTGTTCACTGAACACTGGACAAACAGCAGCTGCCACTGATAATCCATCACTCACTGTGATTCTGTTACGGTTTATTATCTTCAGTCTGTGTGTGTGTGTGTGTGTGTGGCTTAATGAAGCGTATGCTGATTGTTTGTGCAGGTGGAGAACGAAGCAGAACCTGGATTACTGCTTCCTGATGATGTACGCCCAGACTAAAGGAACCTATTACGTACAGGTAAATCACTTATTCAAACTGAACAGAACATTTATTGGGTGTGTATGAAGTGAGCTGGTTCCAGGCATGCATCGAGGCACTGAATAAGTGATAATGTACTGTCAGTCGGTCTGAATAAACCCTGACAGTTGTCTTGCATTCTTTAATGAGAACTGTGGGAAATGGAAAGCTCTTATAAAGATAAGCTGATCTTTGTGCTACTTTTGTAGCATGTTATTTTTTTAATGCGTTTAGACAAAACCACCACAAATCATGCACCCCATTTACCCCAGTGCGTCGTTCACTTTAGAGCGCGTTCTTTGACACTGATGTGTGTGACGGCAGCTTTTCTTAGAAAAGAGCAAAAAGCCGCATCCACTTTGAGTTTGTTTTTTGCTCAGCTCTTCCATCACATGCATTACACTCACCCAACATGAGTGTCTGAAGAAAAGAGAGCACACTCTGCCAGCGTACAGTGCATTACTGAACCACAGAGTTCAGACACAGATGGAACGCCATAGAATTTGGGTGAATAAATCAAAAGTAGGGCTTTGAATCAAATGGCGATATGGACTAGTGTGTGTGAATATTAAAGCTCTGAAGTCTGTATGTCTCAGTTTGGTCTATTAAACACACACACACTGAAGCACGCGTGATGCTCGTGGTGTGTCAGCGTCTCACTGAGAGTCTCTTCAGCATTTCACCATTTCATTTCAGAAAACTCTCGTTGTATCATATTCACACAGAAACGCAAAGGTCCGCTTCACCACCCGTCAAAATAAGAGTTTTAGTTTAAATTATAACTGAAATGTATTACTGTTTAACAGTAGGGAAGTTTGTGTAAGCCAAATCTGCGCAGATTTAGCACAAATACTCAACTCGAGTCATCGTGATATATTAAATACGGCGTATTGCGCAGAATCTGCACATATCTATGAACACACACGACACTACGCAACAAATAACGGCACGCTTGTTTATTTTGCATTGAAGCAATAGGGAAGATTAAAAAACATAATAATGTGGCGTTTGTTTTGTTCCACGTGGTGTTGGATGTTCTTTGTGCTGTATTGATCTGTCCGATTTTTGGTGAAATGTATGAGGATAAAAGAGAAAGGGAGGAAATGAATAAGAAATGAATGTATGAAATCCAAATTATTATATATATACAGTATATTTACACCGATCAGGCAAAATTACATAACATTACGAGCACTGATCAGGTGAAGTGAATTACACTGATGATCTCTTCATCACGGCTCCTGTTAGTGGGTGGGATATATTAGGCAGCAAGTGAACATTTTGTCCTCAAAGTTGATGTGTTAGAAGCAGGAAAAATGGGCAAGCGTAAGGATTTGAGCGAGTTTGACAAGGGCCAAATTGTGATGGCTAGACGACTGGGTCAGAGCATCTCCAAAACTGCAGCTCTTGTGGGGTGTTCCCGGTCTGCAGTGGTCAGGATCTATCAAAAGTGCTCCAAGGAAGGAACAGTGGAGAACCGGAGACAGGGTCATGGGCGGCCAAGGCTCATTGATGCACGTGGGGAGCGAAGGCTGGCCCGTGTGGTCCGATCAAACAGACGAGCTACTGGAGCTCAAATTGTTCAAGAAGTTAATGCTGGTTCTGATAGAAAGGTGTCAGAATACACAGTGCATCTCAGTTTGTTGCGTATGGGGCTGCATAGCCGCAGACCAGTCAGGGTGCCCATGCTGACCCCTGTCCACCGCCAAAAGCACCAACAGTGGCACGTGAGCATCAGAACTGGACCACAGAGCAATGGAAGAAGGTGGCCTGGTCTGAGGAATCACGTGTTCTTTTACATCACGTGGATGGCCGGGTGCGTGTGCGTGGCTTACCTGGGGAACACATGGCACCAGGATGCACTATGGGAAGAAGGCAAGCCGGCGGAGGCAGTGTGATGCTTTGGGCAATGTTCTGCTGGGAAACCTTGGGTCCTGCCATCCATGTGGATGTTACTTTGACATGTACCACCTACCTAAGCATTGTTGAGACCATGTACAGCCTTTCATGGAAACGGTATTCCCTGGTGGCTGTGGCTCTTCCAGCAGGATAATGCTCCTGCCACAAAGCACAAATGGTTCAGGAATGGTTTGAGGAGCACAACAACGAGTTTGAGGTGTTGACTGGGCCTCCAAATTCCCCAAATCTCAATCCAATTGAGCATCTGTGGGATGTGCTGAACAAACAAGTCCGATCCATGGAGGCCCCACCTCACAACTTACAGGACTGAAAGGATCTGCTGCTAACATCTTGGTGCAAGATACCACAGCACACCTTCAGGGGTCTAGTGGAGTCCATGCCTCGACGGGTCAGCAAAAGGGGGACCAACACAATATTAGGATAATGTTATGCCTGATCGGTGTATATAAGCTGACGCAGTTAATCTGGTTTATTTCTTCTTTTTTGGCTAGTAGAAGTTCTGAATGGCTGGTAACTTAAAAATTTAGTAGCCAAATTGGCCAGTGAGTGAAAAACTTCAAACCCTGGTTGTCATGAATGGGACTCTAAATATAATTATTTCTTTAATAACATATTCCCAGCAAATAAGCAAGAATAAACCTTGTGTCCTCCATGATTCCTGTTCTTTCCAAAAACAAAGCACTTGAACACGACGAGCTCGTAATCACGACTTCAGAAGTGGGAAGCAGGACATTTTCAACAGCAGATGAAGACAGCATAAATCACCGTCATCTGAACACACAGACCTGTTATCAGTTCACACAATCACCCTGTCACCCTATAAAGTATACGTCCCATCCCTTGTGTCGTTATCAAGCCTGAAGGTTTTCTACTGGATTTTGTGTGCTAGACTCTCCTGTGATCACCTGACCCTTTATCACTTGATTCATGCCTGTCAGATTTTGGATTGTTTGCCTTGTGTGCTTTTTAATAAAGCTGCCTTACCTGCAGTCTTGTAGTCAATACATGACAGATTACATTTTAAAACATTACCTAAATGTTTAGTTGATTTGATTACCACCCTATTTGAAAGAAAATGTGTATTTGACAATGTTTTTATATTCTATGTACTCCTGACAGTAAACTTATATAAAGGTCCAGTCATGGAAAGAAAAGATACAGTGATATAAGGCCCTATTTTACCGATCTGAGCTCTTAGGGCATGTCCGAATCCACTTTTGTTGGTTTATCGACGGAAAAAACGTTCGGCACACCCGGCACATGATCCAAAAGGATTGTCCATCATCACTTAATGAGTCATGGGTGTGTTTTGGCCGTAACGAGCAATAAACCAATCAGAGTCTCATCTCCCTTTCCCTTTAAAAGCCAGTTGTGCTCACACCATGAGCGGATTCACTATTTACATGAGGAGAGACTGAACGCTTCTCCAGAGAGGAATCCTTTTATTTTAATATTTAAATGTGTGTGTGTCCTGTGTGTGTAATGAACAAAGTGTGTGTGTGTGTGCTGCTGCGCGTCCCTGTGTGTGTAATGAACAGAGTGTGTGTGTGTGTGCTGCTGCGCGTCCCTGTGTGTGTAATGAACAGAGTGTGTGTGTGTGTGCTGCTGTGTGTCCCTGTGTGTGTAATGAACAGAGTGTGTGTGTGTGTGTGTGCTGCTGTGCGTCCCTGTGTGTGTAATAATCAGAGTGTGTGTGTGTGTGTGCTGCTGTGCGTCCCTGTGTGTGTAATAAACAGAGTGTGTGTGTGTGTGTGCTGCTGCGCGTCCCTGTGTGTGTAATAATCAGAGTGTGTGTGTGTGCTGCTGCACGTCGCTGTGTGTGTAATAATCAGAGTGTGTGTGTGTGTGCTGCTGTGCGTCCCTGTGTGTGTAATGAACAGAGTGTGTGTGCTGCTGTGCGTCCCTGTGTGTGTAATGAACAGAGTGTGTGTGTGTGTGCTGCTGTGCGTCCCTGTGTGTGTAATGAACAGAGTGTGTGTGCGTGTGCTGCTGCGCGTCCCTGTGTGTGTAATGAACAGAGTGTGTGTGCTGCTGCGCGTCGCTGTGTGTTTAATAATCAGAGTGTGTGTGTGTGTGCTGCTGTGCGTCCCTGTGTGTTTAATAATCAGAGTGTGTGTGTGTGCTGCTGTGCGTCCCTGTGTGTGTGTAATGAACAGAGTGTTTGTGTGTGCTGCTGTGCGTCGCTGTGTGTGTAATAATCAGAGTGTGTGTGTGTGCTGCTTTGCGTCCCTGTGTGTGTAATGAACAGAGTGTGTGTGTGTGTGTGTGTGCTGCTGTGCATCCCTGTGTGTGTAATAATCAGAGTGTACGCACAATGTGCTCCGCCTATAGGCTCATATTACTAACACACCCTTTAAATAACACAAAAATACTGACTTTAGAGCAGGTGTGTGTTGGTCAATGGCGCAGTCGTCTTCAGTTCCTCACAATAGCAACGCTCCAACAATGCTCCTGAACTCCTGGTGTTCAGACCAGACGCCCATGGGTGAACAGATGCACCAGTGCATTTGATATTTGAACAACGTGGAGCTGGACGTGAACATGAGAACTGCGTCCGGCTGAAACTAGCAGAACACACTTGTGTCGCGCCTGGCGTCACATTGCACCGGGTGTATGATAAGGCCCGAAGTGTTTTACGGAGACGTGTTCTGATCTCACTTCCATTACTTCCTCTTGTATTAGCGAATACAAATGCTGAAAACATTTAAAACCCTTTCTTCCTTTCTTCTCCCTTTGATAAAATGCATGTGAAAAGTTATCATTTTACGTACTGTACAGTGTCCTCTGCTTTAAGCTGGGATAAAAGAAAGTATATTAACTTGTGTAAAAATGACACGCTTCACCTTTAAATCGTTTAGCCTTTAGATACCCTCAAAAAGAAGGATTATATGCAAATATGCAGCTCTTCTTCATCCTCTCTCTCTCTCTCTTTCTCTCTCACAGCTAGAGGATGACATTGTTGCACGGCCAAATTACTTCACCACAATGAAGAATTTCGCCCTGCAGCAGCCGTCAGAGGAGTGGATGATCCTCGAGTTTTCCCAGCTGGGCTTCATCGGTGAGTCTCGCTCAAACTCGCTGTCGCTGTGTGTTAGCCTCCCCGTTACAGCACAGACTCACACTGTATTTCTTCCTTCCCTCTGTCACGAGAATACACGTCAAACCTTATAAAGCCCTGATAAAGCTGGTTGTGTCTCCAGGGGTGGATGAACTGTAGAGGTCGCTAATGGAAGAAATATTTCACATCTTCCCATGGGATGAGAAAGTGATTTGGTCTGTTTGAAGCGGCATTGTCACCCGCTCTCATAAGGTTCACATTAGTCTCCACCTGAGGAATTTCATGGAGTGACTCAATAAGAGCCGGACCAAACCTGTCAGTCCTGAATTTATTGCAAAATTACGTTTTCACCTTTTTTCTAATATATCAATTTTTTCCAAAAACAAAACTTTACATAAATTAAAAACTGCACTTTATTTCAATGGTCCGCTTTAGACATTCTACTAACTTTAAGTAATTTTGAAACTACATGTCAGCTAGCTCTCATTAGAGTATTAGTAGTTAGGTTAGGGTTCGGGTTAGTAGAATAAGTTGACATGCAGTTGCAAAGTTACTTATAGTCAAAAAAAATGTTAGCTGTATATTCTGGGCTCAATATATGGTTGGCTTAAATCAACAGCATTTGTGGTACAATGTTGATTACAAAAATTGTTGCTTTGTGTAACAGTGGAAGGGAAAGGGTCAGTCTGTATACGTTAAATACTCACTGTTTTGATAGTACATGTTTCCAGTTGTAGTACTAATAGTATCTGTGTTACCATGAGTTCAGTGTGAAATATCACTTATTAACCTCATCTGTGTGAAGCTCAGTGTTGGGGGTGATGCATTACAAGTAATGTAATCAGATTACTTTTTAAGTGACTAGTAAATTAACTCTACATTTACAAGAAAATATCTGAGTTTCAAATAAGTGACGCAGGTTACATAGTTTTCCCATGTATTGACTGACAGCTCATGTTGAGAGGAATTGTGGGTAGGTGCAGAGGTGTGTGTGTGTGAGCATGATGGGTATTGTAGATCTATACTACACTAATGTGATCTATACTAATTTACTCATCTCACTTGCACAAAACAGATTCAATATTCCTCAAAATGAAGTGAAATGCAAACTCAGAATATTATGCAAACATGCAAGTATTTCATATGTTAGCAATCATATACTTTATGTATTTAATCTCACTTTATTAAGCAATGTCTTTGCTGCTGACCTTTGATGATCCAATTCAACCATATTAATAAACATTAAACATTACATTTGTGTTTCATTTGTTTATTGCAGCGCCCTCTACTGTACAGGCGTGAAATTGCATTTCCTTCAGCTTGAGGCTCATTCACTTCTGGTGTGAAAGGGCCTTTAGTTTGACCAAAATAGAACTTGTTGTTGTTGTTGTTGTTGTTAAAAAGCAAACAAACAAACTCAGTCCAGGTGAGAAAAAGAAATGCAAAAGTAATGTAATGTATAACTTTTTTTTTTGGAGAAGTGCAATATTGTAACATTACTTTTAAAAGTAACTTTCCCCAACACTGGTGACGTTATGTACAATTTTACTATACAATATGGCTTTGTTGCCATGACAGCATAACACCTAAAACAGCTGTAAAAAATAACACAAACAACTTTACAGCTTAAATAATATAGAGTATCGTTAAAGGCACAATATGTACGATTTTTGGATTTGTTGACTTGTGCATTCTCCCAAATGTTTCCAAGAATGTTTAAATCCAGAGAAATAAGCGATTTTAACCAGGACACGGACTGTGCGTCGCCTATCAGTGACATCATACCCGCGTTACCCTCCGGTTTTATTTTGTAGTAACCATGGAAACACCAAAGCTGCTTTAATATATGAAGAAGAAGAAGAAGAAGAAGTTTTATTTATATAGCGCCTTTCCAAAGCTCAAGGTCGCTTCACATAGTGTTAGACAGTACATTTGCACACCCATATACACAATAGTACATTTGCATACATACACAAGACAAGCACAGGTCTTATATAACCACATTAATCAAAATATGTCTTTATATGATGTGTTTCAAAAACGCATCTCAATACCAGCTGTAAACAGGGCCAGAGAGTAAGAAGCATGTTTTTTCTCAGAATATCTGCTTTGACGAAAGAAACTAATGTGTGTTTGGCCCAACAGGAGTGAATAATGACAAGAGTTTACGCTATTTAAATGAAACCGATTACCCAACTCTATTGTTTTGGTACTTCAATGCTTTATCTATTCATCCACAAGTTTAACTTGGCTAACTGCGTCTAAACTCTGAGTTTAATCAGTCGGGGTTCAATTAGAGGAATGAAACTCTCCCCAATCAAACCTGTGAAACTCATCTTGAAATGGCAGCCGAAGTAATTGCTCTCTTATGATCTGTGTTTGAAATGAAGGCTAATTATGTTGATGATGGTGATCAGCGCTGGCTGAGGGCCTCAGGAGACGGGATGGAAAAAGGATTGATTTTGAGAGCTCTCGGCTCAGAGAAGTGGAAACTCACCGCTGGGCCCATGAGTCGGCAAGTTAGTAGAGAAAATGAAGACTGCATGAACTCAATTATATCAGAACAACACCTGAACGTGACACACCAGCACTTAGTATCTGATCTTCACCAGCGCTTACATTTGATGGATTTGGCAGATGCTTTTATCCAAAGCGAGTCAGTTCATGCTTTCCCTGGGAATTGAAGTTGCTTCATATTTTTGTGCATGCTAGCTTTAACTAATATATCATGAACTATGAATAAATGCTGTAAAATGTTCATGATACCTAAAGCACATGAATGTGTGCTATCAGTGTAGACCGATGATGTGTTGGCGCGGCAAGTACATTTTCAATGGATATTTTTACTCATCACAAGGGCTGACGGCAAACAAACCGCTCATTGTTAGCCGACTAAATTTAAACCAACTGTTCTGACATCAGCCTGGATTTAGACAAACACAAGTCTGTTTGTGTTGCTTCTGCTGGGACTGCCTACAGTTGGCATCTATTTACTTTGATATGGTTTGATCCCATGGACTTTAGTCATGTTCCTCCTCATGATCAGAGCAACAAATCAGCCCAAATACAACCCAGCTCAGGCTTCTAGTTGTCCAAGATGGTCTGGATGGTTGATCCTTTGGACTATCCGCTAGTGGAGCTGGCAGTGCCGGTCCTAGACTTCTGCGGGCCTTAAGCAAATCTTTGTAAAGTCAGTGCGTTCCAAATGACCCCCAACCCCTTTATCCCTTTATCTTTGTTCTTTCAGAGCAGTTACACTGTCAAGCAACAACACTGAGTTGAAACAGTCAGTAATACCATAAAAAATGTAATTACAAACAATAGGACAAATACAATAGAAACATGAAATATACAATTTAGCCTACAGAAATTGAATAACCAAATGTAACAATAAAACTCTAGTCTTCACCATATGAATTAAATATACATTGATTCTTATTAAAGTTATTCCGTCGAGAGCAGTGAGTGATTTTCTCTTTGTTATTTGTTGTTTGATTATCATTAATGACAGACGGCAGCAGGAATATTAGGCTACTGTTACTTTAAGAGCGAATGCACGGATCTAATATACTGATACACGTGACTTATTTCTCAACTGTTTATGTTCACATAAGACATAACCAACTGTGTTTAAAGAGTTAGTTCACCCCAAAATGAAAATTTCCCCATGATTTACTCCCCCTCAAGCCATCCTAACACAATCAGAGTTATATTAAAAATATCCTGGCTCTTTATAATGGGAGTGAATGGCTGTTACTGTTTTGAAGTTCATAAAAGCACATCCATCCATTATAAAAGTAATCCATACGGCTCCTGTGGTTAATAAAGGCCTTCTGAAGCAAAGCCATGCATTTGTGTAAGAAAAATATTCATATTTACAACTTTAGAAACTATAAGTGTGACCTCTGACCTGACACATGATGTATTGACGAACATGGAAGAGCAGAGGACAGAGCAAAACAAAACACCTGTGACGAATTTGAGTCTAAAACGAGAGCTTTTAAAGGGAAATGTGGGAGGAGCTTGAGTTTGTTGCCCAGCCCTGTTTGTTTGAACCGCGAGGCATCAATGCTTACGATACTCCTACATCCTGGCAGGTGGCAGGTGCCGGAAGCTAGTTATTTTAGTTTATAGAGTTATAAATATGGATATTTTTCTTCGCTTCAAAAGGTCTTTATTAACCCCTGGAGCCGTATGGAGCACTTTTATGATGGATGGATGCACTTTTCTGAGCTACAAAATCTCATCCCCCATTCACTGCCATTATAAAGCTTGGAAGAGCCAGGATATTTTTTATATAACTCAGATTGTGTTTTGTCTGAAAGAAGAATGGCATATACACCAAGGATGAGCTGAGGGGGAGTAAATTACTAAATAAATTAAAAATTATTTTCATTTTTGGGTGAACTATTCCTTTAAATAAAAACTCGCCAAGATAGGCATTTTGACACATTTTTGTGTGTATTTGTCTAAGCGCACACCCAAAGCCCAAAGTATGAACTTGTCCGTGTTTCGCTCGTATCACACGCACAAAGCCATCTGGGGAACAGCGTCTCTTTTGAGGCTCAGTAAGATTTTAACCCTTTTTTTGGGGTTCGAGCACGCCCGTATATTATGATGTTATGTAGGAAGAGCGACGGCAAACCACTTTAAAGGAAGGGAACGGAATGTGGCATCATTTTCTCATAATCGTTGGAAGCCAAAATCAAAATCGAAATGAAAATGCTAGTCATTAAATCATCTTTGAGTGCAAGGGGTCCCCCTGGTGGTTCGGAGGGCCCTACGCAACTATCATACTTTGCATATAGGGAGGACAAGATTTGGGTACAAGGTTTCTGATTTGTAGATCATGTTGGCCAAAGCTGTCACATGTCTGTCCTGTCTAGCACATGTGGTGTTTTGGGTTCTCTGTGTCATGTGCGCTCCTGTCTGTAGTCTTGACCCCACCCTTCTTGTCATCTGATCAGTGCCCCACCTGTTGTTCGTCGTTACCTGCCTTGTTTGTCTCCTTCCGTTTTCTGTCCTGTGCTGGTACGTTGTTCATGTTACGTCGTCTGATGTTTCCTGTTCCCGACTTCTTGATCCTGGTTTGTTTCTGTATTATGTTTGATTTTCCCCCTCTTGAGTTTTGTTTTGTGTTTATTATTGTTTTGTTAATAAATTCACAATCATCATCCTGCAGTTGAGTCCTTATTGTGTACCCGGACGTGACAAAAGCTGGTTAGAGCTGGTAGAGCATCTTGAATCAGCAAGAAAACAGTTTTACCATGTTAAAGTCGGCATGAAAGGGAAGTCACGCAGGTCTTTTCTCCTCTGTGCCGTATATCGAGTGAAACGCTTCAGGAACAAGAACAAATGTAGGGCGGGGCTTGATTTTGCCTGTGGGGAATTGATTGGATGGTGGTGGTTTGCTATTGGTGGATCTCATGTGAGTGACAGGTTGCCCCGCCCTCGTCATTAGAGAAGAGATGAGATGAAGTTACTCTGATTCAGGATTATTAAAACAATAATGATGTGCAGCTTTAAACATGTGTAAACTGTTGTTTGCAGACTCAGGCCTGCCCGCTGTGACCTAGAGTTCTGATTATTTTCGCAATAATGAGCAAGAAGGCTGCCAAGCCAGATGAGTTTGAGAGTAATATGGCCTAATAGCAGAAAAGAAACGAGTTGAAATGCCAAAGCAAAGATAAATCCCATGATGCATTTCATACTCTTGCACTGAACACCAGAGTCAGTTCTGGGTATTAACACCATCCAAGTCAGCTCATTTTTGTATTTTACACACACACACACACACGTATATTTCTCTAGAGTCTTTCTCTGCTCTTTTACTCTAATAGGTCCCAAAGCAGCACTGAAGCTGTGATTGATGCGGCTCTCTGTCTGTATCACACACACACAAACACACACACTCATTTTCACATCACACATACAACTACATTTTTAAATAACTTTCCCTCCTTTTGCGGCGACAGCTCATCTGTTCTCTGATGACGAGGGCGGGGCAACCTGTCACTCACATGAGATCCACCAATAGCAAACCACCACCATCCAATCAATTCCCCACAGACAAAATCAAGCCCCGCCCTACATTTGTTCTTGTTTGGGAAGCATTTCACTCAGATATACGGTACAAAAGACTGTTGACTGAGTAGTTTGATCAAATCCATGAGCTTTAGTATATAGTAACAGTGTAGCAAACCCCACTACATATTTTTTGTCAGTATCATGTCTCAATATCCAGATTTTAATGATCTCCCCCTGCTTTCACAGAGAGAACGCTCAGATTTCTCCGGCCTGTTTTAGCTCAGGGATTGCCGGCATGACAGATCCGTCTTCTCCCACTGTCCGTCAGCGTAGCGTCATGACAGATCCTCTCTCTCGCGCGCAGCTGACAGCATCACGCCTCACGCCGCCGACCCGCACCAGCTGCTAATTGGAGTGTTAGTGGGAAGGCAGCCATAGCGAGCTGTTCACATATGCACAGCACCAGTATAAACACACACACACACTCGCTCTTTACATTGGTGTTACATTCATGTTCCTGGCGGATACTCTTCTGCCAGTGCGACTTAAAGGAAAAGTGTCAAGAAAGTGTCAGTTACCCCAGCAGGTGCTGAGAACACATCCACCGGCTCTCACACTCAGACCCTTTGTGTTTATAATGAGTATGTACTATATATACAGTGTGGAAAGTTACTTTTAAAAGTAATGCGTTACAATATTGTGTTACTTCCTTAAAAAGTAACGGTAACACTTTATTTTACAGTGTCCTTGTTACAGGTTACATGTAGTTACCGTAGTAATAACAGTAAATTATGCAACTAAAGTAAGTACATGCTGTTAATTAATATTACTCAGTATTTAAATGTTTAATTACACTGTAACAATGACACCGTAAAATAAAGTGTAACCAAAGTAACTTATTACGTTACTTAGTTACTTTTTATGGAAAGTATGTTACTTTTTCTCACTTGAGCTGAGCTTGCTTGTTTGTTTTTTAATAACTGAGTGTGTGTGTGAGAGAGAGAGAGTGTGTGTGTGTGAGAGAGAGAGGGAGAGAGAGAGAGAGAGTGTGTGAGTGTGTGAGTGTAATTTGTGTGTGCGAGAGTGTGTATGTAAATGTGGGAGAGATTGTGAGAGTGTGTGTGTGTGTGTATGTGTGAGTGTATGACAGATTGTATGTGTGTGTGTGTGTGTGTGAGTGAGTGTGTGTGTATGAGAGAGTGCTTGTGTGTGTAAGTATGTTTGTGTGTGTGTATTTGTGTTTGTTTTTGTGATTTATGAGGACACAAATTTGTATAATGACAAGGGTATTACACTGGTATTATGACGTAAACGTGAAATATGAGGACATTATTTCATTTAGGGGTAAGGGGTAGTGTGTGTGTGTGTGTGTGTGTGTGTGTGATGGGTAGGTTTAGGGGTAGGGTTAGTGTGTGTGTGTGTGTGTGTGAAGGGGTGTGTGTGTGTGTGTGTGATGGGTAGGTTTAGGGGTTGTGTGTGTGTGTGTGTGGGTGTGTGTGTGATGGGTAGGTTTAGGGGTAGGGGTAGTGTGTGTGTGTGTGTGATGGGTAGGTTTAGGGGTACGGTTAGTGTGTGTGTGTGTGTGATGGGTAGGTTTAGGGGTAGGGTTAGTGTGTGTGTGTGTGTGTGTGTGTGTGTGATGGGTAGGTTTAGGGGTAGTGTGTGTGTGTGTGTGTGTGTGTGTGATGGGTGGGTGTAGGGGTAGTGTGTGTGTGTGTGTGTGTGTGTGTGTGTGTGTGTGTGATGGGTAGGTTTAGGGGTTGTGTGTGTGTGTGTGTGTGTGTGTGTGTGTGTGATGGGTAGGTTTAGGGGTAGGGGTAGTGTGAGTGTGTGTGTGTGTGTGATGGGTAGGTTTAGGGGTAGTGTAGGGGGATATAATATACAGTTTGTACAGTATAAAAACCATTACGTCTATGGAATGTCCTCACTTAGATAGCAAAACAAACCTGTGTGTGTGTGTGTGTGTGTGTGTGTGTGTGATGGGTAGGTTTAGGGGTAGGGGTAGTGTGTGTGTGTGTGTGTGTGTGTGATGGGTGGGTTTAGGGGTAGGGGTAGTGTGTGTGCGTGTGTGTGATGGGTAGGTTTAGGGGTTGTGTGTGTGATGTGTAGGTTTAGGGGTAGTGTGTGTGTGTGTGTGTGTGTGTGTGTGTGGGTGTGTGTGTGTGTGTGTGTGTGATGGGTAGGTTTAGGGGTAGGGGTATTGTGTGTGTGTGTGTGTGTGTGTGTGATGGGTGAGTTTAGGGGTAGGGGTTGTGTGTGTGTGTGTGTGTGTGTGTGTGATGGGTAGGTTTAGGGGTTGTGTGTGTGTGTGTGATGGGTAGGTTTAGGGGTAGGGTTAGTGTGTGTGTGTGTGTGTGTGATGGGTAGGTTTAGGGGTAGGGTTAGTGTGTGTGTGTGTGTGTGATGGGTAGGTTTATGGGTAGGGGTAGTGTGTGTGTGTGTGTGTGTGTGTGATGGGTAGGTTTAGGGGTTTTGTGTGTGTGATGGGTAGGTTTAGGGGTTGTGTGTGTGTGTGTGTGTGATGGGTAGGTTTAGAGGTAGGGGTAGTGTGAGTGTGTGTGTGTGTGTGTGTGTGTGTGTGTGTGTGTGTGTGTGTGTGTGTGTGTGTGTGTGTGTGTGTGTGTGTGTGTGTGTGTGTGTGTGTGATGGGTAGGTTTAGGGGTAGTGTAGGGGGATAGAATGTACAGTTTGTAGAGTATAAAAACCATTACGTCTATGGAATGTCCTCACTTAGATAGCAAAACAAACCTGTGTGTATGTGTGTGTGTGTGTGTGTGTGTGAGATCGGTAGGTTTAGGGGTAGTGTGTGTGTGTGTGTGTGTGTGTGTGTGTGTGTGTGTGTGTGTGTGATGGGTAAGTTTAGGGGTAGGGGTAGTGTAGGGGGATAGAATGTACAGTTTGTAGAGTATAAAAACCATTACGTCTATGGAATGTCCTCACTTAGATAGCAAAACAAACCTGTGTGTATGTGTGTGTGTGTGTGTGTGTGATAGGTAGGTTTAGGGGTTGTGTGTGTGTGTGTGTGTGATGGGTAGGTTTAGGGGTTGTGTGTGTGTGTGTGTGTGTGTGTGTGTGATGGGTAGGTTTAGGGGTAGGGTTAGTGTGTGTGTGTGTGTGATGGGTATGTTTAGGGGTAGGGTTAGTGTGTGTGTGTGTGTGTATGTGTGTGTGATGGGTAGGTTTATGGGTAGGGGAAGTGTGTGTGTGTGTGTGTGTGTGTGTGTGTGTGTGTGTGTGTGTGTGTGTGTGATGGGTAGTTTTAGGGGTTTTGTGTGTGTGATGGGTAGGTTTAGGGGTTGTGTGTGTGTGTGTGTGTGTGATGGGTAGGTTTAGGGGTAGGGGTAGTGTGTGTGTGTGTGTGTGTGTGTGTGTGTGTGTGATGGGTAGGTTTAGGGATAGTGTAGGGGGATAGAATGTACAGTTTGTAGAGTATAAAAACCATTACGTCTATGGAATGTCCTCACTTAGATAGCAAAACAAACCTGTGTGTGTGTGTGTGTGTGTGCGTGTGTGTGTGTGTGTGTGTGTGAGCGAGTGTGTGTGAGTGTGCAAGAGATTGTGAGAGTGTTTGTGTGAGTGTATGAAAGATTTTGTATGTGTGTGTGTGTGTGTATACCAGGAACATGGAGAAATGCATGATAGAGTTTCCTGATAATTTGTATTTTTTGAGCATGTCTTCCTCTTGTGAGTCAGTGAACAGTGAAGAGTGTTATTGTTTGGACATTTAAATACTTTGAACTGGGATATGAGAAGAGCAACTGTAGGTGTGATGTTCTGGAAAGTGTATGACACATTGCTAAATTTACTTTAGTCAGACAGCGTGTGTTTTTGAACGGACTTGGACAATGGAAATTGTAGTTCAGGAAACTGCCAGCAGGGGCTCACCGGAGCACACACACGCTCAATCACGACTGCTTTACACACTTCACTTCTGAAGTTATATTATACAATACATTATAGATGTTTCAATCAAGATGAAATGTAAGTACAAGAAAGCATCCCTCCCCTGGGTGAGTGATAATATTAAACAATTAATGAAAGAACGGGATAATGCTTCAAAATTAGTCACAAGATCAAAGAGGGTCCACGATAGAAATAAATGTGTAATGTAAAGGTAGTATTGAGGAAAGCAAAGGCATATTTTTATTTATCACAATTATTGAAAACGCTCATGGTAACTCAAAAACTATATGGAGACTGACTGGTCAAAATAATATTAAAACAAGGCCAGTTGAATGAAAGATTAATGATATAATTTTACAGAGCCCGATTGATGTGGCACAGGCTTTTAATCACTATTTTATTGAGGCAGTGGATAAAATTGCTCAAAGTTTCACAGCACAACCTTATTTCCAAACAAGTAATGCTAGCGAGACAGCTTTAGTATTAAAGGATTAGTTCACGTCAAAATGAAAATGTCCTGATGATTTCCTCGTCCCCATCTCATCCAAGATGTTCATGTCTTTCTTTCTTCAGTGGAAAAGAAATGAAGTTTTTTGAGGAAAACATTCCAGGATTTTTCTCCACATAATAGACTTCAATGGGGACCAACGGTTGAAGGTCCAAATCAATGCAGTTTCAGAGGAAGGGCTTCAGAGGCTAAAGGGCGTTTATATTAGTCCTCCCATGAGCGCTTTGTAAACACGGGGGCGGTACTTCCGCCTACGTCTACCGTGACCTTTCCAACATGATTGCGCAATCCGTGGCTTGTCGCAGAGCAAGATGAGCAATTTAGGTTAAAAAGTGTATAAATGTTTATTTTTTAAGAAAACGTCCGAAGGTTTGTCTAGATCAGACCCTATTCCTCTGGGATCATCAGAGCCTCTGAAGCCCTTCCTCTGAAACTGCATTGATTTGGACCTTCAACCGTTGGTTTCCATTGAAGTCCACTATGTGGAGAAAAATCCTGGAATGTTTTCCTCAAAAAACTTTTTATTTTTCGACTGAAGAAAGAAAGACATGAAGATCTTGGATGAGATGAGGGTGAGGAAAATAACGTAAATTTTCATTTTGACGTGAACTAATCCTTTAAGACCAGTACCTAAGCTAGAGGTTGAGAGAGTAATCCTGTCACTTAAGTCCTCAAGGGATAAGGATATTTATGGTATGGATACACTTTTATTAAAACAAATTAGTTCTTCAATAGTTAACCCTCTAACTCACATTATTAATATTTCATTGGATCAGGGTGGCTCCTATATTGAAGGGAGGCGACCCTTATTAGGGCCCGAGCACCGATGGTGTGAGGATTGGAATTGCTCAGCATATTATTATTCTTCTCCCAAATGAATCGCATTTTTGATGGCCTAAACATACTCGAAAACATGTACAAAACTTTGCACACGCATCAAAAGTGGTGAAAATGTACGTCTGTTATGGGTTTCAGAATTAGGCGTGGCAAAATGGCTCGATAGCGGCACCTACAACATTTCAACGAAGTGCCCCTCCCGCTACGTTTCACGTACAGGTATGAAATTCGGTAGACACGTGTAACAGCCCAATGCCTACAAAAAAGTCTCTTGGTACGAAATCTGAAAACCAACAGGAAGTGAGATATTTTTAATTTTCTTAGCAAAATTGTTGCAAATTTTGCCATTTCCAGACGTTGTACTTTAACTCCTCCTAGAGATTTAATCAGATCATCATCATATTTGCACGGTCTAATCTAAAGGCCTTTGTGACGTTAAATTGCGAAGATCTTGAGTTTTCCCTGGAGGGCGTGTCCGTGGCGGCCTCACAAAGTTCGATGTTTCGCCATGAAACAGGAAGTTGTTGTAACTCGGACATACAATGTCTGATCTGCCCCAAACTTCACATGTTTTATTAGAGTCCTGACCTGAACACATCTACACGCCAATATTCAGTGAAAGTCATAGCGCCGCCTGCTGGCAACAGGAAATGTCATGCTTTACACTGTGATTAACTCCTCATTGAGATTTAACCAGAACAACATGATGTTTGGTCAGTCTAATCTTAGGGTCTTGCTGATGTTAAATTGTAAAGATCTTGAGTTTTCGCTGGAGGGCGTGTCCGTGGCGGCCTGTCAAAATCTGATGTTTCGCCATGACACAGGAAGCTGTTGTAAGTCAGGCATACAATGTCCGATCTGCCCCAAACTTCACATGTTTGAGTCCTGGCCTGAAGACATCTACATGCCAATATTAGTTAGTAATAGCGCCACCTGCTGGCAACAGGAAATGGCATGCTTTACACTATAATTCACTCCCAGAAACACATTTAAATATGCCCTCAAGTCCCAAACATACTAGAAACACATTAAATCACACAACTCATGGCTAAGTGCTAATGTATGCGATTTACGCCATGAAACAGGAAGTTGTTGTAACTCAGGCATACAATGTCCGATCTGCCCCAAACTTCATATGTTTGATAATAGTCCTGGCCTGAAGACATCTATATGCCAATATTCAGTTATAGTCAAAGCGCCACCTGCTGGCAGCAGGAAGTGTGGCACATTGTAGTGACTTTGCCATATTTCTCCTATATTTACCGGCTTAAATGCATGACGCCCACTATTCGCTGTTTTCTCGAAGCCACCGGGTGGCGGTGCTCCCGTGTGCGAGGGCCCTTTCATCGCTGCTTGCAGCTTTAATTTAACTTGTAATTATAGGCCCATTAGTGTCCGACCTACAATATCAAACTGGTGGCCAAACAAATGATTGATCACCTTAATAATAGTTCTTTCCAATTACATCCGATGCAGTTTGGTTTTAAGGTAAATCACTCAACAGAAACGGCTCTGTGTTACTTTACAGAAAAGGTGAAGGCATTAATGTATAAGCTGGAGTGGTAGGGGCCGTATTTCTTGATTTACAGAAAGCATTTAATACTGTAAACCATAATAACCTTTTGCATAAGTTACAAAATTTTGTACCTTTCTTCCCGTTCACAATTAGTAAAAATTTATCATTTTAAATGTAGTTCATTGTGTCTGTCAACTGGTGCTGGTCCATACTGGGCCCAGTTCTCTTTAGTGTGTATATGAATGATTTACCCATGGTGTGTCAACAATATAATATCCTAATGTACGCTGACGATACAGGCATTCTCACACGTGGGAAAG
Organism: Rhinogobio ventralis; assembly: GCA_039654625.1. Lineage (NCBI taxonomy): Eukaryota > Metazoa > Chordata > Actinopteri > Cypriniformes > Gobionidae > Rhinogobio > Rhinogobio ventralis. Next base: position 38,064,872 of record CM077198.1, read on the forward strand.
CGCAGAAGAGGTTGCAAAAAAGTTGACAGATGTAGTGGCAAAAGTTGCATCCTGGCTCAATCAGAGTTATCTGAGTTTGTATGTTGTTTTCTAAAGGACATAAAGCAGGATATATTATATATATATATATCAGAATATAAATACATCTGGACTCCTGTCTCGGTTTTAAAACCCACATAAAAAAGGTTTAACCTGGTTAATTTGAGATTTATTAGAAATTCTTGGTTGCAAAGGTATATTCTCACTCTATGATCGTTTCTCATATCACATATTGTTTGACAAGCTGGTCTAATAGTTTTAAAACCATTAGAATTATTATACAAACAAGCACTTAAAATTTTAGATAAAAAAACAATTTAGTTTTCACCATTGTCATATTTTAAATAAGAATTGCTTAGCTGGGAAAACCAGTTAAGATTATGTATGGTTTTGTCATGATCCCAGCCTGTGTTTCCCTGTCTTGTGAGCAGGCCCGGACTGGCCATCGGGAGCACCCGGTGAATTCCCGGTGGCCTAGCAACTGATTTGGCCCGCTGCCC
>CM077198.1:38070410-38080410 GCA_039654625.1 Rhinogobio ventralis
ACAAAGACAAGCCCATTGATTGGCTGTTGGACCACATCATGTGGGTGAAGGTGTGCAACCCAGAAAAAGACGCGGTAAGGATTATGCATCTCTGTTTTCTCATTATAACCAGGTTTTGCTCATTCAGTATATGAATGAAATCACTCTTAAAACTCATACATGTGAGGGAATGATGGGATGATGTTGAAACTCTATTTCACAACAGAGCTGAGTGAAGGAGTGTGTGTGAGCGTAGGTTTAAAAGCAGAAAAAACACAGTCGACTACGGTTAAATAAAAACTGTCAGATGTTAATGCATCTCTGCTTTGTTATATTTCTTGACCATTGGATAATCAGTGTCTGGTCTGAGACGTTTGTTCAGACTGTGTGTATAAGTGAATGTTCTCGGTGTCCCACAGAAACATTGTGACAGGCAGAAGGCAAACCTGCGCATCCGCTTCAAACCGTCTCTCTTCCAGCACGTCGGAACACACTCTTCCCTCGCTGGAAAGATCCAGAAGCTCAAGGTGATCTTTTTATTCATTTATTTATAGTGTATGTGTGTGTGAGTGTGTGAGTGTGAGTGACTGGGTGAATGTATGTGAGTGTGTGTGTGTGAGGGTGTGTGTGTGTGAGAGAGAGTGTGTGTGAGTGTTTGTGTGTGTGTGTGAGTGTTTGTGTGTATGTTAGTGTGTGAGCGACTGAGTGAGTGAGTGTGAGAGTATGTGTGTGAGTGTGTGTCTGTGTGTGTGTGCGCGAGTCTGTTTGTGTGTGTGAGTGTGTGTGTGTGTGTGTGTGAGTGAGTGTGAGAGTGTGTGTGCGAGTCTGTTTGTGTGCATGTGTGTGTGTGTGTGTGTGTGTGTGCACGTGCATGTGTGTGCGTTTGTGTGTATGCATGCATGTGAGTGAGTGAGTGTGTGTGTGTGTGTGTGCATTTGTGTGTGTGCATGTGTGTGTGTGTGTGTGTGAGTGAGTGTGAGAGTGTGTGTGTGTCTGTGTGAGTGTGTGTGCGAGTCTGTTTGTGTGAGTGTGTGTGTGTGTGTGTGTGTGCACGTGCATGTGTGTGCGTTTGTGTGTATGCATTCATGTGTGTGAGTGAGTGTGTGTGTGTGTGTGCGTTTGTGTGTGTGCATGCGTGTGTGTGTGTGTATGCATTTGTGAGTGTGTGTGCGTTTGTGTGTGTGCATGCGTGTGTGTGCGTGTATGTGTGTGCGTTTGTGTGTGTGCATGCGTGTGTGTGTATGCATTTGTGAGTTTGTGTGTCTGTTAGTGTGTGAGTGACTGAGTGAGTGTGAGAGTATGTGTGTGAGTGTGTGTGCGAGTCTGTTTGTGTGTGAGTGTGTGTGTGTGTGTGAGTGAGTGTGAGAGTGTGTGTGTGTGTGTGTCTGTGAGTGTGTGTGCGAGTCTGTTTGTGTGCGTGTGTGTGTGTGTGTGCACGTGCATGCGTTTGTGTGTATGCATGCATGTGAGTGAGTGTGTGTGTGTGTGTGTGTGTGTGTGTGCGTTTGTGTGTGTGTATGCGTGTGTGTGTGTGTGAGTGAGTGTGTGTATGCATGTGTGAGTGTGTGTGTGTGTGAAAGTGTGTGTGAGAGTGTGTGTGTGTGTGTGAGTGTGTGTGCGAGTCTGTTTGTGAGTATGTGTGTGTGCACGTGCATGTGTGTGCGTTTGTGTGTGTGCATGCGTGTGTGTGTATGCATTTGTGAGTGTGTGTGTGTGTGTGTGCGTTTGTGTGTGTGTGCGTGTATGTGTGTATGCATGTGTGTGTGTGTGTGTGTGTGATCACAGTAGTCTGCCTCAGGACTGTTCATCCAGATTACGACTCATAACCCCAGAAGGCCGCTGATAACGGCTCATATCCTAATAAATCATGATGTGTCCCTGCTCTGTCTTTATTCCCTCCGAATGAAGAGCACTACGAATCGCCATGGCAATGAGTGCTCGCCTGACCCGCCCGTTCTCTGTCGTATTGATTTCCTCCTGTGTCTGACGCTCCGTTTCCTGCTCACTGTATTCTCCCGTACATTCATCATAACTCCTGCCTCAATCACTGCTCATTCATTTTTGAGACAACTTGCTTTATTTATGTTTTTCATATCAACTGTTGATAAGTTTTCACTTACAGACGAAGCAGCGAAGGATATTTTGGGTTATTTTGCTAATGAAATGATCACGCCAGGAGAATGTGTGGATGTGAGGGTGTCTCGATATCATCTCAGTGAGCTTTTATAATTTACACATGCATAATAATTTTGGAAACCACTAGTTTAATGTGGATGTTGCCTGAAAGTCTGAGTTCAAGGGTGAAACCATAAAATATATCCATAAAAGGCATTTGAAAGGTAATGAGAAGGCATAAAAAAGATATCAAGACACTTTAAATGTAACTATCAACAGTAGAAAAAGCTTAAATCTTGTAGTTTGGCATTAAGTGGCAGTATTTGAAGACACACCCAAACACTTTTTATGTCGTCCTTTTCTGTTTTCTGCTCAGGATAAGGACTTCGGGAAGCAGACGTTGCACAAAGGTCATGCTAACCCGCTAGCGGAGGTCACCACCAGTCTGAAGACGTACCAGCACTTCACGCTGGAGAAGGCGTATCTGGGCGAGGATTTCTTCTGGGCGTTCACACCTGTGGCTGGAGACTTCATACGCATCCGCTTCTTCACTCCTGTCCGTGTCGAGAGGTACACACACTCTCTGTTACACACGCATGAACGCCAACATGCTCTGCTACAGACACCAGTGTGCTGATGAACAAAAGGCAGCATTGCATATGTCTTTGCAGAGAAGGCAATCCCAGAATGCATTGCGATGTTCTGACTGGAAAGATTTATCCAGTCATCCAATTCATTCAATGTGTATCATCTTATCAAAAAGCATCAATAATAGTAATTATGCTAATAATTTAATCAGAAAATCTTACCCAATATTTGTGTCTGCCTATAGTTGGGTTCCAGAAGTTAAAACTCCATTAATTTTCTCCATAGGGAAATTGATTTTTAACAATAACTTATACACCTTTAAAGACAGACCAACTGTCTGCCTTCACTCAACTTATAATTAATAATTGTGTTTAACAGTAGAATCGGTAGTGAAAAACTACATTACCCATAATGCTGTATAGAAAATTCCACCAATCAGAGTCGAAACAAGCAAAGTGCACCAAAAGAGCTCTTTAGCTCCGCCCACTCCCATAAAGCACTGCGAATGACGCAATCGAGTCGATCTCTCTACTCTCAAAATATTTAAATATTACAATATACATATTTTGCAATTAATTTAAAATATATGGTTTATATACCCCGATCAGGCATACCATTATGACCTAATATTGTGTTGGTCCCCCTTTTGCTGACCCGTCTCTGATGGACTCCACTAGACCCCTGAAGGTGTGCTGTGGTATCTGGCACCAAGATGTTAGCAGCAGATCCTTTAAGTCCTGTAAGTTGCGAGGTGGGGCCTCCATGGATCGGACTTGTTTGTTCAGCACATCCCACAGATGCTCAATTGGATTGAGATCTGGGGAATTTGGAGGCCCAGTTAACACCTCAAATTCGTTGTTGTGCTCCTCAAACTGTATTCTGACACCTTTCTATCAGAACCAGCATTAACTTCTGGAGCAGTTTGAGCTCCAGTAGCTCGTCTGTTTGATCGGACCACACGGGCCAGCCTTCGCTCCCCACGTGCATCAATGAGCCTTGGCCGCCCATGACCCTGTCTCCGGTTCTCCACTGTTCCTTCCTTGGAGCACTTTTGATAGATCCTGACCAAAGCAGACCGGGAACACCCCACAAGAGCTGCAGTTTTGGAGATGCTCTGACCCAGTCGTCTAGTCATCACAATTTGGCCCTTGTCAAACTCACTCAAATCCTTACGCTTGCCCATTTTTCCTGCTTCTAACACATCAACTTTGAGGACAAAATGTTCACTTGCTGCCTAATATATCCCACCCACTAACAGGTGCCGTGATGAAGAGATCATCAGTGTTATTCACTTCACCGGTCATAATGTTATGCCTGATCGGTGTATATATATATATATATATATATATATATTATTGAAGTATTAACTTGAAATCTCAAGGGGGACTTCAAGTAAACATATTTTACGTCAAAGGGCTTGGGCTGACAAGAAAGTTTGGGAATCTACAAATCAGCGACCATCTTCCAAAGCACAACTCTGGCTCAAAGCCTCACATGAGTGCTGTTTGTTTCATTCAAGGTTTTATTTCCTTTCCTCGCTTCCTATGAATGAAGCCAAAAGTGCGTTGTCCGTTTTGTAATAGAGCTCGTCCCGCTCAGTCTTTCCCATCACGCTGACTCAGACAAGCTGGATAATGCATCAATCATCATGAGCCACAGTCATCCATACATTTTTAACCCTAATGGAAAGTTCATGCATATTTCAGGCTTAATTGAGAGCTAATCGTGCTCGGTCTGAATGCGAGCGTTTGAGCATCATTCACTGGCTTCCTTCATGCTACACGAGTCACAGTTTAACAAGCGCAGGTGTCCGTTTCTACATGTGTAATTATAGTGTGTGTGTGACTGCTCATGTTTCTGTGTTTTTTCTCAAAACTCATTTCTCTGTAGATGTGTTTAATCAGTTTGTAGATACTTCCTAATCACTTGGTTTGTGTCACTCCCGGTCAATAGTTTGGGGTCAGTAAGAGACGTGATGCATTGATCAGAATTGACACTTGCATTGCAGTGTTTCCATTTCAAATAAACGCTGTTCTTTTGAACTTTCAATTCAAGAGTGAAGGATCATGTGACACTGAAGACTGGAGTAATGATGCTGAAAATTCAGCTTTGAACACAGGATATAAATTACACGTTACTATATACGTTACTATATATTCACATAGTAATATTTCACTGTTTTTACTGTATTTTCGATCAAGTAAATACAGCCCTGGTGAACATGAGATACTTCTTTCAGAAACACCCCAAACTTTTGAACAGTACTGTAAATGTCTAAATACTTTTTGGGGCCGCTGTACTGCAGGGTCTATAAATAAATGTATGATAAGATGATATATAAGGAAGCGTCTGCAGCACCGTTCTTTAGCATTGTACTCCTTATGGAATTTATATGTGTGTGTGTGTGCAGGTATTTCTTCCGCAGTGGAAACATCGAGCACCCTGGAGACAAGCTCTTCAACACTACAGTAGAGGTTCTTCCTTTCGACGTGAGTCCCTGTCATTGTGTGTAGATGAACACTAGCGGTGTGTGTTTGCTGTGTGAGTGTGTGTTTCCTCTGGGCAGCCTCTATAAACACCCCACAGATCTGAGCTGAAACACTGTCTCAACCAGCTCAATGCTTCAGTCAGTGTTGAAAACACAACGCAGTCGCAAAAACTCTTTGGCATGCTTCCTGTTTGAGCAGATGTCAAGAGCAATGTATTATAGTTGGCTAAGAACCTGTTTAAATGTGCAATCGCTATTATTATTGCCCATACGTAGGGTTAAGGACTTGTTTAAATCCCTAACCTGAAGTACTAAACGTGCCATGTAAATTGTGCCTCATTATTTGCACGTCTGATACCTAGACGACATTCTTGCAGCCACCGAGAGCAAAAGATCAAGATTAATAAACATGACATGAACGCCTAGAAATACCAAAAAAGTATCCGTGTACTTTCTTCACTGAAGAACACAACGGATATATTCACCTCAGAGAACAAAGGCCATGGATTGTATTTAATGTCACGTTTTTATAAGGGGTTCAAGAGTGCAGCGCTGAAGCCCTACTGTAATTGCTAGAGTTTCCAAGGATCAGCATTCTCCCCTAAAAATGATCGGGCAGACCAAACCGTAAGTCGTAGAGACTTGAAACTGTAAGGGATGGTAGTACTCACACCGTCTACAATGTCACCAAAGCTCGCCCCAATCGGCCTGACGGGGCGCTACAGTGATCAAAAGTATTTAATGACTCATAACTCCTAAACCGTTCGTTGCAGGCTTAAGTGTCTGATATTGTTGGAATCATGGGCGTCGGAAGCAAAACAAATGTGGGTGGGTCCATCTACTGGAGTAGATGCCATTTACATTAAATGAATCGCCCGCCTTGTATACTAAACGTCTGGTTGGGACAGACAAAATTACGGAAAACACTAAATTATTTACAGTGGCAATGTATTCCATTTTCCCATCACATATCAGATCGGAAAGGCATTTATTTTCAATTAAAATGAAGAAAATAATCTACCTATTAATGAAGAAATAAAGCGTCTACCGTGTGTTTAATAATAAAGTGTTTATCCGTTAGGTGTCGGTGAACAGACATGAGCTGAATTAGAGACGGTCAAAGTGGGTCCGATACCATTGGTCTTAAAAAGTGAGTGGATCTTGTCCTGCACACATACAACTTGGCTCAAGAAGAACAAAACACACAATCGTCTGGCACGATCGAACTAGTCCTAGGTTTTTCCCCCAATCGGAACCAAACCAGTGCAGAAAGATTCCCTGGAGTCTGATTGTCAATCAAAAAAGTCAAAATTTCAATTGATGTTCGCAATGGGACGCCAACACGTTTGAAGTGGGCGTGGCCACTTTTACTAAAACGGCTATCCCTCTTGAACAGAACGAGATAATTTCACCAAACTTGGTACACCTGTGTATGGGCTTGGCCTGTGTTCGCATGAAAAAGGACACGGTGACTGGCCACAGGTGGCGCTATAAAATGAAAAAAAATACAGAAACGGCTATAGCTACGCAACAGTCAGTCCGATTGACTTAAAAACTTGCATGCGGTGTCTTTGTCCAAGATGTCATGACTGTCTACGAGGCAGAGGTGTAAAAAGTACCTGTAAACCATACTTGAGTAAAAGTACAGGTTCCTTACAGAGAGAATGACTCCATTACAAGTTACAAGTTACAATACAACTTGAGTAAAAGTCTTAAAGTATCTGATTTTAACAGTGCTGAAGTATTTTACTCAGGCTCAACGATACGCTAGTCCTCGACACCCGTGAGACATGCCAGTGAAAATATGAAACTATTGATTAGTAAGATGAGAAATCATGTTTATTTGTTTATTAAATCAAAATAAAACTGAACACCTCAATATTGCAATAAATCAAGGTCGACACAACAGCCTCTTAAACGTCTACAAACGCACAAGTCTCAGTTAAGCTCAAGTGCACAAAAAGGCCATAAGTAAACCAATATCCTTCAGAAAGGTCTTGTCAATACAGCAGATAAATAAAATAATGTTAAGTAAAATTAAATATTCAAAGCCTTCCTGCACTGGATGTGCTGGTTTCATCAGCGGCTGCAGTCATGAACTCATCTCATAAATCAAACACTGCGATTCATCAACTCCCTGCTAATGCACTCGCATTCATGTAACGTAGCCCTGTTGACATGTTTGGGTGAGTAAAGGCAAAACACACAAGATATAGTGCCTCCAATGCCTTTAGATGGCGATAGCGCTTCTTTATAGCAGAAACGAACTGCTGCAGAAAAACTTAGGTGCCATGCAAAATGTAATGTGTAATTGCATTACTCAACACAAATGTACTGGAGTAAAAAGTACATTTACTTGTTCAAAAATGTAGTCAAGTAGAGAGTAAAAGTTGCAAATATATTTGATACTCAGTACAACTACAAAGTAGACAAAAAGATACTTAAGTACAGTAACTAATTACATTTACTCAAATACTTTACACCACTGCTACGAGGACATTCACGTATCTCGAAAAACACACCCGCCATCAGCCAGTGAAGTTCCAGCGGCTATTAGACGAGGTTAACAGAGGCTGATCAGAAAACTCGCTGGATCTGTTTGACTCACGGCCCTATAGAGGCCTGTGAGAAATTCAAAAGGATTGTATATCACAAGATTTTTCGTACATGCCCATGACATTCATACCATATGGTAGAGCAACTTTGCCTCTAGGACCGCCGCTGTCAGTCGAGCCGTTTGGTAAATATTGGAGATTATTTTAAAAACGTACTTTCGCCAACTAGTCCTAGGTTTTTGGCTCAACCTCGACAACTGTTAAAAAGCTTCAAAACTACATTATATAATTTTTCTGGGCAAGTCGGAGTGAACTACGGCACTAATAGAGTCTCATGAACGCACAGAAGGTCAACAGCAGGATTTTCATTACATAATACATTAAATTTCAGCTTGTTTTTCACCAAACCGTATAATAAACCTCCACTTGGAGTCGCATCGGATCATTCTGTGATACTTTTGTGTCTTTTGATGCTGGTCGCTATTCACTGCCATTATATGTATGAGCGGGACGTTTTTTAAAAACTCTCCTTTTGTGGTCTAAAAAAGAGAGAAGGGCATACGGCATTAGAACAACACCAGGGTGTGTAAATGATGACTTAACTCAACTTTCATTTTAGGGAGAACTATCCCTTTAAATGTCACAAAAATGATATGAACATGAGTAACAAGACTAAAGTCTTTTGTTAAAAGAAGAGTATCATGAGAAAGTCAGAACTGACCGTATCACTCCATCATTGCTCTACGCAGACAGGGGAAAAGTAGGAGAAAGCAGAGCAGTGCAGATAAAGATATACTTCTGTTTTATGAGCTAATGGAACTGTACTGACACACGGTAATAAAATGTGACCTGCTGTGTGTGCGGTCGGCGCGGAGGAAATATTTTCTCCTGAGGGAGAGCAGAGGAGGGGCGGCACTGTGATTTAAGATTACAGCCGGAAATGGACGTTCACCACAAGATTAATCGCAGGATTTTCTAAGAGAGAGAGAGAGCCCGTCGCCCTTTAATATCTTTCATCCTTTCGCTGGTTTTTGCTTCTCCTCCCTGCCAGGTTGTTATATATCTTTTTTCTCCTCATTTTCCTCTTTGTAAATCTCCCTTTAGGGACATTTATGGAATTCAGACGGATATAGGAAATTAGCAGGGAATGCCCTGAGGAAAAGAGTATTTGTGGTCTGTTTTATGCTGTTAATGCAGTTTGGGAAATTAGAGCGTCGCTCTGCTGGGGGTTTTGAACATTTTTGTCTTCTCTTGGGTCACATCACAGAGTTTTGCTCCAAGAAAAAGCCTAATTTCAGAAGTTACAGTTGCCAGGGATGCAGAAACAAGCATAATATTATGACCACCTTCCTAATATTGTGTTTGTCCCCCTTTTGCTGCCAAAAGAGCCCTGACCGGTCGAGGCTTCAGCATAGCAGTGTTAGGAGAAACCATGTTTCTGAATGACAGATCCTAGTGATGAGATGTAGATGGAGAAGAGAAGTGGTCCCAGCACTGAGCCCTGAGGCACTTCAGTAGCTCTAGATGATAGCAGTGATAGGAGAAACCATGTTTCTGAATGACAGATCCTAGTGATGATATGTAGATGGAGAAGAGAAGAGAAGCGGTCCCAGCACTGAGTCCTGAGGCACTCCAGTAGCTCTAGATGATAGCAGTGATAGGAGAAACCATGTTTCTGAATGACAGATCCTAGTGATGATATGTAGATGGAGAAGAGAAGTGGTCCCAGCACTGAGCCCTGAGGTACTCCAGTAGCTCTAGATGATAGCAGTGATAGGAGAAACCATGTTTCTGAATGACAGATCCCAGTGATGAGATGTAGATGGAGAAGAGAAGTGGTCCCAGCACTGAGCCCTGAGGCACTTCAGTAGCTCTAGATGATAGCAGTGATAGGAGAAACCATGTTTCTGAATGACAGATCCTAGTGATGATATGTAGATGGAGAAGAGAAGTGGTCCCAGCACTGAGCCCTGAGGCACTCCAGTAGCTCTAGATGATAGCAGTGATAGGAGAAACCATGTTTCTGAATGACAGATCCTAGTGATGATATGTAGATGGAGAAGAGAAGTGGTCCCAGCACTGAGCCCTGAGGCACTCCAGTAGCTCTAGATGATAGCAGTGATAGGAGAAACCATGTTTCTAAAGGACAGATCCCAGTGATGAGCAGTGATGGGAGAAATCATGTTTCTGAATGACAGATCCCAGTGATGAGATGTAGATGGAGAAGAGAAGCGGTCCCAGCACTGAGCCCTGAGGCACTTCAGTAGCTCTAGAT
>CM077198.1:38085410-38117910 GCA_039654625.1 Rhinogobio ventralis
CACATGATCTCAGAAGACTTGTTATGCAAATGTTTATGAAGAGCTTGTCAGTGAGTGTGTTGATGCTGTCGTCCCTCAGGGAAGTTTGAGAACGGGATGGCGGAGGGGGAGGTGGAGGCTTCCTTCGGCCCGCTGGAGGCTCTGCGGCTCTCAGTGCTGACCGACTCTCCTGTGTGGGTCATTCTCAGCGAGGTACGGCTCGCCATCTGCTCATCTCTCTCACAAACACTGACTTAAACCTACTCACCAACACTGTTCATCTAAAGGGGAATATTAATATATAAGTGCAATAGTTCGCGAGAGTTCGCAGGGGGGGCCAATGGGGTAAGAAAAATTGAAATCTTGATTCTAGATTTTTTTTCTTACACCATTAGCAGATAATTGTGATTGTTTTAAGCAAAAACTCACTTAATTTAGATTTTTTTCCTCCCTAGAAAACAAGAAAAAATATCTTATGTCTATTTACTTATCTATAAAAGCATCTTGATTTAAGAATTCTTAGATATTTAGACTGGAAACAAGACAAAAATACTAAGTAAGAAAAGCATTATTGCAGTGTATTGCTGCTGTTCCATAAGCGCCACCTTCTGGTAGAGAGTGAATTTGCATGTTGTTGTTGTTGGGGGAGGGGGGGGCTTCATGGACAAAAGGTTGGGAACCACTGCTATATCAGATGCAGGTCGATCTCTCTCTCATAATAATACTCTACATATGAGCATGGGTGTCGGAAGCAAAAAAAATGTGGGTGGGTCCTTCCCCAGAAAAATGTTACTAGTGTAGATTCAAAACCGCCTTGTTTACTAAACGTCTGGTTGGGACAGTCAAAATCACAGAAGACACTGAATCATTAACAGTGGTAATAGTGTAGGGGTAAAGCACATGGCAGGAAGCTGATGCAAACCGACCCGAGGTTCGAATCCGCCTTTCGCCAAAGTCGCTCTACTCCCTTTTCCCATCACATATCAGATCAGAAAGGCATTTACTTTCAGTTAAAATGAAGAAAATATTCAAAAAACGTGTGTTTAATAATAAAGTGTTTATCCGTTAGGGGTCGTGAACATGAGCTGAATTAGAGACGGTAAAAGTGAGTGGGTCTAATATCATTGATCTTAAAAAGTGAGTGGGTCTTGTCCCGCACACATACAAGGGTTCCGACGGCCATGCATATGAGCAATATCACACTTGTAGTCGTGCGATATGACTGTATATCAGCACGGCTGTGATTCGGCTGTAAGTAATCACTGATACACAGTCATATTGCACGGCTACAAGTGTTATATTGCGTTTAACAGTTCGACGGCACAAGGGAGTAAATAAATCAGAAAATCCTTTCACAGGTTCAAATCTCAATTTGACAGTCGAGCTCAAGCCTCCTTCACTAATTCTGAAACATCACTTCAGAACTTTAGCTTCATTGAAGATTATGTAGAGTATTATTATGAGAGAGAGAGATTGACTAAACGAGTGTATTACCTGCATCTGATATGGTATTCATTCTTCAGGTCAATGTACATAATATTATATCCATTAAAAAATCAGTTTGAATGTCTGCTGAGGAAAGCCATATCTTTGACCTTTTAAAGGATTTCCAAAGACAGCGCTAAAGCAACTTCCTTTTACAACCAGTCACTCATAAAGACAGTCATCTAGTGGTGTAATAATATAACTGTCACTGAAGTCCATATCACAATCGATGACAGACCCTCAATACCAAATACGGCATATTATTTATATAAAATAAGTTATTGAACAACAATATTTCAATTAACAACAGTAGCCATTATAAAAGACAAGCAAACAAATAATCCAGTCAAACGTACAAACACAGCGCTCTACCCTGTTGACAAAAACAGCATATGCTGGTTAGGTATGTTTTGAAACATTTCAGCTGGTTTGAGCTGGTTTAAGCTGGTCCTTAGTCGGTCATGAGCTGGTCCTTAGCTGGTCCTGAGCTGGAGCTAGTTTCTTAGGACCAGCACTTAACCAGCTCAAACCAGCTCAAACCAGCTGCCATGGTTCAAAACATACCTAACCAGCATATGCTGGTTTTTTCAACAGGGTACAGGATTCAAGTTAAATATAGCCTAAATATAAAGTTATGAAACTTAATTTTTTTCCCTTCACCCAAATCGATTTGCTCTGGAACATGTTATAGATTAATAAGACCAAAGATTGCCCATTTGATATTGCCCAAATGAATTATATCTGTTAAACCACTATCAGTAAGAGCCAGCGGCAAATTCCCGAGGATTGACCGAGATGAAGCTGTTCTCTGCGGGTACATGAGCGATGAACGGCCGCTGACGGCCTGGAGCTCACATCTGAGAAAGCAAATCATAAAATAGGCGCTATGTTTATAAATCTATAAGTCTCATATTTGAGGTCCAAGTAACTACAAATATAATTAAAGCTGCAAGCAGCGATGAAAGGGCCCTCGCACACGGGAGCACCGCCACCCGGTGTCCTCAGGAAAACAGCGAATAGTGGGCGACATGCATTTAAGTGGGTAAATATAGGAGAAATATGGCAAAGTCACTTCAATGTGCCACACTTCCTGCTGCCAGCAGGTGGCGCTTTGACTATAACTGAATATTGGCATGTAGATGTCTTCAGGCCAGGACTATTATCAAACATATGAAGTTTGGGGCAGATCGGACATTGTATGCCTGAGTTACAACAACTTCCTGTTTCGTGGCGTAAATCGCATACATTAGCACTTAGCCACGTGTTGCTTGATTTAATGTGTTTCTAGTATGTTTGGGACTTGGTGGCATATTTTAATGTGTTTCTAGGAGTGAATTATAGTGTAAAGCATGCCATTTCCTGTTGCCAGCAGGTGGCGCTATGACTAACTAATATTGGCATGTAGATGTGTTCAGGTCAGGACTCTAATAAAACATGTGAAGTTTGGGGCAGATCGGACATTGTATGCCTGACTTACAACAGCTTCCTGTTTCATGGCGAAACATCGAACTTTGTGAGGCCGCCACGGACACGCCCTTCAGGGAAAACTCAAGATCTTCGCAATGTAACGTCACAAAGGCCTTTAGATTAGACTGTGCAAATATGATGATGATCTGATTAAATCTCTAGGAGGAGTTCGTTAAAGTACGACGTCTGGAAATGGCAAAATTTGCAACAAGAAAATTCAAAATATCTCACTTCCTGTTGGTTTTCAGATTTCATACCAGGAGACTTTTTTGTAGGCATTGGGCTGTTACACGTGTCTACGATAATTTCATACCTGTACGTGAAACGTAGCGGGAGGGGCACTTCGTTGAAATTTTGTAGGTGGCGCTATCGAGCCATTTTGCCACGCCTAATTCTGAAACCCATTTCAGACGTAAATTTTCGCCACTTCTGACGTGTGTGCAAAGTTTTGTGAGTTTTCGAACATGTTTAGGCCTTCAAGAATGCGATTAATTTAGGAGAAGAATAATAATAGGCTGAGCAATTCCAATCCTCACACCATCGGTGCTCGGGCCCTAACTACTTCTCGCCTAAAAAAACTCTTAAAAAAGCATTCCGTAAAACAATAACAGTAGTAACAGTAATAACAGTGGCTCTGCCGCCATGACAGTCGCCGCAAGCGGAGTGATACAAACGGTGAACCGGTTCCAGTGCTGATACTGGGGGAATATCACTGTTGTGTGTGTATATGTCAGGGTGTGGTACATGAAAAGGGGAGCGAGGACTCAAATGCAAATTAAGATGGGATTTATTAGGTGCATAAATAAAACATACACAAGGGGAAACTCAAACTTGAAATACTTGAACAGGAACAGGAACAGGAACAGGAACAGGAACAGGAACAGGTAGCAAGACAGGGAACAGACGACATAAGACAAGGATCCAGCAATAGGACTGCAGACACGAGGGGATTATAAAGGGTGACAAATCAGGCAGGAAATGAGGGAGAACAGGTGGGGCAAATCAACCAATGATCAGATAACAAGAAGGGCGGGGTGACAGAAGACAGGAGCACACATGACACCGAAATAACCAAAACACCACATGTGCTAAACAAGACAAGACAGACATGTTAACGTGTTAACGCATGCAATTAATTTTTTCAGTAAAATATTTAACACAGTTAACGCAGCATCTGTTTTTCCTGTCATTGTAGCTTTAATAAAGATTAATCTATATTTAATTTATTATTTATGCAGTGCAGACTGTTTGATATCTTTATTCCATTTGCCACAGGTAAATATGACATTTATTATAATAGAGTTTATGTGAAGATTGTTTTAAGTTCACTTAAATTAAAAGGTGTTATTTTTTTAAAGCCTAATAAATGTTGAAATTGACAGCTTTCAATTATACTGAATGTCTATCATTAATGTCTCATAGAGTATCAGCGATACTGGCCTTCGTTCATAGAAAGACGGCATTACTAGAGTAACTGTGAAATTATAACATTATAAAAAATATTCAAAACTATTATTAAATATTACTAAACTATATTAAAATCAATTGCGGTTAATTACAGAAAAAATGTGCATTTAATTAGTTATTTTTTCTGTTGATTGACAGCACTAATATATATATATATATATATGTTATAGCACCAAGATGCTTTACAATATATCAAAAGGCCATCAAACATCAGAATTAAAACCATATACAATATAATAGATTATGACAGAAACTACACAAATCAGCTATGATTAAAAACCAGAGAAATTACATATGTTTTAAGTTGGAGTTT
The DNA here is from genome assembly GCA_039654625.1 of Rhinogobio ventralis. Lineage (NCBI taxonomy): Eukaryota > Metazoa > Chordata > Actinopteri > Cypriniformes > Gobionidae > Rhinogobio > Rhinogobio ventralis. Next base: position 38,090,122 of record CM077198.1, read on the forward strand.
TACAGAGAGTAAAAAGAGAAACAAAATATTATATAAAAATAAGATAACATTCAAGGCACTGCATTTTAGCTTATATTAATTTATGTTATAATTTAATATAATTTAAATGTAATGTATTAAATTCCCTGCCATTCATTCATTTTTAAAGAAGTCTCTTCTGCTCACCAAAGCTGCATTTATTTAATTAAAAATACAGTAAAAACTTGTGTGAATTATGACTCCAGTGTAAATCAGCTGTTCTCTATGTGAATATATAGCAAAGCTGAATTTATCATCATTACTCCAGTCTTCAGTGTCACATGATCCTTCAGAAATCATTCTCATATGAGGATTTGAAGCATTTATGATTATTAAAATAGACATTTCAAAAGAACAGCATTTATTTGAAATTAAGTGCATCCCTGAATAAATACTACTTTATTTATATATTATATATTTTATAATTTGTATATATATATATATATATATATATATAATCTTTTTCTGTATAGCCTGGTATTCTTTCATATTATGTCATTTGCAAACAGATCACTGCAGTTTTCCGCCCTTTCTCTGGACAGATTTTCATCAAGAAAGCCGAGTGACTGATGTTCAGCAATACCTCCTCGTGTGTGGAGCGGCTCTGGTGCAGGACGGCTCGGCTCAGCTCCTCCACATGAGCTCTTCACACCCGTTTCTTTAGCTCGGCCCAACAGCGCCAGCCGCTGGCCACAAGCTGCTACAGCAGGGCAGAGGATCAGCCACCGTCTGGCATGGGCGGTCACACACAGACACACAGCTCCAGCTGATGACGACGACTGATGACGCTGTCTTTTGTAAACTGTATTTATATGTATATATGCCCATGGTTGAGTTTCTGTAATTACACTGGTCTGTTGTCAAGGGCTTCCTGGACGGTCTCGCCCGCTTCACGATGAACTTTGACATTCAACTAATGCTGCTTTTGGAATGGAGGACTCTTCTTAATTTCCTACTCGAGATTTGGTTTTTCAAAGTTCAGTTTGTGTTGTTCATTAGTTGACAAATGCTTCTGTTTAGGCTACTCCAAATGGTGTGTATTTATTGTATTTATTACGATACATTCAGAGTACACACACGTGCTAGATATGTGTTAGTTTGTGCACAGGCCTAGCGTGTGTTTCCAAATGATGAAAGAGGAACGTTTATTGTAACTAGAGTATGCTGCAGATCTCTTCTTCTTATAATTAAAATCAAATCAAGAGGGAAGCCTTCGGAACATTTTATTTATGCATATTTATTATTATTATCATCATTTTTGGTTACAAAAAAAGGTGATGTAGTTACATTGTACTAACTCATACAAGTACTGAGTGATATTAATTATCTATGTGTACTTACTATAGAGTTACGGTTAGGGTTAGTTACTTGTAATTATGCACAATTTACCGCACTCTAAAAAACACTGGATCAAAAACAAGCCAAGGTGTAAATATAGGACAGAACACATGTTGGGTTCATTTTACCCAGCAAATTGGGTTGTTTATTTAACCCAGCATAGTTGATTCATTTTTACTTTAATACTAGATTTTTTTTTTTTTTACTTCATACATGAATTAATGTCTATGGATGAATTTAAATCCTATAAACTTTTTTAAAATACTCCACACAACCACTGGCTTGCATGATAATTCCTTTATTTTTTTATATTTATATATAATAAATAAATGTATATACTGTATATACATGCAAATATTTCTTAAATATATACATGTATGTGTGTGTATTCAAATAATTATACACAGTACACACATTATGTAAACACAAACTTTTATTTTGTATGCGATTATTTGATTTGACAGCACTAATTTATAGATAAAATAAAACCTGTATTTTACCAAAGACATGCACCAATTTGACAGAGCTGCACTGCTCTCCCCGCGATAAATAGCTCAACCCCTGGGTTATCACGTCTGACCCAGGATCTGAGTAACACAAAAACTACCCAAACACTGGGTTGTCACATCTGACCCAGAATCTGAGTAACACAAAAACTACCCAAACACTGGGTTGTCTCGTCTGACCCAGAATCTGAGTAACACAAAAACTACCCAAACACTGGGTTGTTACGTCTGACCCAGGATCTGAGTAACACAAAAACTACTCAAACACTGAGTTGTCACGTCTAACCCAGGATCTGAGTAACACAAAAACTACCCAAACACTGGGTTGTCACGTCTGACCCAGGATCTGAGTAACACAAAAACTACTCAAACACTGAGTTGTTACATCTGACCCAGGATCTGAGTAACACAAAAACTACTCAAACACTGAGTTGTTACGTCTGAGACAGGATCTGAGTAACACAAAAACTACCCAAACACTGGGTTGTTACGTCTGACCCAGGATCTGAGTAACACAAAAACTACTCAAACACTGGGTTGTTACGTCTGACCCGGGATCTAAATAACACAAAAACTACCCAAACACTGAGTTGTCACGTCTGACCCAGGATCTGAGTAACACAAAAACTACTCAAACACTGGGTTGTTACGTCTGACCCAGGATCTGAGTAACACAAAAACTACTCAAACACTGAGTTGTCACGTCTGACCCAGGATCTGAGTAACACAAAAACTACCCAAACACTGGGTTGTTACGTCTGACCCAGGATCTGAGTAACACAAAAACTACTCAAACACTGAGTTGTTACGTCTGACCCAGGATCTGAGTAATACAAAAACTACCCAAACACTGGGTTGTCACGTCTGACCCAGGATCTGAGTAACACAAAAACTACCCACACACTGGGTTGTCACGTCTGACCCAGGATCTGAGTAACACAAAAACTACTCAAACACTGAGTTGTTACGTCTGACCCAGGATCTGAGTAACACAAAAACTACCCAAACACTGGGTTGTCACGTCTGACCCAGGATCTGAGTAACACAAAAACTACTCAAACACTGGGTTGTTACGTCTGACCCAGGATCTGAGTAACACAAAAACTACTCATACACTGAGTTGTCACGTCTGACCCAGGATCTGAGTAACACAAAAACTACTCAAACACTGGGTTGTTACGTCTGACCCAGGATCTGAGTAACACAAAAACTACTCAAACACTGAGTTGTCACGTCTGACCCAGGATCTGAGTAACACAAAAACTACCCAAACACTGGGTTGTTACGTCTGACCCGGGATCTAAATAACACAAAAACTACCCAAACACTGAGTTGTCACGTCTGACCCAGGATCTGAGTAACACAAAAACTACTCAAACACTGGGTTGTTACGTCTGACCCAGGATCTGAGTAACACAAAAACTACTCAAACACTGAGTTGTCACGTCTGACCCAGGATCTGAGTAACACAAAAACTACCCAAACACTGGGTTGTTACGTCTGACCCAGGATCTGAGTAACACAAAAACTACTCAAACACTGAGTTGTTACGTCTGACCCAGGATCTGAGTAACACAAAAACTACCCAAACACTGGGTTGTCACGTCTGACCCAGGATCTGAGTAACACAAAAACTACCCACACACTGGGTTGTCACGTCTGACCCAGGATCTGAGTAACACAAAAACTACTCAAACACTGAGTTGTTACGTCTGACCCAGGATCTGAGTAACACAAAAACTACCCAAACACTGGGTTGTCACGTCTGACCCAGGATCTGAGTAACACAAAAACTACTCAAACACTGGGTTGTTACGTCTGACCCAGGATCTGAGTAACACAAAAACTACTCATACACTGAGTTGTCACGTCTGACCCAGGATCTGAGTAACACAAAAACTACCAAAACACTGGGTTGTCACGTCTGACCCAGGATCTGAGTAACACAAAAACTACCCAAACACTGGGTTGTTCCGTCTGACCCAGGATCTGAGTAACACAAAAACTACTCAAACACTGAGTTGTTAAGTCTGACCCAGGGTCTAAGTAACACAAAAACTACCCGAACACTGGGTTGTTACGTCTGACCCAGGATCTGAGTAACACAAAAACTACCCAAACACTGGGTTGTCACGTCTGATCCAGGATCTGAGTAACACAAAAACTACTCAAACACTGAGTTGTTACGTCTGATACAGGATCTGAGTAACACAAAAACTACTCAAACACTGAAAAAATAACCTAAAAAATTACCCAAAAGGCTCAACCCAGGATTTGTGTAGAAAAAAGAACCGAAGATTGTGTTATTACTATAGTAAGTACATGTAGTAACATGTAACTGTCACCTTAAAATACTTTCCAGACAGGAATATTATTTCTTGCGATGTGTTTTTCCATCTTCTTGCCTTAATGTGACGCAGCCGAGTGCTGATGTGAGCAGACAAGGATCTACAGACTGACAGGAAACGTTCTCAGAACGTTCTCTCAAGGTTATGAACAAACATTCTTCCAGTAACACAAAAACTACTCAAACACTGAGTTGTCACGTCTGACCCAGGATCTGAGTAACACAAAAACTACTCAAACACTGGGTTGTTACGTCTGACCCAGGATCTGAGTAACACAAAAACTACTCAAACACTGGGTTGTTACGTCTGACCCAGGATCTGAGTAACACAAAAACTACTCAAACACTGAGTTGTCACGTCTGACCCAGGATCTGAGTAACACAAAAACTACCCAAACACAGAATCTGAGTAACACAAAATCTACTCAAACACTGAGTTGTTACGTCTGACCCAGGATCTGAGTAACACAAAAACTACTCAAACACTGAGTTGTTACGTCTGACCCAGAATCTGAGTAACACAAAATCTACTCAAACACTGAGTTGTTACGTCTGACCCAGGATCTGAGTAACACAAAAACTACTCAAACACTGGGTTGTCACGTCTGACCCAGGATCTGAGTAACACAAAAACTACTCAAACACTGAGTTGTTACGTCTGATACAGGATCTGAGTAACACAAAAACTACTCAAACACTGAAAAAATAACCTAAAAAATTACCCAAAAGGCTCAACCCAGGATTTGTGTAGAAAAAAGAACCGAAGATTGTGTTATTACTATAGTAAGTACATGTAGTAACATGTAACTGTCACCTTAAAATACTTTCCAGACAGGAATATTATTTCTTGCGATGTGTTTTTCCATCTTCTTGCCTTAATGTGACGCAGCCGAGTGCTGATGTGAGCAGACACAGATCTACAGACTGACAGGAAACGTTCTCAGAACGTTCTCTCAAGGTTATGAACAAACATTCTTCCGGTAACGTTAATAGAATGTTTGTTCAATGTTATCTGGCCGTTCATAAGTAACGTTCTCTTAATATGATAAAATCGAATGTTCCCTTAACGTTCACATTATCAAGAATGTTTTGAATGTTCGGAGAACGCTTCTGTAACGTAATGGGAACGTTAGCCAAACGTATCCTGCCAGAACCATCTGTTGAGCTCAGTGTGAATCAGTGCACTGATATTCAGACACTCAGATTGCTCTCTGATAATAGAAATTATTAATATTCATCAGATGCTGCACACATTTGCCAAGGGTTCTGATATTTATTCATGCCTTAAAATGATTCGCTGATGGTTAAAGGTAAACCTGACGATCGATGCGCTTGGACAAGATCTCGAGCTTGAGCAGAGTCTCTTCAGAGGAGAAAGAGAAAGTGTGTGCAGTAAGATAACACCATCAGCGATGCTGGTTTGGCAGGAGGGTCACATGACTCGCGTCCCCCCTTCACTGTCCCTTCATCGGTTTCATTTCATCCATGAACTCAGATGAAAATTTAATGCTCGGCTGATTTGAATAAAGTCAAAGTCCAAACTTGACTTTAGTGTTTATATGCTGTTATGCGGACAGAGATGCAAAGTACTGTTTGAACAAGAACGGTAAATCGAGATATAAATGATATATCCTAATATACAGTTGTGCTTGAAAGTTTGTGAACCCCTTGCAGAATCTGTGAATAATTGTAATTAAATAAGAGGGATCACACAAAATGCTTGTTATTTTTTATTTAGTACTGTCCTAAATAAGATATCTTACATAAAAGATGTTTACATAAAAATGCTGAATTTATAAAAATGACCCTGTGCAAAAGTTTATGCACCCTTGATTCTTAATCCTGTGTGTCGTTCCCTGATGATCCACGGCTGTGTGTGTGTGAGTGTTTGTGTGTCGTTCCCAGATGATCCACGGCTGTGTGTGTGTGAGTGTGTGTGTGTCGTTCCCTGATGATCCATGGCTGTGTGTGTGTGAATGTGTGTGTGTCGTTCCCTGATGATCCACGGCTGTGTGTGTGTGAGTGTGTGTGTGTCGTTCCCTGATGATCCACGGCTGTGTGTGTGTGAGTGTGTGTGTGTCGTTCCCTGATGATCCACGGCTGTGTGTGTGTGAGTGTGTGTATGTCGTTCCCTGATGATCCATGGCTGTGTGTGTGTGAGAGTGTGTGTGTCGTTCCCTGATGATCCATGGCTGTGTGTGTGTGAGAGTGTGTGTGTCGTTCCCTGATGATCCACGGCTGTGTTTGTGTGAGTGTGTGTGTGTCGTTCCCTGATGATCCATGGCTGTGTGTGTGAGTGTGTGTGTGTCGTTCCCTGATGATCCGCGGCTGTGTTTGTGTGAGTGTGTGTGTGTCGTTCCCTGATGATCCATGGCTGTGTGTGTGTGAGTGTGTGTGTGTCGTTCCCTGATGATCCACGGCTGTGTTTGTGTGAGTGTGTGTGTGTCGTTCCCTGATGATCCATGGCTGTGTGTGTGTGAGAGTGTGTGTGTCGTTCCCTGATGATCCACGGCTGTGTTTGTGTGAGTGTGTGTGTGTCGTTCCCTGATGATCTATGGCTGTGTGTGTGTGTGTGAGTGTGTGTGTGTCGTTCCCTAATGATCCATGGCTGTGTGTGTGTGTGAGTGTGTGTGTGTGTGTGTGTGTTTTGTGATGGTTGTTCTTGAGTCTCTTGTTTGTCCTGAGCAGTTTAACTGACCAGCGTTCTTCAGAAAAATCCTCAAATCCTTCAGTTTTCCAGCATCTTCTGCATATCTGAACCCTTTCCAGCAGTGACTGTGATTCTGAGATCTGAGGACGATTGAGGGACTCAAACTATTAGAAAAGGTTCACACATTCACTGACAATTCACAGGACAAACAAGAGACTCAAGAACAACCATCACAAAACACACACACAGCCATGGATCATCAGGGAACGACACACACACACTCACACACACACAGCCGTGGATCATCAGGGAACGACACACACACACTCACACACACACAGCCGTGGATCATCAGAGAACGACACACACACACTCACACACACACAGCCGTGGATCATCAGGGAACGACACACACACACACACAGCCGTGGATCATCAGGGAACGACACACACACACTCACACACACACAGCCGTGGATCATCAGAGAACGACACACACACACTCACACACACACAGCCGTGGATCATCAGGGAACGACACACACACACACAGCCGTGGATTATCAGGGAACGACACACGGTATTAAGAATCAAGGGTGTGTAAACTTTTGCACAGGGTCATTTGAATAAACTCAGCTATTTTTTGTGTGTTGTGGACTATATGTAAACATCTGCTATGTAAAATATCTTATTCAGGACTACATAAAGAATAACATGCATTCTGTATGATCTCTCTTATTTGGTTACAATTATTCACATTTTCACAGATTCTGCAAGGGGTTCACAAACTGTGTGTATATATATATATATTATTGAAGTCAAATCTTGTAGCTGTGAATGCCTCTGTATCCACACTGAGCGTTTGACTCTTCAAACAGAAGGATGTGTTTAGAGTAAACGGGTTAGCTCATCTCGCTCAACCGGTCTCACCGCTGATGGAAATGAGATGATGAGGATGATGCCCACCTGAAACACAACAGGTGTGTCCTAAACACTGGAGTTCAGTTTCACTCGCATGACAATAAACAATCTAAACAATCAGCTTGATGCAAATATACGAGTGCTTCCACACAAGGGCTCTTAAAGGGACAGTTCGCCCAAAAATTTACATTCTGTCATCATTTACTCTCCCTCGTGTCGTTCCAAACCTGTATGAGTTTGTTTGGAAATATGGAAGTCAATGGGGCCCATCACCTGTTTGGTTACCCATATTCAAATCAAGTCAAGTCACCTTCATTTATAAAGTGCTTTTTACAATATAGATTGTTTCAAAGCAGCTTTACAGTGATAATTAATGGAAGAGAGATTGTTTTGGCTGTACAACAGCTCTAGAAGAAAGTTATTGTCCAGCTAAAGTAAGTTTATGTTTGATTCATTTCCATTGTAAAAAAAGTTATTTACTTTGGGGTCGCTTACACAACACCATTTTCAACTAAAATAGAAAACTTTTAATGCGTTTTGGCCGCTCATCTGCATGGCAACAGCGCCGGTGGCTAGGGAACGCAGACCCCGAGACAGGTTTTTAATTCGTTTTGAAACGATACCGTTATCATCTTCGTGTAAACTTTAAAAAAACGTGAATCTGTGAGAACCGTGAAGGCATGGACTTAAGCATCACGTGTATAGGCAAGCACGTCTGAATACATATGTGCGCAGGCGCATAGTTTTTCTTTACAAAATGACCGCCAAATGACTTGTCTGGCATGCATAATAAAGCGTTTTTAGTCGTTTATGATCATTTTGATAACGTTTTCATCTGTACAGGGAAGGAGGCGTCACAGGGGAAAGTCTAGTTGACATGGTCTCTGCCGTGATGGAGTATAATGCGTTAAGAGCTCGCTCAAGTACTGGGGAGCTAAACCATTTAGTGATTTGTAAGTAATTAGCAAGATTTTAAAATGTATGCGATGTTTAATAGGGAGCCAGTGCAGTGTTGACAGAACCGGGCTAATGTGGTCATACTTCCTGGTTCTAGTAAGAACTCGAGCTGCTGCGTTTTGGACCAGCTGTAGTTTGTTTATTAAGCGAGCAGGGCAACCACCCAGTAGAGCATTACAATAATCTAGCCTTGAGGTCATGAACTAACTGTTGCATTGAAAGCATATGTCATAATATTTTTAAGATGGAAGAATGCGGTTTTACAGTTGCTAGAAACGTGGCTTTCAAATAAAAGATTGGTATTAAAGAGCACACCCAGCATCTTCTTTTGTGTTCTGCAGAAGAAAGAAATTAATACAGGTTTGGAACAACTTGAGGGTGAGTAAATGTTGACAGGATTTTCATTTTGGGGTGAACTGTAACTTACTTTATTCTGTGAATCATAGAAGATATTTTGAGAAATGTCTCTGTGGTTTTTATTATTATTAATATTATTATTTATATCCATAATGGGAGTCAGTGGTCACTAAAACTATTTGTTGAACTGTTTTTGCTGGTGAAGTTAAAGTCTCCTCAGTTGTGATGCTATAAGATCATATCTGTCATATTCTCAATGCATTATGATTATACTGCATACTGTCAATTCATAATAACTATTCACAGTTAGTTAATCAAAAGATTTCATGGTGATTTTGTGCTAAAAAATTAAGGTAGCTCACTGAATATTATAGCTGCACATAATCATCCAGAAAAGAACAGAAAGCTACAAATCTAATTTTATCAAATCCAAACATTTCATGACAAACAAATTTTGAAATAATATAATAATAATATGTTTATTTTTTATAGCGCCTTTCAAGGTCGCTTCACAAAGTAGTACAATAGTACAATTAATAGACAAACTGCTTATTATTACAAATAAACAAGCATATGGAGACAACAAATAACTGTAATAAATAGCAGGAGCATACGGTTGCATTAACTCGGCAAGGTATTGTGGTGCGGGCCATGACTGACTTTATAAACTAAAACTAACAGTTTAAACGGGATACGACTGGCCACAGGAAGCCAGTGAAGTTGGTAAAGGATGGGAGTGATATGTGCAGATTTTTGATTAAATGTGAGGGCTCGAGCAGCAGAGTTTAGCACCATTTGAAGGCGATGTATAGCTTTATAGGTAGTCCAATCTGGAGGTTATAAAAGCGTGGATAACAGTTTCAGCATCTCCGAAGTTAGGGGAGCGGCGGATACGAACAATATTCCACAAGTGGAAAAAGCATGAGTCTGACTATATATGTGAGTCAAAACATAACGTGGAGTCGATCAGTACTCCCAGATTTCGCACAGTTTTTGAAGGCCTAATCTGGACACCATCAATATCAATAAAAATGTCATGTCGGGGTAAACTCTGTGATTTAGGGCCAATCAAACAGGATTTCTGTTTTATTAGCATTAAGCTGTAAGAAGTTATCAGTCATGCAGGTTTTATGCTCCTGGAGAGTTAACAGAAGCAGAGTTAGGTTTAACCGTGAAATAAATTTGAATACCATCAGCGTTGAGACCATGCCGTCTGATTATCTGAACTAGTGGCAACACATAAAAGAGGACCAAGTACAGAACCTTGAGGTACACCATAAGAGATAGTGGCGGTATGGGATCGATCCTTACCTATCCTAACAAACTGCTGTCCATCTGATAGATATGAAGTTAACCACTGAAGAGCAGCACCAGTGATGCCTATCGCAGAGGGTCGAGAAAGAAGCGTGGAGTGTCAAAAGCTGCACTGAGATCGAGCAGAACCAGGATACTGTGTGCACCAGAATCAGAAACCAGATTCTGTTTAGCACTTTTAAAAGTGCTGTTTCTGTGCTGTCCTCGGGATGAAAACCAGATTGAAGCGGTTCAAGAAGATTATTTTTCTCTAGATGTGACTGCAGTTGTGTTACGACTACCTTCTCAAGTAATTTGCCAATGAATGAGAGGTTTGATATTGGTCTATAATTGTTCTGGATAGTGTTATCAAGGCCAGACTTCTTTAGTATTGGAGTGACAGCTGCTACTTTTAGATTATGCGGAAGATAGCCAGTGGCAAGAGATCTATTTATAATATGAGTAATGGGTTGAATAAGTGAGGGCAGAAGGGTTTTTAGAAGGTATGTTGGAATAGGATCAAGAGTGCAGGTGGCAGAATTAGATTTGATAATCAGTTGTTCAACCACAGATGTATTTGTGAGTAAAAAAAGTGGACGACCTATCAGACATGGAGTTGAATAGGAAGAGGCAGTTTTTTGGCAGAAAATATGACTAAAAACTTTCACAGAAATCAACAGAGCCATAGCTACGTGTGAGGGTTTGTTTATTTCAGAAAAAAGAGCTCCAGCTGACAGTAGAAAGATGTTAAGTGCTTCTTTATATTCCACTACTGAATCCGAAAAAGCCATGGCATGCACAAGAAGGGAAGATTTTTTGTGAAGTCTTTCAAGACGCCTACATTTTGTTTTCAAGTTCAGGTGTGAACCAAAGACAAGGAGTGAGTAGACGGGACAGTTCTAGTTATTAATGGAGCAAGATCATCCAAAACATTACAAATAGATTCATTATAGGTTGAAACTATCTCGTCGGGACTCAGGAGGTGGAGTGAAGAAGGAAGAACAGAGGCAGCAATAGAGGCAGAGAGATTGTCAACAGTTATAGATCTCAGGCTACGGTAAGATATCGTAGTTTTGGTGTGTGGTTTTGAGACATCTTTTTATTTTTAATGTATTGGTTTTAAATATTTACAAATACAGGCAAAAGTATGGAAGCTTCTTTCCGCCACAGAATATTTATTTTTAGTTTTGGTGACTTTTCATCTCGCAATTCTGAGAAAAAAGTTTTTTAATATTCTGTGGCGGAAGCAAGCTTCCATACTAAAGGATACAATAGATAGCAGAACAAACTAACAAAAACAATTATATAATGCTTATTAATGACAATTGCTTATTATTTACACATTTACATTTATGTGCTACATTTAGATAATAGACATAGCAGATTGATTAAATAACATTCCTTATGATAAGGCATGTTATACGTGAAAACATAATAAAACATAAGCTAGGCATGATGTGATTCTTAAATTAAATCCGTCATGTTTCACTTCTGCTGTGATGCATCCAATAAGCGTGTGTTTCCGTGTACGCCACGGCCAATCAGCGGTGTCCACGAGGTGCAGGTCGGAGGCGGAGACCACAGTCTGTGACAGACAGCGAATCTGAACAATCACTAACGCGCATTGTCTAAGAGGCGTGGCGACGCTTCATGCAGTATCCAATCGAATCGTGCGGGAGGCGGGGCCTGTGTGCGGGGCTTCATCGTCCATAGCCACACGTGACGCGCAGTAGTCGCAGGCGGAGAGCTGCATCAGTGAGCACGGGTGAGTATACTACACCTCAAATATAGCTTTACTACACCTGTGTGCCTTTTTGCTCATCTGCGGTGTGTCCTAACGATGGGTTACTGCAGGAAAGCGCGGATATATGAAGTGTAAAAAGGAGAATATGTGCGTTGACCTATAGGCTAGCCGCTTGAGCTAAGCTAACCGATACAGGTGTCATGTCAATAAAAGCGGTGTATGTTTAAAACTCATCGCTACATGTGATGTTATTGTCATGAGAGCCGGTTTGTGTGCTCGGGTCTCACAGAAACTGAATGAAGTTAGACAAACAAACGCGTACTGGGTGAAAGCTAGTCAGATCTGTGCGCTTTAAATCATCATATGTGAGGTTTAATTCATTTTTACATGGAGATGATCCACTTGTGAATATGAATGTGTAAATAAATAGCCGGTTCACCTCGCACACATGGCTCAAATGTCGCTCGACACTTTCAGTTTGAGGTTATAAATGGATGTTTCTGGAATAAAACGCGGAAAAGTCAAACCGGCTGAGCTAGAGCTGCACATGTCAGTTAAACCGTCATTTCCGGCCTTTAAGAGAAAAGGTAAAGGTCACGAGAGAGAGAGAGGCTCTGGCATTTGCATGGAGATTAAAAACACAACTTATTATTTCCTTGTGTTTAAAGGATGCAGTTCATCCCAGCAAGAAAATGATTCTCCTGACCCCTTGTTAACATGTTCTCAGACTCTGGCACACCTTTGATCTTTATGTTTAACCAAAAATATGCCATTCTCAAGTTTAACAGTGCTCTTCTGTGAACTAGGTCATGCAAATTATCTACAGGGCTTTATCTATTCACTTTTTACGGCCTGTATACTGCTCTGAGGCATTGAGTCACTGGTGCATTCTGGGAAGGTTGTGTGGTACCTTCCCCCATCAACTCAAGCCCAGTCGAGTGTAAAGAGGCTTAACCCTGTGTCTGGAAGGATGTGTGTGTGTGTGTGTTTTCACTGTTGGGTGCCGAGGTGAACGAACCCCCGTTCGGACTGCCGCATACATAATGTACAACCGACCAGTTAGTATCGCAGAATAAATGAAAATATCCTGTATTAGCCTTAAAGGTGCAGTGTGTAAAATTTAGCGGCATCTAGCGCTGAGGTTGCGAAACCGCACACCGCTCACCCCTCCCTGTCGAAGCACATAGAGAAGCTACGGTGGCCGACACAGGACACAAGATGTGGTCGTCTGAGACAGCAGAGAGTAGCTAGCTCTCTGTAGAGCAGTTTGTTCCTTTAGGGCTACTGTAGAAACATGGCGGCACAAAATGCAGCTTCACTGTAAGGGGACCTGCGGTGTGTGTAGATAGAAACGGCTCATTCTAAGGTAATAAAAACATAACAGTCTTTATACACCACTGAAAACATAGTTATGTATATTATATTGCATTTCTGTCAATAGATCCTCATAAATGCTACACATTGCACCTTTAAGGCATGCGTTTTAAAGCCTTGCAAGTTAAATGTTTAATTCACGCGGACACTAAAAGTGTGCAAGTACTGAACTAAGTTCTCTTTTGCGTCGTCTTATTGTGTTTAAACTGTCATACACACAAGGTTTATATCTTAAAGCCACAGTATGTAATTTTCTGCCACTAGGCTAGCGGTCTCCTATTCAGAACAAAGGCGTGTCTTGACTCTTGATTGGGCGGAGCTTTTATTCTGTCAGACGAGCGCTTCTTGAGTGTGTTAAAGTGATGTTATAATGCTACTCTGTGCGTTCGCTCGACGCTACTATGAGACACTTGTTCACACTGCAGTGAGCGAGATCATATCAGGCATGGTAAAACATGGTACTCGCGGTAAATCAAGAACACCAGATCTAAACAATAACTGTGTTGAGCTGGAGAACAGTGATTAGTTTCTGTACATGAATGATCCCAACAGTTGCTCACCTCTAATAAAACACATCATATATTAAAGCGGCTTTGGTGTTTCCATGGTTACTACAAAATAAAACCGGAGGGTAACGTGGGTATGATGTCACTGATAGGCAACGCACGGTCCGTGTCCTGGTTAAAATCACTTATTTCTCTGGATTTAAACATTCTTGGAAACATTTGGGAGAATGTAAGGACACAAGTCAACAAAATATATAACACTGTTCTAGTGGTTTTTAAATATTTTAATCCAAACATCTTACATACTGTGCCTTTTAAATGAATGTAAACAGTATCAGTATATTAGATCCATGCATTCGCTCTTAAAGTGACAGCAGCCTAAAAAACCTGCCGTCTGTCATTAATGATAATCAAACAAAAGACAGAGAAACTGCTCTCGACTGAATAACTTTAATCAATGTATATTTAATTCATGCAGTGTTTATTACATTTCTTGAATGCTACCTAGTGTAGCCAGAAATATTAATAAAGTGTTTATTTCATTTGTTTCTTACGTTGTATTCATCCTGTTATTCTTATTCTTAATAACAAAGATGAAATAATACGATAATAATAATTAATAATTATAATATAATGATAATTACGCCACATGCGGGTCAAAACAAAAACAGCATAAAACACCTTTTACAAACACATTGCAAATGTTTTATTGAAAGTAAAATCTATCAAATGCAATTAACGAATCCTCTAATAATAATCAAGTGTCTGTATACGTGTTCTTTTATCAGTTTTCAGGGCTTGTTTTGAATGCTAAACAGGACAATAAGAGACTATGAACTACTAATATTCTTTTTAATTATACTAAAGTCTCATTACACTAATGTATAAAACTGATCAGAGATCAGGTAAAACCCACAGATTCATCATCGCCCCCAGCGGAGAACCATTGAGATCTTGAAATGTTTCAAAACAGTCATGACTTAACGAAGCCTTGAAGTCACGTGGCTTTGTCAGTTTGATACGCGCTCCGAACCACTGAGTCGAAACAAAAGGTTCGTAAATGTTTCGACGCTTCATGAAGCAGCGACTCGAAATCGCCCATCATGGCCATTCGGCTGTGCTGCTCTGTGAGTTACAAAAGAGTCCTAAAAGCCAACATGAGAGAGAATCATGATCGTGATATGATATTGTTGGCATATCGCCCGGCCCTACTGTGATATGAGCCTAGCACAGCTCTATAGGGAAGCGTGTTATGCAAACCTGTTTGACCAGTGACCAGAGAGGCCTGGCCGACGGCAGGGTTGATACGCCGGATCCGTGGGGTTCTGCCGGCTCTAATGGACCAGGCGTGTTCAATCAGCAGAGCAAACTGGATTTAAAGCCGCTCGCTGTCAGTTAGCACTGCCATGCTGATTCGGTCCAGAGCCTGAGGAACCGCTCATAACGACTGACGGCCTTCCTGCTGTCTCCGGCTAATTAATTGGCTGATATTAGACGATTAACAGAAGTTTTAATGCCTCTTGTGTGAATCTGCTGGAGCCATGTCCGTTTCTGCATATTCCTCCCTGAATTAATGTTAATTTAAATGAGACAAAAATCTGAGACCACCTTCAAAATCTGAGGGTTTTAAATATTTTGCAAATGATATGTGCACTGAAATGAAAATTCTAGTCCGAAACCGAAAATTCAAGATGAAAACCGTAACCAAATATAAATAATAAATAAATAATCAGTGATTTATTCCAACTTATTGTTATTGTACAAGCATTTCAATTGCACGAGGCATTTTTATTAGTGCTGGGCAATCGTTCATGTTTGCATAATATATGTGTGTGTGTACGGTGTATATTAATATAAATACACATTTATATATTTAAGAAAAATTTTACATCTATATATAAAATATTTATATACAAGATAAGTTATATAAATATATACATGCAAATATTTCTTAAATATATACATAATTATACACTGTACACACACATATATTATGTAAGCATGAACTTTTATTTTGGATGCGAGTAATCGACAGCACTAACTTTTATATGATCTTTTTAATAACAGAATTGTTTCTACTGCAGTTTGTTGGTGAAATATAAACATTTAAACCACAATAAACTGCTTTCATGACTGATTTATTCAAGCATGCGTTAAATAATGAAGACATCACTTACATCATGATATGATGAATATGTAATTCAGTGTATTTCTTTAGCAAAATGCTCTTCTCTGGAGTTATTTCTGGACATTGATCCGCTTGCTTGAGGTAGTGTAACGCACCTTAAACATGAGCTTTAATGACGCCTTTCCCCGAAACCAAAAGTACCGAAAACATTTTGGTAACTGAAATTTCAGTGCATCCCTTAAAATGAATTACAAATATTGAATGTTGTTGCTTTTTTTTCTAGAGCATTAATGTTTTGGGACATGGCTTTTAATGGTGAGAGTTTGGTTTTTGTAATCTGACTCTCAAAAATCATACACAAATTTGGATTTAGATTTATCGGTTATCGGTCAGTTTTCATATCAGTGCATTCCTAAATCCTATAGAAGAATGTTTTCTTGGAAAGATCTGTTTGCATATTGTCTTAAATCTCACTGATGTGTGTTCATGTTGCTAAAACACTGTTTCAGTTTTACTATCAGTATTGATAAGACAATCTTCCCTTCCACAACCATTTCCTTTTAGCCATTGACTGACTCCCATTTCACGAATAATACGTGTGCTCCCTCCCAGTCTTCATTCCGCAGGTGTTCAGATGCTCGAGTGTGTGTGTGTGTGTGTGTGTGTGTCTCTGCTAGTTTTGCTGACGTCTTGCGTTGGTTTAGCTCAGATGCTCCTGTTCAGTTCAGATTAGCTTTAGTGCTGATGGTGTGTGTGTAATCGCTCTACCCCCACAGATGAGCAACAGATGGGTCAGGACTGGATCCTGTGACCCCCCCCCCCCCCCCCACCCCCCACCGCACCACACACACACACACACACACACTCACGCTCCTCCCTGTGAAGCCTCAGGGATCCTCAACTCAAGTGTCCTGCTCTTCAACATCAGCCTCAAGCCAATGTCTCTGTTCAGTTCAGTGAGGTTTAACCCCGCCAGTGTTTTGTTTTGTTCCCTGCCACACACAGTCGTTTCAACCACACCGTATCATTATTTCTGTCTTACAATCATTCATATTATCACAGAAGTACTGGGATAAAAGTTTGGATATAAACACATCTACGGTAGCGATCAGAATAAATCACCGTTTGAAAGTAAACATTAGGCTTCAAATAAAGATTTTATTAATTACTTCGTTACACCAGTAGATGGAGACAAGAGACTGTTAAAACATGTTTGTCATTGAATCATTCACTTGAGATTCATTCAAAAACACTGATTCATCCAGTAATGAAACAAGTGAAGTCTTTATGAGTGAGTCATTGAATCATTCATTCAAGAGATTAGTTCAAAAACGCTGATTCATCCAATAATGAAACAAGTGAAGTCTTTGAGTGAGTCATTGAATCATTCATTCAAGAGATTCGTTCAAAAACGCTGATTCATCCAGTAATGAAACAAGTGAAGTCTTTATGAGTGAGTCATTGAGTCATTCACTTAAGATATTCGTTCAAAAACACTGATTCATCCAGTAATGAAACAAAGTGAAGTCTTTATGAGTGAGTCATTGAATCATTCATTCAAGAGATTCGTTCAAAAACGCTGACTCATCCTGTAATAAAACAAGAAGTCTTTATGAGTGAGTCATTGAGTCATTCACTCAAGGGATTCGTTCAAAAACACTGATTCATCCAGTAATGAAACAAGTGAAGTCTTTATGAGTGAGTCATTGAATCATTCACTCGAGATTCATTCAAAAACGCTGATTCATCCAATAATGAAACAAGTGAAGTCTTTATGAGTGAGTCATTGAATCATTCACTCAAGAGATTCATTCAAAAACGCTGATTCATCCTGTAATGAAACAAGTGAAGTCTTTGAGTCATTGAATCATTCACTCAAGAGATTCATTCAAAAACGCTGATTCATCCAGTAATGAAACAAGTGAAGTCTTTATGAGTGAGTCATTGAATAATTCACTGAAGACATTCATTCAAAAACGCTGATTCATCCTGTAATGAAACAAGTGAAGTCTTTGAGTGAGTCATTGAATCATTTATTCAAAAGATTTGTTCAAAAACGCTGATTCATCCAGTAATGAAACAAGTGAAGTCTTTGAGTGAGTCATTGAATCATTCATTCAAGAGATTCGTTCAAAAACGCTGATTCATCCAGTAATGAAACAAGTGAAGTCTTTATGAGTGAGTCATTGAATCATTCACTGAAGAGATTCATTCAAAAACGCTGATTCATCCTGTAATGAAACAAGTGAAGTCTTTGAGTGAGTCATTGAATCATTCATTCAAGAGATTCGTTCAAAAACGCTGATTCATCCAGTAATGAAACAAGTGAAGTCTTTATGAGTGAGTCATTGAATCATTCACTCAAGAGATTCATTCAAAAACGCTGATTCATCCAGTAATGAAACAAGTGAAGTCTTTATGAGCGAGTCATTGAATCATTCACTCAAGAGATTCATTCAAAAACACTGATTCATCCAGTAATGAAACAAGTGAAGTCTTTATGAGTGAGTCATTGAATCATTAATTCAAGAGATTCGTTCAAAAACGCTGATTCATCCAGTAATGAAACAAGTGAAGTCTTTATGAGTGAGTCATTGAGTCATTCACTTAAGATATTCGTTCAAAAACACTGATTCATCCAGTATTGAAAAAAGTGAAGTCTTTATGAGTGAGTCATTGAATCATTCATTCAAGAGATTCGTTCAAAAACGCTGACTCATCCTGTAATAAAACAAGAAGTCTTTATGAGTGAGTCATTGAGTCATTCACTCAAGAGATTCGTTCAAAAACACTGATTCACCCAGTAATGAAACAAGTGAAGTCTTTATGAGTGAGTCACTGAATCATTCACTCAAGAGATTCATTCAAAAACACTGATGCATCCAGTAATGGAACAAGTGAAGTCTTTATGAGTAAGTCATTGAATCATTCACTTAAGAGATTTGTTCAAAAACACTAATTCATCCAGTAATGAAACAAGTGAAGTCTTTATGAGTGAGTCATTGAATCATTCATTCAAGAGATTCATTCAAAAACGCTGATTCATCCTGTAATGAAACAAGTGAAGTCTTTGAGTGAGTCATTGAATCATTCACTCAAGAGATTCGTTCAAAAACGCTGATTCATCCAGTAATGAAACAAGTGAAGTCTTTATGAGTGAGTCATTGAGTCATTCACTTAAGAGATTCGTTCAAAAACGCTGATTCATCCAGTAATGAAACAAGTGAAGTCTTTATGAGTGAGTCATTCACTTAAGAGATTCGTTCAAAAACGCTGATTCATCCAGTAATGAAACAAGTGAAGTCTTTATGAGCGAGTCATTGAATCATTCACTCAAGAGATTCATTCAAAAACGCTGATTCATCCAATAATGAAACAAGTGAAGTCTTTGAGTGAGTCATTGAATCATTCACTCAAGAGATTTGTTCATAAATGCTGATTCATCCAGTAATGAAACAAGTGAAGTCTTTATGAGTGAGTCATTGAATCATTCATTCAAGAGATTCATTCAAAAACACTGATTCATCCAGTAATGAAACAAGTGAAGTCTTTATGAGTGAGTCATTGAATCATTCACTCGAGAGATTTGTTCAAAAACACTGATTCATCCAGTAATGAAACAAGTGAAGTCTTTATGAGTGAGTCATTGAGTCATTCACTTAAGAGATTCGTTCAAAAACACTGATTCATCCAGTATTGAAAAAAGTGAAGTCTTTATGAGTGAGTCATTGAATCATTCATTCAAGAGATTCGTTCAAAAACGCTGACTCATCCTGTAATGAAACAAGTGAAGTCTTTATGAGTCATTGAGTCATTCACTTAAGAGATTCGTTCAAAAACACTGATTCATCCAGTATTGAAAAAAGTGAAGTCTTTATGAGTGAGTCATTGAATCATTCATTCAAGAGATTCATTCAAAAACGCTGACTCATCCTGTAATAAAACAAGTGAAGTCTTTATGAGTGAGTCATTGAATCATTCACTCAAGAGATTTGTTCAAAAACACTGATTCATCCAGTAATGAAACAAGTGAAGTCTTTATGAGTGAGTCATTGAATCATTCACTCAAGAGATTTGTTCAAAAACGCTGATTCATCCTGTAATGAAATAAGTGAAGTCTTTGAGTGAGTCGTTGAATCATTCACTCGAGATTCGTTCCAAAACGCTGATTCATCTACTAATGAAACAAGTGAAGTCTTTATGAGTGAGTCATTGAATCATTCATTCAAGAGATTCATTCAAAAACACTGATTCATCCTGTAATGAAACAAGTGAAGTCTTTATGAGTGAGTCATTGAATCATTCACTCAAGAGATTCGTTCAAAAACACTGATTCATCCAGTAATGAAACAAGTGAAGTCTTTATGAGTGAGTCATTGAATCATTCACTCAAGAGATTCGTTCAAAAACACTGATTCATTCAGTAATGAAACAAGTGAAGTCTTTATGAGTGAGTCATTGAATCATTCACTCAAGAGATTTGTTCAAAAACGCTGATTCATCCTGTAATGAAACAAGTGAAGTCTTTATGAGTGAGTCATTGAATCATTCACTCAAGAGATTTGTTCAAAAACGCTGATTCATCCTGTAATGAAATAAGTGAAGTCTTTGAGTGAGTCGTTGAATCATTCACTCGAGATTCGTTCCAAAACGCTGATTCATCTACTAATGAAACAAGTGAAGTCTTTATGAGTGAGTCATTGAATCATTCATTCAAGAGATTCATTCAAAAACACTGATTCATCCTGTAATGAAACAAGTGAAGTCTTTATGAGTGAGTCATTGAATCATTCACTCAAGAGATTCGTTCAAAAACACTGATTCATCCAGTAATGAAACAAGTGAAGTCTTTATGAGTGAGTCATTGAATCATTCACTCAAGAGATTCGTTCAAAAACACTGATTCATCCAGTAATGAAACAAGTGAAGTCTTTATGAGTGAGTCATTGAATCATTCACTCAAGAGATTTGTTCAAAAACGCTGATTCATCCAGTAATGAAACAAGTGAAGTCTTTATGAGTGAGTCATTGAATCATTCACTCAAGAGATTTGTTCAAAAACGCTGATTCATCCTGTAATGAAATAAGTGAAGTCTTTGAGTGAGTCGTTGAATCATTCACTCGAGATTTGTTCAAAAACGCTGATTCATCTACTAATGAAACAAGTGAAGTCTTTATGAGTGAGTCATTGAATCATTCATTCAAGAGATTCATTCAAAAACACTGATTCATCTACTAATGAAACAAGTGAAGTCTTTATGAGTGAGTCATTGAATCATTCACTCAAGAGATTCGTTCAAAAACACTGATTCATCCAGTAATGAAACAAGTGAAGTCTTTATGAGTGAGTCATTGAGTCATTCACTTAAGAGATTCGTTCAAAAACACTGATTCATCCAGTAATGAAACAAGTGAAGTCTTTATGAGTGAGTCATTGAGTAATTTATTCAAACCGAATTCAGAATAATGATCAAAACACAGAATTTTTGGATGTATTAATTCATATAGATTGTTATGGTAATAAACATTGTTTTTATTTCTGAAGTGAAGAGTAAATGTTAGACCCTTTTTTAACACACTCTTGTTCAGGGGGCTGTGAGATGCAAATATGGGCTGGTTAATTAGTCAAAATAAACCCAAGTGTTGTGTTTGTGAGGCTGGAGGAGGATGTCTGTGTTTTCTCTGAGAGTCGTGGGTCAGGAGCGTTTTGTTGTGTTTTGGCTGCCGTGGTGACGTGTTGCTATCAGGCTCTGTTGGCACCGCTGGTTCAGTCGCTCTAATCCTGAGTGTGTTAAGCTCATTAACATGGCCGTGCCTGTGGGGTGTTGAAACCCCAGCCTGCTGAAGGGTTAGGGATACACCTGAGGAACGGTCTGACCGGTGACAGCAATCACACACACACTGGAGACAGAGACGGAGAGCAGGGGCTTGTGGGTCTTCTAATGGAGTGAAACTGATAATATGATCATGAGAGCATTTATATCAGCTTCTGTTCACTCACACCATAGGATACTTGAGCTGAGGTGGTGCTGATAGTGAACGCAGAGGGAAACACAACACACACATTTCCTGGTAAAAGTGCCAGTTAGTTACAGAGGTGTGTGTGTGTATGTATGTATACAGGTGTGTGTGTGTGTGCGCACAGGTTGTGTGTGTGTGTGTATGTATGTATACAGGTGTGTGCGCACGCACAGGTTGTGTGTGCGCACGCACAGGTTGTGTGTGCACAGGTTGTGTGTGTGTGTGTGTAATCTCTTTGGGGTAAATCTGATTAAAGAGAAGGGGCTGATGCTGCAGTCATGGGGACCCTGGGATGGCATCATGTCCACTACACACACACACTGCGTTTACATGAGCCAGAGCAGTGTGAGTTCTGCTGCTTCCCTTTATCTGTCATGATGATGATGATGATGATGATGATGTGTTGTGTGATTTGTAGAGCTCGGATTGATTTGATTGACTAACTCTTGATTTGATTGGCATGTCTGATTCTTGACTCTTGTGTGTGTAGACTATGGAGCTGAAGATGCGGTTGTGTGTGGTGCTGCTCTCTCTGAGTGTGTGTCTGCTCCTCGGGGGTCATGTGAGGGCGCAGGAGGAGGCTGACGACATGGAGATGGACGTGGAAGATGCCATCGATGACATGCAGGAGGAAGATGTCGAGGACGAGGAGCCGACTGCGGCGACTCCACCGCCGGTTCCCACGGTAAGAGCGTTAGACCAGCAACACCAGGACTAAACCGGTTAGCTCAAGCTCTCGCTTACGTCCTGCGCTGTACGTTACGCTCAACACAGGATCCACAGCTGATGGAACTTCCTTCACAATGACAATGAGACGTGATGTTTGATGGAAAGATTGGCTGAGCTGGCCTGTGATTGGTTGATCTGCCAATCAGTGATCAAGTCATTTAAAGGGCCAGTTCACATAAACATTCAGTCCAGATTTACTCTCCCTGATGTCATTGCACACCCACATGACTTTATTTCACACAGCTCTTCATTAAACGCTGTTAAATATAAACCGGAGCATCTAGGTTAACCTCTTCCCCAAACGTCTTTATTTTAGGTGACGTATAAAGCGCCGGAGCCGATGGGAGAGCACTACTTTGCCGAGTCATTTGATAAAGGAACACTTCAGGGGTAAGATCCTCACAACATTTATAGAGTATATTTATCATAAATATACAGTGAGATATTCCTCCAGTGTAAAGCAGCTGTTCTCTATGTGAATATATAGTAAAGTGTGATTTATTCCTGTGATTCAAAGCTGAATTTATCATCATTACTCCAGTCTTCAGTGTCACATGATCCTTCACAAATCATTCTGATATGAGGATTTGATGCTCAACAAACATTTATGATTATTATCAGTGTTTAAAACTGTTTTTGTGGATTTTTTAATCTTTTTTTTTTTTAATAGAAAAGTTAAACAGCTTTTTTTGTAATATTAAACAGATTAAACATGACATTCTGTGCATCTGTACTAAATAAAAGTATTAATTTCTTTGAATGGTAATTTCATATAATTTGAAAATATTTGTCATAAATGTGAGCGAAAAGCATTGTTTTTCTTCTTAGGTGGGTTTTATCTGAGGCCAAGAAGGAAGGCATTGATGAGGAAATTGCAAAGTATGATGGTGAGTTCATTTCATTTTCATCTGTTTGTGTAAATCTTTAGTATAAATGATCAAATATGATTTTTTTTTTTAATAGATTCAAAAAGTGGGGATACCTTAAATTAGGGCTGCAACTAGTGATTATTTTGATAATCCATTAGTTGGCCGATTATTTTTTTGAAATTTTTATTGACAAAACACACTATTCCCCATCCTGCCCAATGCTGTCCTTCAAACACACGTGTCAGCTGTGCTATGAACACACACAAACACACACTCGCTATGGACACAGTACCTGTTACTGTCATTTCTTTATCCTGTAGAAACGCTCATAACATACTTTAAATATTGACTTTTAAACCTAAATTTAGTGTCCAACAGCAGATATTGCAGCTAAATGAGTGTGTTTGCACTGAATATTGTCTTCCTCTCGACTGCGTTCTGTCTGTTTGACGCACTGCCGCTCGTTCAGTGAAGTTTAACACAGACTGTCAGGACGCACTTTCATGCAAAATAGAAATACTCGCGTGAATTAGTGACACATACAGATGAGGATATAACCTGTAAAATAAACGTTTGAAGCTGAAAATAAAGAATTCTCATGTTCTGGGCACTTGGATCACGCATCTTTCCCGCATCAGCTCACACTGTTTCCACTCCACTATTTCTAGATGCATTTTGTCCATTGAAATGCAATGGACAATGCTGTAATTTGAGCAACTGGTGTAAGGTTTCCATGCAGCGAGGGCAGACCCGACTAATCGATAATGAGAACCGCTGTCGATGATTTTCATTATCGATTTTATCGATTAGTTGTTGCAGCCCTACCTTAAATTAAACTTAACATTTGAATAATAAAATAACATCACGGAGCAATGACTTTTACATTTTAGTTGCGTTCTAGTTTGAACTTCGTATGCATTTCTGGGGGAAAAGCAAACTCTAGGACATTTGCTCTAAAGTGGTGTGTGTGTGTGAGATGATGGCGAGATGATGGTGAGGTGATGGTGTGTGTGAGATGATGGTGAGGTGATGGCGTGTGGCTTTGTGTGTGTGTGTGAGATGATGGTGAGGTGATGGCGTGTGGTTTTGTGAGTGTGTGAGATGATGGTTAGGTGATAGTGTGTGGTTTTGTGTGTGTGTGTGTGAGATGATGGTGAGGTGATGGCGTGTGGTTTTGTGAGTGTGTGAGATGATGGTTAGGTGATAGTGTGTGGTTTTGTGTGTGTGTGTGTGAGATGATGGTGAGGTGATGGTGTGTGTGAGATGATGGTGAGGTGATGGCGTGTGGTTTTGTGAGTGTGTGAGATGATGGTTAGGTGATAGTGTGTGCTTTTGTGTGTGTGTGTGAGATGATGGTGAGGTGATGGTGTGTGTGAGATGATGGTGAGGTGATGGCGTGTGGTTGTGTGTGTGTGTGTGTGTGTGTGTGTGTGTGTGTCTGTGTGTGAGATGATGGTGGGTTGATGGCGTGTGTGAGATGATGGTTAGGTGATAGTGTGTGGTTTTGTGTGTGTGTGTGTGAGATGATGGTGAGGTGATGGTGTGTGTGAGATGATGGTGAGTTGATGGCATGTGGTTGTGTGTGTGTGTGTGTGAGAGATGGTGAGGTGATGGCGTGTGGTTTTGTGTGTGTGAGATGATCGTGAGGTGATGGCGTGTGGTTTTGTGTGCAGGTAAATGGGAGGTTGAGGAGATGCAGAACACTAAACTCCCCGGAGATAAAGGGCTGGTGTTGAAATCCAGAGCCAAGCATCACGCCATCTCCGGTCTCCTGCTGCGACCTTTCACCTTCGACACCAAACCACTCATCATCCAGTAAGTATTCATGTATGAGCTGTCCAGGTGGAATAAGAATAAATTGTCAGCAACCCCAAATCAAAGCTTTTGTATGTGTCCAGTATTAAAGTACACTGACATTGCCTGAGAGTGACGTGTTCCTTATGAAGCTCAAATTTGTCATATCAACACTCAGGACTGAAGCCATGTGATAATGATAGTAAAGATCTGTAATGTTTCTTCAGGTATGAGGTGAACTTCCAGACCGGCATTGACTGCGGCGGCGCGTATGTTAAACTGCTGTCTCAGACCCCTGACCTGGACCTGGTGAGATGTGCTGATATAAACCACATTAGCTCTCTGAAACTGAACCAGACTCTCACTGTATCAAGTTTAAGGCCATAAAACGCCTTCAATGGTATAAGAAAAGTCTAATCTTCATTTGGGGACAGAAAACAGGAATGGCGATAATACACATTTATGCTCTACTGCTGATGAATTATGACAATATTTGTCTTATGGTGTTTATATCATACCTGCAAACGTCATCTTTTGTGCCAAAATTCTCAATTCTCAAATTCTCAAAAGTCTCAGCTAAACTCTGTTTGCAGGTCAGAGGAAACACAGAAGCTCATCTGAAGTGGATTTAGATCATTTACACAGATGTTTAATGAGCTCAGAGGGACAGGAATGAGTTAAACCTGCGGTTACACATGCACAAACAATGTGCTGATGTTTTAAACATGAAATGATTTAAAAAACACACTTTAAATGTGAAATTAATACCACCAGTAGGAGGCAGAGAGTCACTGTTAATGAGTCATTGAACCAGTCACTCAACCGATTCATTCAAACAGCTGATTCATTCAGGAACGAAGCATTTGACTCTCTTAATGAGTGAGTCATTGAATCATTCACTCAACCGATTCATTCAAATAGTTGATTCATTCAAGAATGAAGTATTTGACTCTTAATGAGTGAATCATTCTCAACCGATTCATTCAAACGGCTGATTCATTCAGGAATGAAGCATTTGACTTTCTTAATGAGTGAATCATTCACTCAACCGATTCATTCAAACAGCTGATTCGTTCAGGGACGAAGCATTTGACTCTCTTAATGAGTGAGTCATTAAATCATTCACTCAACCGATTCGTTCATTCAGTGATGAAACACCTCCGTGTGTTGCTCAGAGACTCAAAACAGTCCTGTGTCTTTGATTGGAACGATTATCATTGGTGAAATAGAACAAAAACAGGAAATATTGTCTAAAATGTAACTCGCTTAATATTAACTTCTTGATTTATTGAACTGTTGATTATTGAATCGTGCTGTTTGTGTGTTTGGATTTCATTGAGACACTCCCCTCTTGTTTCATAACACTCTGTATCGCATGTGTACAACTGTAATCTGTGTGTTTTCAGCGCAGTTTGAGTCACAATCACATTCAGGACTGATGAGTGTTTGCACTACAAATGGAGGTCACATGATGCGTTTCTGCCTATCGCCATACGTGTTTCAGTGATCTGATCGCAAAACTGTTACGGCTGTGTTTAGTTCTGACCACTTGTGATCGATCATATGAGTCATAAGATGCAGTTATACGTCTCCTCACTGCTCCCTGTGTGTCCTCGCAGGCGGAGTTCGTGGATAAGACGCCGTACACCATCATGTTTGGGCCTGATAAGTGTGGTGAGGATTACAAACTGCACTTCATCTTCAGACACAAGAACCCCAAAACCGGCGAGTTTGAGGAGAAGCACGCCAAGAAGCCTGACGCAGACCTCCGCACGTACTACACCGACAAGAAGACACACCTCTACACATTGGGTAACACACACACACACACCATCGCACTGAGAGAACTGGCCAAGCTGTGAGATTCAGATGTCATGCGTGTCCATGTGTTCTCCTGCAGTGCTGAACCCTGATAACAGTTTCGAGATCCTGATCGACCAGACGGTGGTGAACAGCGGAAATCTGTTGAATGATGTCACTCCTCCCGTCAACCCCCCGGCCGAGATCGAGGACCCCGACGACCACAAACCAGAGGACTGGGACGAGAGACCCAAGATCCAGGACCCAGACGCCGTCAAACCTGAGGACTGGTGAGTGTGTGTGTGAGTGAGGGAGAGTGTGTGTGTATGTGTGTATGTGTGTATGTGTGTGTGTGTGTGTGTGTGTGTGTGTGTGTGTGTGAGGGAGAGTGTGTGTGTGTGTGAGGGAGAGTGTGTGTGTGTGTGAGGGAGAGTGTG